>JARQOD010000003.1:437479972-437520591 GCA_033576555.1 Oophaga sylvatica | reverse complement strand
GTAGCATAAATTTTTGAGTCTATTTGGGGGCACATTTTTGGGCAAAAAGGGCCTGTGAACGGGTTTTAGTGTCCATGGTCTAGGGTTCTTGCTGTGTAGCTGACGGCATTTAGCAGATCAGAGGATACCGCACGGGGCCCACATAGCTAGGGCGGAAAATAGGGCCCAAATAAATAATCTGGAAAACCCTTTAGCTCAAAAATTTCAGTTTTCCCCCTATACAAACTGGCAGGACCCCCCTTAAGGGATAAACATGGGGTTTGCTTGCCGCAGCCGGAATAAATACTAGTTTGTTTTTTTTTTGGGGAGATTTTATTATCCAAAATGAGCAACAAGAGATACAAACCAACCCCAATTGAAAATGAGGGCTGTAAAAAGGGGTAAGTCTTTAGATAAAATTTACATTCAAATTATGATAATTGAAAGTGACTGTACAGCCACTAGCTACACAAGTACTAAAATAAGCATCTACAGACTTAACATGGGATAACGTAATGCAGTGCTCTTGTCCTGGGGTCCAAGGGGGCTTGCTGACAGAAATACATGGAAAATGTAGCCTCCTTTACTATTTGAGGTCAGACCAAATTAATGTGGGAACAGGAAAGCTTAAACCCTCCTAAGAGGTTTGCTTCATATATATTTCATCTAAAATGTTTATTCCTGGACTATTCTTTAAGTACATTTTCGTTCCCATAAATATAGTTAAAGCATGAACTGCCTCCCCCTCCAACAAGAAAAAAATTTTTGTCACATATCATTTTTAAACCCCCAAAACCCAAGGGTGGTTTGCATGTTAAGACCAAGGCAATTTTTATAATTCTGACCACTGCCCTTTTTAGGTAATAACTTGGAACCTTCCAGGTTCCGATGTTTCTGAACTGTTTTTTTGTGACATAGTGACATATTTATTCATGATAGTGGTAAAATTTCTTTGATATACTTGGTTTATTTGGAAAAAAAATGAACATTTGGAAAAAATTTTGAAAATTTTGAATTTTTAACTTTGAATTTTCATGCCCTCAAAATCCCAAGAGATATGCAATAAATACTTAATAGTAACATTTTCCACATGTCTACTTTACACCAGCACAATTTTGGAACCAAAATTTTTTTTTGTTAGGAAATTTAAGGGTTAAAAGTAGGTTGACGAACTGCCGATATCTAAAAATACGGATCGGTGGTATCGCCGATACACAAATTCGTCGATATCCGATTTCCGATACCGGAAGTCCAATGTAAGTTATGGAACCAAAATCACTTAAAAAAAACCATTCTTGCCTTGTTGGTTAATTGTACATGAAGGAAAAACAAGACTAATGTAGAATGTATTGGGGAGGTTGAGGAACAATAAAGGAACATGTTTAAATCCAATGTTTGGGGAATAGCATTAAATATATTTTTTTGGAAATACGTTTGGATTGACTAACAAATTGACAATGTTGTTACCTTTTTTTTTTTTTTGGGGGCAAATATGTATGTTTACAACTTCCATGCTCTTACCTTTTTACTTTTGCCAGTGCCACCCTTTCCCTTCATAATCTTCGCAGACATCTTTCTCATCAAATATTCTTCTCTTCACCTTCTAATTTCTTTTAAACTTCTTGTATTATGTTTTTGTTTACATTACTCAAATTGTTATTATAAACAAAATTCTTCTTCATATTCAATTTTCATCTTTTCCTCTTCTCTTTCTCATATTTTATTTGTGACAGAGATTCCTGACTTGTAATCGTAAAAGTATGAATTGTTCATCCTTCCGTTCTTGTGTCAAAAGATTTAAATTACAACATTATTTTCCGTGTTCAGTTTAGCCTGCACCCAATGGCCTTTCCAGGGGCACCACGAGGCGGAACGGACTCACCCCATACTGCTTAGTTCTTCGCTTAGAATTTAGGCAATATTTTGCTCTTCATTTTGGTCTTTACTTCATGGTCTTCGCTTTTTGATCTTTCTTATTGTTCTGCTGTCTCTTGTTCTGTTCTTGTAGTTTGTCTTAACCTTTTTTCCTGATGGTGATCTTCTTCTGGGTAATCTTTATTTTTTTTGTGTGGTGTTAGGTGGGGCTTCATGCTCGTCGTCCTTGTTGTCGTCATCTTCTTTGGGTGGTCTTTAAGGTCGTCAATTTTCCCAGAACCAGCTGAGTTACTGGACCTGAAGGGTATCAAGGAGCAAGAGACAATGGAAGTAACGAGGACCGGGACTGGCTGGAACCGGGGGGCAGCAGAAGAAAAGAGGCAATGTCACAACCAAAACCAGCTGCGTTTCTGTGACACGGTTACTAAGAGGAGGTACCTGTGCTCCAAACACTCAAGGACAGCAGAGTTGGTGGAACTCGGATACGGAGATGGAGGCACCTGGCCAAAGGCACGGGGAAACCAGTTACGGTATGGACCCGGAGGTAGAAGAAGGAAAAGGGCAATGTCACAAGAGTACATGGTTACTGTGACAACGGTTACTAGCAGGAGGTACCTGTGCCCAAAGCACTACCAAGGCCAGCAGCGTTGGTGGGAACTCGGATCCGGAGATGGAGGCCCTAGGCCAAAGGCACTGGGGAAACCATTGCGGTATGGACCCCGACGGGTAGCAAAGGAAAAGAGGCAATGTCACAAACCGAGAACCAGCTGACGTTACTGTGACACGGTTACTAAGCAGGAGGTACCTTTGCTCCAAAGCATACCAAGGACCCAAACAGACGTTGGGGAACTGGATACGGAGATGGAGGCCTAGGCCAAAGGCACTGGGGGAACCAGTTGACGGCGGACCCCGGACGGGTAGCAGAAGGAAAAAAGAGGCATGTCACAACGAGAACCAGTGCGTACTGTGACACGGTTTTTTAAGCGGGGTACCTGTGCTCCAAGCACTACCAAGGCCAGCAGACGTTGGTGGAACTCGATACGGGATGGAGGCACCTAGGCCAAAGGAGGGGGAAAAACCAGTTTACGGTACTGGACCCCGAGGGACAAAAGGGGAAAAGAGGCAAGTCCACAAAACGAGTACCAGCTACGTTACTGTGAACGGTTCAAGCGGAGGTACCTGTGCTCCAAAGCCCCAAAAGGGGACCAGCAGACGTTGGTGGAATCGGTACGGGAGGAGGCACCTAGGCCCAAAGGCACTGGGGGAAACCAGTTGCGGACTGGACCCCGGACGGGTAGCAGAAGGAAAAAAAGGCATGTCACAAACCGGTACCAGCGACTTCTGTGACACGTTCTAAAGCAGGAGGTCCTGGCCCAAGCATACCGGACCACAACTTGGTGGAACTCGGATACGGAGATGGAGGCACCTAGGCCAAAGGCCTGGGGAGAACCTTGACGGTACTGGACCCCGACGGGAAGAAGAAGGAAAGAGGCAATGTCAAAACGAGTCCCCGCTGAGTTCTGTGCACGGTTACAAGAGGAGGACCTGGCTCCAAAGCCTACAGGGACACAGACGTTGGGGAACTCGGATACGGAATGGAGGCACCAGGCCAAAGGCACGGGGGAAACCGTTGACGGTACTGGACCCCGGACGGGTAGCAAAGAAAAGAGGCAATGTCACAAGAGTACCAGCTGCGTTACTGTACACGGTTACAAGCGGAGGCCCTGGCTCAAAGCACTCCAAGGACCAGCAGACTTGGTGGAACCGGATCGGGATGGAGGCACCAGGCAAAGGACTGGGGAGAACCAGTTGAGGTATGGACCCCGGGCGGGTAGCAGAAGGAAAAGAGGCAATGTAAAAAAAACCGAGTACCAGCTAGTTACGGACACGGTTATAAAGCAGGAGGTACCTGTGCTCCAAAGCATACAAGGACCACAGACGTTGGTGGAACCGGATACGGGGGGGCACCTGGCCAAAGGCATGGGGAGAACCATTGAGGTACGGACCCCGGACGGGTTAGCAGAAGGAAAAGAGGCAATGTCACAACCGAGTACCACTACGTTACTGGAGGTTTACTAACGGGGTACCTGTGCTCCAAAGCATCCAAGGACCAGCAGACGTTGGTGGAACCGGTACGGGGATGGAGGTCTAGGCCAAAGGCACTGGGAGACCAGTTGACGGTATGGACCCCGGCAGGTAGAAGAAGCACCCATGAAAATGTATTGACAGGACCAAGCTCCGCAGTTACCGAATACCGTCCTACGTGGGTGCTTGTCCTATTGTCACAATGGAAACCCCTTTATTTAAATCCCCAGCAACAAAATAACCCCCCAAACCAGGCACCATAGAGTCGGCAACCCGAATGCAAACACGCCACACTATTGGGGATAATTGACGTTCACACTGCCAGGAAACAGTGTCGGCTGTAACCAGGTGGCCAGGAGTCAGTACCCCGCCAATTACTTAGAGCAAAAAAGGCGGTGTTGTAGCCCCAGGGAAGTAGGTTCAGGTGGAGAAAGATGAACATAACAGGAGACATGGAAAACGTTGCCAAACAGTTATTTAATTGAAAACGGACAGGCAAATCAGGTAGACCCCATGCCTTGTTCATTTTCGAAAAGTAAGTTTGGGTCTACATTCTCTGGGGATAGCGCAGGGGACGGTTGTTACTACACCACCTGCAGCACTAAAGACACCTCAGATAAACACTGGCGAGGGCAAGCCAGCCCCCTCAATGCCCCGGCTAAGCTCTGGCCATGTATCCAACTTAGAGACCCAAAATTTAAAGGGGAAGGGCATGGGGGTACCTTAAGGGAACCCAAGTGTCTGTCACCATTTACGAAACGTTTCTTCCGGTGACTGGAGCCGTCCGGAGGTGTAGACCTGCTGGCGCTGTCACAAAAAATTTGCCACATTTTTAAATAATCTTGCCCGGCAGAGGCGCTGCTTCTGTCCCTCTTGTTTAGAGGTGTTACACTGCCTCGGCACAGACTGTTTGTAAAGATAGCCGGCGCACACTCCTCGTGGAATGACAACGTATGGAATTGCCCAGTGTGTTTGGTCTCTGCATTTCGGTCCCCGTTCACGGTGTGATGGGGTTTGTAAGTTGTCCGGTAGCGGGGTTGGAGGGTGTACACCCCAAAATTGACGGGTGAGAATGTGGGCGATGCGGGGGTTTTCCGGCACTGAAGCATGAAATCAACCTGTGCGCAGACTCCCAACTGGCCAACAAAGGCGTCCTCTGGAAGAGGCGTCTCCCTTTTCCTCCCGCATACCCCAACCCCGCTCTACATATGATAAGCGTTGTGTACCCCCCTGTGGGATTTCTTCCCCCATTGCTCCTCCTCCTCCTCATCCTCCCACAAAGTGAGCCCTGCCAGCCCTTTTGGGAACCACGTTGCGAGGCTGTCCTGAAGGTAATTGAATTTGTGACCCTCACCTCCACCTTTTCCAAAACTCTTGCTTTAGTCTTTCAGGTTTCTGAAGCAGGCATAAGGGGGACAGTCATGCTGACTAGTGCATCATCTGCCTCGCCATCCGCGTTGGAACAACGCACGCAAAAAGCGAGATGTCCTTCATAAGGCCCACTCAGAGTGGTGAATGTGAACGGGCAAATTCGATTGATTGCGCCTGTTGCAGCTGTACTCATTACTGCTGGCTGTGCTCACACAACCGCTCCAACATATGTAGGGAAAATTTCCCCTGGGGGACGCACATAATGCGAGTTCAGGAAGGCGAAATCACTTGCGAGCTGCAAAGCGCGATCTGGCCAGCTGGAACGTCGAAGTGAGCGCACTCTAGGCGGCCTTGTGCGCAGTGCTCAAGATCGGATAGTCCCTCAAAAAAACTCGCACACCAAGTTGAGCACATGTGCCAGAATGGTTGTGAGTGAGGTTGCCAAGGCCCAGAGCTGCACCAGATTTCGGCCATTGTCAACATACCAAGCCGGTGGAGATTAGCTGCAAAAAACCACACGCGCTCCCTGCTTGATGGCTCCCAGAGCCCCCTGCGCTGTGTGGCTTCGATTCCCCTGGAAATTTTAATTCGGGACGGCTGTTGACGTTGGCCAGGCTGGTCTATCGGTCGCAACAGGTAAGCGTTCAGGGTCCCATGTGGAGGTATACCGTGACGGCTGTGCAGCGAGATTCTGAGGCTGGAGGTAGGAGGGGAATCAATGGTACAGATGGATTCTCAATCCTTGGAGTTGGCAGAACACGTACACGCCATGGCAAGATCTGTACCCGGCTCAACAACATTGACCCACGGGCATGGAGAAAGGTATCGCCCTGGCCAGGGTCCTGGTCCACGCCCGGTGGTCAGGTGGACCTGCTACTGACGGGTTTGTAGGATGTTTAAGTTTCCCTCGACTTTTTGGGGGCAGGGACGCTTCCTGCTGAAATAAAATCGGTTGGCCTTTATTGTGGGACGCCAATCCAAAAGTTCCGAAAACTGTCAGTTCCACCACCGAATGACAGCATTTAAGGGGGCAGGAGTTTTCAATGCCCTTCGATGTGTTGGGATGGTTTGCCGTTGGCCGCTTTTAAACCCATCCTTGTGTACCGAGGTGTTTTGTGGTCTTGGGAGTGTGCGAGACTGTGAATTGCTGCTGTGGGTGGAATAACATTTTGTCTATGGACAACGTGACCGAGGTTCTTCCAGGAAACCTTGAGGAAGCCGAACCAGGTGTGGTGAGTGAAGGTAGAGGCTCCAACACGACCTGAAATGTAGGTGGCGCTGTAGGGTTGGCTACATCCCAGTGGTTTTGTAACTCGCTACTGCTTTGTCCGAAATGTTTCCACATATTTGTTATTCAGGTTGATATTTTTACCTCAAACTTTTTGTTACACAGCTTGCATTGAACTGCAAATATCATCTAAAATCTGCCCCAAAAAAAAGGACCCCAGTCAAGTCAGGGGCGGCCAATTTTGACTTTTAAAAACTGCTCCCAACAGGTGCCAAACTGGAGGCACAGGCAAGCGAGTCTGCACCTACCCTCTCCCCTCTTTGTACCGTTGGGACAATCTCTTCCCAAGCTGCTCCCACCCCTTCCTGTTGCTCACGCCATGTTGGGTCTCGGACTTCATCATCTCCACTACCCCTTCCAACCCTGTGCTGTTTGGATGGTCGGGCGCACCATGCCCAAAAAACCTGGCACCTGAGTTCATCATCAAATAAGATGCTTTGCGGTGTGCTGTCACGGCACTGGCTCACCCGCCTCTCAATTGAGAGAGACCAGTTGGATCACTGCTACCCTCTTCTTCAAATTCAGAAGTGTTCCGTGCCCGTGTTTGGAGCAAACGATTTGAGAACAGAACAGAGACCAGCTGGCTCCTGTACAAACTCTCTGATGCCTGGGCAATTTGACGGCGGTGAACAGCAGTGGTTGTCAAACAGTGTTGTTTCCTGGAGGGGTGGAAGGAATTGAAGTGTGCATTGGCTGAATCCACCAACAAGGCTTCAATTTGTTTTCCCGCAGCAGGGGGGCCGCCAGCCCTACCAAAGTGCGCATAAAAGGAACGCTTGGGTAAAACTGGTGGAGCTGTGTCACGAGGGCGGCAGCACCACAGAATCCCCACTCCCTCCCTGCTGAAACTCCACGGCCACGACCACGTGCCAACTCACTGATTCTTCATCTTGGTAGATTGAAAAAAAGTCAGAAAATTTATAAGGCCTAAGTGTGGTTATTACGCGGGACTGAATGAACATGAAATACAAGTTCCAACGTAAAGGCCTCCTTTTTCTCTTCTATAGTGTTTGAACCCATGTATTGGATACGAGGAAGCGCGTCACACTAAAGATTATTTTTAAATGGAAGGAGCAGAACCAATTGGGATAATGAAAAGGATGAGGCACTGAGAACGCTCGCAGAGACAAGCAGCGTGCTTGACAAGTAACTGGAGCGTGATGTCATCAAAAAATAAAAAACCACAGATGAAGGAACCTGAAAACAATTTCAAAACTGTGAAAGGCTACCCTTTGTCTACTTTATAGTGTTGCAACCAATGTATTGGTACGGTGGAGGGGGTCACATAATAGTTAATTGCATGGAGCTGCAAGAATTACATGAAGAAAAAAAAAAGAGTTGTGAGTGAACGGCAGGCCTACAGACAGCGTTGCATGCAGAGCAAACGCACGTCACCGCACTCTCACACCACACTTGCACAGGTGTTAAAACAACACTGCAGGCAAAGGAAGTTTACACGCGGGTTGGTGCAGCCTCCTAAGCACAGTACACTAAATCGCAATCTTAACTGTCCCCAGAGCAGCCAGCAGCGTTGTCCTTTACTAATTCACACACGTGACGCTAAAATGGCGGCGGCGCCTTTTATAGTGCATTCTACCTCATTTCAGCATCCAATCCAGCCATGCCATTAGTTAACATGGCCGCGCAGCAGGATGTGCCACATTCTTAGGATTCCTCATGGGCTGCTAAAAACATGCCTCTCAAAAATTATGGGACTTCCTTTCCCCGGGATACGATTATGGAAAAAATCGGAACTAAGTACGAAAGGCCGAAACACTTATCGGCCGTCCCGATATTGCGTTGTATCGCTCAACCATTAAAAGTTGACCACGTTTAATTTTACAACCCATATTTTTTTGGGACCCATCCCTTTGAAGTCACTTAGGGGGTTAATAGAAAATACCCAAAAGTAATCATTCTAAACACTGCACCCCTCAAGGTGTCAAAACACATTCAAGAAGTTTTTTAACCTTCAGGTGCTTCACAGGAAATTTTTGGAATGTTTAAAATAAAATGGAAAAATATTAGACTTGAGAGTCCTCAGTGGTTGATACCTTTTAATGGCTAACTGAAAAGATGGTAACAATTGCAAGCTTTCGAGACTACTCAGGCCTCTCATCAGGCGAAGCTAATACAACATCTGAAGAATCACATATTTATACACAACACAGCACAGAAAAAATGCAATAAGATAAGACAAGTGACGTGAAGCAGAACTGTCATTATGGCAGAGCGATGAACATAAATATTGGAACAGTTCTAGATAAGGAGTGTGAAAGTTTTATTACCCTCTGATTGGAGTCTGCTATTGTGTTTTGATGCCCCTAGAAGGTCAGAGAAGCAGATTCCTTAATTGATGTAGAAGACATGAATCCGAGTGTATATTCATTCCAGCACTAAGACTGTCAAAGGTCGTCATAAGTTTATATTCCCAAACCTTCTATCTCTCTCGATTTAAAGTTAGATTTTAATACAAGTAATTCCATGTCCATCATGCTATGACCGGGCATACAAAAGTGTTTGGCCACAGGTAAATCCATTATTTTTTCTCTTATTGTGTGGCGATGAGATTCATCCTTGTTCTCAGTTTCGCCCGGTCTCTCCCACATATAAGACCCCCAGTTGGACATTTAGTACTTTATAATTAGGTACACCACATTAGATGTGATGCAGCTGAAAGTACCTGGCATCTTGTAGTCCTGATGTGAGTTGGGAATCTTTATCTTGTCCGTGGGAGACCTAAGTAGTCTCGAAAGCTTGCAATTTTTACCATCTTTTCAGTTAGCCATTAAAGGTACAACCACTGAGGACTCTCAAGTCTAAATATTTTTTATCTACTGGCTAATACGGTACAAAGATACACATCTTTCCTATATTAAATAAAATGAAATTTAATTTTTTTAAACAAAAATTTTTTCAAGGGTAACAGGAGAAATTGGACCCCAAAAGTTGTTGTACAATTTGTCCGAGTACGCTGATACCCATATACCTGGCCTGGCCTTCACAGTCACCAGACCTGAACCCAATCGAGATGGTTTGGGTGAGCTGGACCGCAGAGTGAAGGCAAAAGGGCCCAACAAGTGCTAAGCATCTCTTGGAACTCCTTCAAGACTGTTGGAAGAACATTTCCGGTGACTACCTCTTGAAGCTCATCAAGAGAATGCCAAGAGTGTGCAAAGCAGTCCCAAAGTAAAAGGTGGCTACTTTGAAGAACCTAGAATATAAGACATATTTTCAGTTGTTTCACACTTTTTTGAAAAAGTGTAATGTATAATTACACATGTGTTAAATTTCATAGTTTTGATGCCTTCAGTGTGAATGTACAATTTTCATAGTTATGAAAATACGGGAAAACCTTTGAATGAGAAGGTGTGTCCAAACTTTTTGGTTGTACTGTATTATATATAATAGAGAGAGAGAGAGAGAGAGGGAGAGAGACTGTGCATATGTTTTCACAAATATTTGAGGCCATGGATCCATTATACCGTATGTCCATTTTGCAAGTCGGCGAGAAATCTCGCCGAACGGATGCCATACAGATGCCATAACGGATGTCCCCAGATACTTTGATGCGAGAAAATTGTACCCCCTCGCATTGCAAACACATGACATATGGATCACTGTTCAGGGAACATTTGTGCAATTCTTGTCCGTGAAAAACGGACCGTGTTTTTATACGTTGTGTGTGACTCCAGCCTTACTTCTAAAAATGTAAGAAGAAGCTAAAATCTTGTAAATTAGAGAGTGTCCTTACAGTGTCTGATCATGAAGCTCCAATATACTGCAGCTATAGTGCCATAGGTAACATTAAATTACCCTCTATATAAAAGCGTTTCTATTCAGCTGGTAAGAATGACAGAATAACCTGACAAGACAGGCTTCCAAGAAAAAAGTCTTAAAAAGAAAGGGTGAGACTGTCATTTGCACCATCTTATGTATTTTCTGGGTCTGTATTCTATGTTATTGACAGTAGGTGATCACCCCATTGTGTTACTCTCACCCTGTGTTTTCTGAGTGGTATTCTGCCCACTGAGAGTATGGGGTTCAGTGGGATGAGCCCCGGTCTATGTGGTCTTTCTAAAGACAGCCAGGCCAGAGGACGGAATTTCCCACTCATCTTTGCGTCTCCTTTAACGTTCCTCGTAGGACATAATTGCAGTCTGCTCACCATCCTGGTCGTCTTCTCTGAACTTAATCCCGTTTTTCAAAGTCTTTTAAAATGTGATGCCCGAATTGGACAATATATCCACCTGAGGCCTGACAAGGAGGAGTTAGAGGGGGATTACAGCCACAGGAACTGCTGTGTCATCCTGCTCTGTGTAGCCTCACCCCATCACTAATTAGCAGCTTTGTGACAATATACAAAGTTCACAGGAAGCTGTCAGTCAGTGGTGTGGGTGGGTTTACACAGGGCTCACATTCAGAGAAACGCTAGGTCTGCAGCACAAAAGACAAGGATTTTATCAAATGAAAGCATACAGCCAGTAAGTGATATCACTGAATCAGGGCCTCGGCTCTTACATCATGCTGCTCTCAGATTACATAGAAAAAAACTGATGATAGTTTCACTTTAAGGATAATACCAGGATTTACTATGTCAAACATATCAGGAGACTCTATAAATGTAGTTACTCACAGGTTACATAGTGATGTAAGTGACATAGTGATATTTGGAGGTGGTATTTTGTGCAGATCAGGTTGATCAAATGCAGGGAGTGGGTGAGCTCCGATACCGAAACCCGAGTCCGATACCTGAAACCCAAAATGTAAGTCGATGGGAACAAATATCGGAATATTTTACATTCCGATATTTTGTTCCCATAGACTTACAATGGATTTCAGGTATCGGACTCGGGTTTCGGTATCGGATGCTCAACCTAGCAGGGAGTTAATACGGGCACTTGTTATGTAGTGAGCAAGCGGCTGCAGAGAGAATAAAAATGTATTTTCTCCTGTAGCTGCTGTTCCAGTAAGGCAGCCAGATATGGTTTAAGGACTATTTATCTGCACATCGCCACTGTATCTGCAGGTAAATAGTGTTTTTGAAGGTGACAGGATTCCTTTAATGATTGGACTTCTTTAACACAGAATTCTATATTAAAGCACTTAAATGTTATTCTTAGACACTGCTTCTTTTAATATATTACTTGCAATCTACTATTGATCTAATAGATATTTAATAATTGTTCCTGAAGAGGGAATCGGCAGCTGGAATATCGGAGGTGACAGCCACAGGGAACGGTTCTTTGGGTTGTTAAACGTAGACCACAAAAAAGAGATTTGGCCGAAGACTCGCTCATGTGGTTATTGTAAGAGAATTTGGCCCAAGGCAGGAGTTCAGCCTAGTCACTGTGATGAGCATTTACAAAATGGCGGAGAAAATTAGTCAGGATCTGATTGACACGTTCCACTTGGCCATTGGACTGAGGATGGTAAGAAGATGAGAAATCGAAAGTAACATCCAGTAGCTTACAGGTGGCCCTCCAGAAGCGAGAGGTAAACTGGACACCTCTATCGGAGACTATGTGAAGCAGTAGGCCATGGAGACAATAAATCTGAAGAATGAATTCTTTTGCCAGTACTGGTGCAGATGAAAGACCGGATAGCGGGATGAAATGAGCCATCTTAGGAAAATGATCCACCACCACCCAGATGACAGTACATCCAGCCAACACTGGCAGATCCATGATGAAATCCATGGAGATATGCTGCTTGGGAGCAGAAGGAACAGGCAAGGGAAGCAACTGACCAGTCGGAAGCTGTTTGGGAGTCTTGTTTCGGGCACACGAAGGACAAGCAGAGACAAAATTCGCAACATCTTTGTGCAGTGTTGGCCACCAATAGTGTCCAAAGATAAGGAGAGTAGTCTTCTTCTGTCCTGCGTGGCCCACCAGAAGAATGTCCCCAGAGAAGAACCCGCTTCTTGTCAGGCTCATCCATGTAAGTCTTACCAGAGGGTAGACAAGATAAGTCTAGCAGAGCGACTGTGATTATTTTGGAAGGCTCTATGATATGTTTAAGCTCCTCCCCCTGGTCGGAGGCCTGGAAGGACCTGGAGAGCGCGTTCGCCTTGACGTTTTTATGCCAGCCGAAAGTGGAGAGTGAAGTTGAAGCGAGCGAAGAACAAAGACCACCTAGCTTGACGGGGGTTAAGCCGCTGAGCAGACTGTAGATAAGCCAGATTCTTGCGGTCAGTGTAAATTACCACAGGAAGCAATGATCCTGACATCAAGTACCGCCACTCCTCCAGAGCCAGCTTGATCACGAGCAGTTCTCTATCACCAATAGAGTAATTACGTTCTGGTGCCGAGAAGAGTTTAGAGAAAAAGCCGCAGGATACCATGCAACTGGATAAAGACTTCTGAGTGAGGACTTGTCTGGAACCTAATGTTAATTCTGTTTACGAGAGACACCAGGTCATCCAGAGAGATGGGTATCTCCCGGCCTGCGAGTTCGTCCTTGATTTGCCCGGAGAGACCCTCCCAGAAGGTTGCCACCAGAGCCTCATTGTTCCAAGCGAGTTCTGAAGACAAGGTACGGAAACGGACTGCATACTGGCCCACGGAAAGGTTACCTTGGTGTAACCAGAGCAGAGAAGAGGCTGCAGAAGAAAGGCGATCGGGCTCGTCGAATACTTTATGAAAGCCTTCCAAGAAGGACTGTAGGTTTGACACTGACACGTCCTCTCTCACCCAATATAGCTAGTCAATCATGTAACCTACCCTGCTGTTCCACCGTCCCAGTGTGAGCCTGTGGTTACTTGTCATTGCTGGTCTGTTACTGTGGACCAAGAAAGCAAGGTCCAGCTTTGTTGGAGTGGGGACCGAGGTGCGCACAGCTCCATGGAAGTGGAGAGCGAGGTGTGCACGTATAGAAGCCAGGGGCCCTGAGGAAGGGGAGCCGTGTATTCCCCAAAACGCGTCAGATTGCTTTTTGTCCATGCAGCCACTCCATACTTTTTGACGTCACACACCTTCTCACTGCATCGGCGACCATCTTTCTTTCTGCCGAGTAACCAAGGAAGCTACCGGCCGGAGCACCCCCAGCTTCTATATGTGTGCACCTCACTCTCCACTTCCACAGAGCTGTGTGCACCTCGGTCCCCACCTCAACGAAGCTGGACAAGTATCAGACCAGCAACGACAAGTAACCACAGGCTCACACTGGGACGGTGCAACAGCAGGGTAGGTTACATGATTGACTACTAGCTATATTGAGTGTCCTACCTGCTGCCATTTTACGCCAGAACTCTCTCTGTTATGCACGGCTTACTGCTATGAAGATTCCTATTAGGGACTTTATATATTAACTAATATGGCTGTGTTTGGAGGCCCATTGCTATTTGCCTTGGATGTTATATTATATTACGATTTACAGTTCTATACAAATTCTTGTATTTGGCTTTTAACACGATGGAGATCACTTTATAACTGCATGTAACAATTTCTCAGCAGACTTCCACTCTTTTAGGTACCTCGGATGGGGTCAAAACATTTTTTGGCTCCATTAACAGAATAGCCCGACAAACCTTTATATACTATACACTTTCAGTTTGTGGCTTATCTTTTTGGATTTCATCACACAGGATCCCGAGTTTGAT
This sequence comes from Oophaga sylvatica, assembly GCA_033576555.1. Classification (NCBI taxonomy): domain Eukaryota; kingdom Metazoa; phylum Chordata; class Amphibia; order Anura; family Dendrobatidae; genus Oophaga; species Oophaga sylvatica. The sequence goes on along the minus strand of JARQOD010000003.1, from coordinate 437,506,393 downwards.
CTGCAGCATTCTGTTTTCCTGATTTTTCTGTATTAGTGAGGGCGTTAGTGTGTGTGGTTATTGTTTTCCTTGATTTGCATCAAACAGATTTGCTCATCTCTAACACACCAGGGAAAATCAAATATAATATTTCTGAAGCAATGCAGCAAGCTAAGTCCAAACACTGGGGCCCATTTGCTGAGGACATTGTCTCACGGGAACTTCTAGTACATGAATATTGACTACTGCTCTTTAATAATATACAAAACAACATATCATACAAGTCTCAGCAATAATTACTCATTCCATGTTGCTACAAATATAGAGTTACGCTAAAATTCAGCTTGGGACCAAAGTGATCAGATGTGTGGACCCAAATGTTCTAGGAAGTTGTGTCCTTGGTTAAGGCATGCCGGCCCAAGTCAGTTCTTGAGAATAATTGTTCATCTGAAAATCTGATGCTGCTCTAGGTTCATCGCTTCTCAAAGTGAGCAGGTGGGCTTACTAACATTCCATGCATGATGGTCTAATAACTCGAGCAAAAAAGTTACGAACATTACTGTATGACTTCAGCGAGAACATCTTCTATACAACTGCCATTGTGATGCCAACTAAGCAACATGTAAGAGTCTCTTTAGAAAGCCAGGACGAAATAGGTAGACAGGTCCTAATCCAGCAGGTCCACAAGTTGACTACTTTTAAACTTCTTAAAAATTGTCTAGATAGGTAAATATAATCAAAAAAACTGAAGTGGGGTACAATCTTGAGAAGTACAAGTTCAAGAAGTATCATAAATTATAAAACATTGTGCAACAAAGCTGAAAAATAAGTCAATATAACACTTCTCATAATATCATAACCAAAAGAAACAAACATTGTGGAATCATCACATTTAATTATCTTTTGAGAAACTTTACCCAATGCAAGTGCTGTTCTTTTATTTTACAGATGGTCCAGATAACGTACAAATAGAAGGAACAGCACTTGTGAGACCCGGTTCCTCCATTACATTAACATGTTCTGCTGATTCTGTCTCACCTCCTGAATTCCAATGGAAAGTCAAAGGCACAGACTTAGCGGAAAGAACAAGCAAATATATTGTTAGTAATACTATAACTGAGGATGAAGGACTGTACACGTGTGTGGTGAGGAACCCGGTGACTCTCCGCACTTCTACTGTCTCTGTATATGTAAATGTGACTGCAGGTAATGGTATGAAGAAATTGTTTAATTAATAGTTTATGAACTAACCTGTCTTGAAGTTTTAGATTGCTGATATAGGGCCAGATTGAGTACTTTTGTAATTCAAAATCACCAGCATTGCCAAATTTTGCTTGTAAACTCGAGTTATGGCCAGATTGAGTACTTTTGTAATTCAAAATTACCAGCATTGCCAAATTTTGCTTGTAAATTCGAGTTGCGGCGAACTGATTCACCACAAATCGAAAGCACGCCAAAGCCTATAATTTCACCTAAAAGTCTGGACTATTAGGACAGTAATTAACTACTTTCAGATTTTTAATGCAAACAGTCTTCATACTATCAAAGTGATTTCAACACGTGGCTGTGGGTAAACGGACGGTAACCGCTTATAATGAATTTGTTTAAGACTTTTTATGTTCATTAAAATTAAATAAATAATTGCAAAAATGATAATTTTTGAGGGAAGATGCCTGCCATTCCACTGTTTAGACACATGTTGTGTATCCGGAAGAAGCCATGGTTTTGTCACAAGCTGAGGTCCAAAAATTATCCCTTTTTATCGAAAAATATTTAGAGTTGAGAGTCCTCAGTGGTTGATACCTTTTAATGGCTAACTGAAAAGATGGTAACAAATTGCAAGCTTTCGAGACTACTCAGGTCTCTTCATCAGGCTGAATATGTGACGAACGGGCACACGGTCCGCCACACGGTAGCCCGGGGTATCACGGCTTGTGATCCCTCCGTGCCGCAAATGTGACGAAAACGCGCACACACACAACGGCTGCTGCCGTCCGACCCAGTAAACTGCAGGGATTTATAATTATCCCACTTTCACTTAGGAACTTGCAGCTCTCTGGCGCCCCCCTTACCCTCAGGTCAGTCAGGGAACTGCACCTAGGATAATCAGTCGCCAGACGGGTCACTTGGATGTGTGCTGGCTATTGGGCACGCTGCAGTGAGGGAATTATAATTACTCCGAGCCGCAGCCGGGCAATACACTTATAAAACCCGCTCCGTCACTGCCAACGCCACCCCATAGGTCAACACTTTACACCCCTTCTTTCAAGCTGCCACCAGCTACGATTTACTTGGAACAATTTATCAAGAGGGTCCGCAGCAACCCCAAAACAGTAGCGTAGTACTTCAGGCACGTGCAAATTCGTTTATAGAGCAGGAGAAACAAACTAATAATTTTATAGGTTTATTCCTTAAAAAAACAGGCAGTGCTTATACAATATAAAAAGATGGAACTGAGACAATATCGTTATGTACAAATGCAGTTATAAAATAAAATGGGTTAACAGTGAAAAGACTCACATGATAGTTGCAGGCAAACTGGCTGGGGGAGGAGCCACACGTTCATTTGCAGATCTCTTAGTCAGGACATCACAGCTTGGACTTTTTATCGCGTAGCAACAGTTTTAATGTTTGGAAGCTAGAAAAGCAATAGCTTGTCTTATATTAGCAATCAAAAATATACTAGCTCTTTCTGTGGAGTAGCAACAGGTTTTGTACATGTTCGTAAAGCGAATAAACAATAGGGAGGCACCAGGGCCCAGACAATATAGCCAAAAATTATGAAGAAAAAAAAATGATGATGAAGCAATGTATTATTTTAGCTGCTTTTTAAAACAGCGTTGAATACCTTTTGAGTACCAGAGCAGTAAACTTTTGTTTGAAAAAAAATATTAATTTATTCAGAACAGTGTGACAGCAAAGAAGAAATAGCTTATTTAAATAAGTAAGCCATCCTGGTATAATTAAAGGAATTCTACTTTTATATTTTGGCAGCAGTAAGGTTCAATGAATCATTACTAGGGTTGAGCATTCCGATACTGCAAATATCGGGTATCGGCCGATATTGGCTGTATCGGAATTCCGATTCCGAGTTCCGATATTTTCGTCTTATCGGATACCGGAATCGGGATTGTCACTGTCACTGTCAGTGTCCGTCGGTCGGGTCTGTCAGGAGTCAGCGGCACTTACCTGGCAGAAGATCTCCGGCGGTCACGTCCTGGACTGCTTGATGGCCGCAATCTTCTTTCCCCGGCGGTCACATGCAGTTTCTCGCGATAACTGCAGTGACTGCTGGGTAATCCCGGCCGTAAAGCAGTCAGTCCGATGACGTCACCGCCGGGGAAGCAGGTAATCAGCTGTGCTGCGTCGCGATGACAGGCTCTGCCTGTCATTGCGATGTAGCAGAGTTGGATCGTCGTGGGACTGTCGTTATGGACTGCGTCGGACAGGTGGTATACTGTTGGTTTGTTTTTTTTTCTTTTTTTACAGGAGATCGATGGCGTCGCAGGAATGAGAGTACAATAAAATTAATGAAAACTGTGTTGTCTCTTTTATTTCATTAAAATACTTTTTTCTTGCTTTGTCTTTTTTTTATGCATTTAATAACTTTGGGATTAATAATGGATCGGTGTCTTATTGACACCTCTCCATTATTAACCGGGCTTATTGTCACCGTGCAATCAACGGTGACATTAACCCCTTATTACCCCGCTTGCCACCGCTACAGGGCAAGTGGGAAGAGCCGGGTAAAGTGCCACAATTGGCACATCTTTTGATGCGCCAAATGTGGGGCTGCTGTAGCCTGGTATTATCAGGCTGTTGAGGGCCAAAATCCATGGGCCTTGACAGTCTTTTAATACCAGGCCGCAGCAGTCTGCATTTTACTTGGCTGGTTAACAAAAATAGGGGGGATCCCCACGCCGTTTTTTTTTCGAGGGGATCCCCTATTTTTGTTAACCAGCCAAGCTAAGCAGACTGCTGTGGCCTGGTATTATCAGGCTTGCAAGGTCCATGGATATTGGATCCTTACCAGCCTGAAAAACCAGGCCTCAGCGGTCTGCTTCATCTGGCTGGTTAACAAAAATAGGGGGGACCCCACGCCAATTTTTTTCGAGGGGATCCCCTATTTTTGTTAATCAGCCAAGATATGCAGACTGCTGTGGCCTGGTATTATCAGGCTGGCAAGGTCCATGGATCTTGGCTCCTTAACAGCCTGAAAATCCAGGCCTCAGCGGTCTGCTTCATCTGGCTGGTTAACAAAAATAGGGGGGACCCCACGCCAATTTTTTTCGAGGGGATCCCCTATTTTTGTTAATCAGCCAAGATATGCAGACTGCTGTGGCCTAGTATTATCAGGCTGGCAAGGTCCATGGATCTTGGCTCCTTAACAGCCTGAAAATCCAGGCCTCAGCGGTCTGCTTCATCTGGCTGGTTAACAAAAATAGGGGGGACCCCACGCCATTTTTTTTTCGAAGGGAACCCCTATTTTTGTTAATCAGTTCCCTCTGACGTCACTGATTGTGTCCCTGGCTGACCTGAAGTGAAAGTGGAAAGCAATCAATTAAGCTTTCCACTTAAGGGCCCGACTCACATAGCGATATCGCTACCGAGATCGCTGCTGAGTCACTAGTTTTGTGACGCAGCAGCGAGCTCACCAGCGATATCGCTGTGTGTGACATTCAGCGACGATCAGCCCCCCTGCCGGGTATCGCTGATCGTCGCTGAAATGTCAGGACCTTTTTTTGATCGCTGGTTTCCCGCTGACAGGCACGCATCGATGTGTACCTTGGTTACCAGCGGATCGCTGGTCTCCCGCCTGTCACACGCAGCGATGCGTGCCTGTCAGAGGGAAACCAGCGATCAAAAAAAGGTCCTGACATTTCTGCGACGATCAGCGATACCCGGCAGGGGGGCTGATCGTCGCTGAATGTCACACACAGCGATATCGCTGGTGAGCTTGCTGCTGCGTCACAAAACTTGTGACTCAGCAGCGATCTCGGTAGCGATATCGCTATGTGAGACGGGCCCTTAAGCGATGTTACCCGCAGTGTCGCTGTCCCAGATCGCTGCCTGAGCTGCCTGTTTGGCAGCTCAGCAGCGATCATGTAGCGATACACCAGCGATCCTGACAAGTGCATATCGTTGTCGGGATCGCTGGTGTATCGTTATGTGACACCCAGCCTTTACTCTCCTGTCAGGCAGGAGAGGAACTCATTCATTTGGGGTTTACTGTGAGGCTGCAGCATTAGCTGCGGTCCCTGCAGTAAACATTAACCCTTTCTGAAGGATTACACCGTGGGACCTGACTGTGCATCGGATTGGTAAGAATAATTTTGCTTTATTATTTTATTTTTATTACAGGAAATGGTTTTAGCAGGTAAATAAAATATGGTCAAAAACTGTGTGATTATTTCATTAAACTTCTTTTTTATTAAAGTGTGTGTGTTTGATTTTTCTTTCATACAATAGGATTAATAATTGATAGTTGTCTAATTGACAGCTCTCAATTATTAACCTGGCTTAAAGTGACCTTTCAATTGCAAGGTCATTTTAACCCCTTATTAACCCATTCGCCACCGCTACAGGGCAATGGGAATAGACGGGCAAAGTGCCAGAAAGGGCAAATCTAATTAGAGATTTGCCCTTTCTGGGGTGTCTGGGGGCAGATGTTAAGTAGCCGGGGGGGGCCAAAAAAAATGGTCCCTCTCTGGGCTATTATTATCTGCCCCCACTCACTGGCTTTGTCTGTCTGGTTGCGAAAATAGGGCGGGAGCCCACGCATTTTTTTTCAGCAATTTTACACCTCATATATATATATATATATATACATGTCATTGAATTTGTGACACATATATATATATATATATTTATATTTGTAATTCATACACTTCTACATAGTATAATAGCCGCTAATTCAATTGCCGGCTTTTGTGAAAATGCAGAACCCGACATGAAATGACACTTGGTGTACATAGGGTTAACCATGTCTTTTCATGTCCTTTGCTATCTAATTTGCACAAACAATTAAATCAGTCTATGTGTGCAAAATTTCACACCTGTAGGGGTTAATTAAAGGTGTAAATTCGTAGCAAAAAAGTCCGTTTTTTTTACAACGAATTTACACCTTTAATTAACCCCTACAGGTGTGAAATTTTGCACACATAGACTGATTTAATTGTTTGTGCAAATTAGATAGCAAAGGACATGAAAAGACATGGTTAACCCTATGTACACCAAGTGTCATTTCATGTCGGGTGACCCGACATGAAATGACACTTGGTGTACATAGGGTTAACCATGTCTTTTCATGTCCTTTGCTATCTAATTTGCACAAACAATTAAATCAGACTATGTGTGCAAAATTTCACACCTGTAGGGTTAATTAAAGGTGTAAATTCGTAGCAAAAAAGTCCGTTTTTTTTACAACGAATTTACACCTTTAATTAACCCCTACAGGTGTGAAATTTTGCACACATAGTCTGATTTAATTGTTTGTGCAAATCAGATAGCAAACGACATGAAAAGACATGGTTAACCCTATGTACACCAAGTGTCATTTCATGTCGGGTGCTTCTGTCTTTTCACTGAAGCCGGCTTTAACCCGGCAATTGAATCAGAGAGGATATTTTACTATGTAGAAGTGTATAAACTATACATATATGTATATATACATGTCACAATGACATGTATATATATATATATGTATTCTATGTGTGTATATTTAGTGTTTACAAGGAAAGAATGGGTTTTTTTTAGTTGCGATATTTTGTTCCCATAGACTTACATGGGACTTCCGGTATCGGTATCGGGTATCGCCGATATTTTAGTGATATCGGCGATACCATTCCGATTCCGATACTTTAGGATATCGGAAAGTATCGCTCAACTCTAGTCAGGACCTTTTTTTGATCGCTGGTTTCCCTCTGACAGGCACGCATCGCTGCGTGTGACAGGCGGGAGACCAGCGATCCGCTGGTAACCAAGGTACACAGCGGGTTTCCAGGCACCGCGCAGCGCTTGGAAACCCGCTGTGTACCTTGGATACCAGCTCCCTGCATCAGGGCGCTGGTATCCAAGGTACACAGCGGGTTTCTAGGCACAGCCCCGCGCCTGGAAACCCGCTGTGTACCTTGGTTACCAGCGGATCGCTGGTCTCCCGCCTGTCACACGCAGCGATGTGTGCCTGTCAGCGGGAAACCAGCGATCAAAAAAAGGTCCTGACATTTCAGCGACGATCAGCGATACCCGGCAGGGGGGCTGATCGTCGCTGAATGTCACACACAGCGATATCGCTGGTGAGCTCGCTGCTGCGTCACAAAACTAGTGACTCAGCAGCGATCTCGGTAGCGATATCGCTATGTGAGACGGGCCCTTAAGTGGAAAGCTTAATTGATTGCTTTCCACTTTCACTTCAGGTCAGCCAGGGACACAATCAGTGACGTCAGAGGGAACTGATTAACAAAAATAGGGGTTCCCTTCGAAAAAAAAATGGCGTGGGGTCCCCCCTATTTTTGTTAACCAGCCAGATGAAGCAGACCGCTGAGGCCTGGATTTTCAGGCTGTTAAGGAGCCAAGATCCATGGACCTTGCCAGCCTGATAATACTAGGCCACAGCAGTCTGCATATCTTGGCTGATTAACAAAAATAGGGGATCCCCTCGAAAAAAATTGGCGTGGGGTCCCCCCTATTTTTGTTAACCAGCCAGATGAAGCAGACCGCTGAGGCCTGGATTTTCAGGCTGTTAAGGAGCCAAGATCCATGGACCTTGCCAGCCTGATAATACTAGGCCACAGCAGTCTGCATATCTTGGCTGATTAACAAAAATAGGGGATCCCCTCGAAAAAAATTGGCGTGGGGTCCCCCCTATTTTTGTTAACCAGCCAGATGAAGCAGACCGCTGAGGCCTGGATTTTCAGGCTGTTAAGGAGCCAAGATCCATGGACCTTGCCAGCCTGATAATACCAGGCCACAGCAGTCTGCATATCTTGGCTGATTAACAAAAATAGGGGATCCCCTCGAAAAAAATTGGCGTGGGGTCCCCCCTATTTTTGTTAACCAGCCAGATGAAGCAGACCGCTGAGGCCTGGTTTTTCAGGCTGGTAAGGATCCAATATCCATGGACCTTGCAAGCCTGATAATACCAGGCCACAGCAGTCTGCTTAGCTTGGCTGGTTAACAAAAATAGGGGATCCCCTCGAAAAAAAAACGGCGTGGGGATCCCCCCTATTTTTGTTAACCAGCCAAGTAAAATGCAGACTGCTGCGGCCTGGTATTAAAAGACTGTCAAGGCCCATGGATTTTGGCCCTCAACAGCCTGATAATACCAGGCTACAGCAGCCCCACATTTGGCGCATCAAAAGATGTGCCAATTGTGGCACTTTACCCGGCTCTTCCCACTGCCCTGTAGCGGTGGCAAGTGGGGTAATAAGGGGTTAATGTCACCGTTGATTGCACGGTGACAATAAGCCCGGTTAATAATGGAGAGGTGTCAATAAGACACCGATCCATTATTAATCCCAAAGTTATTAAATGTATAAAAAAAAGACAAAGCAAGAAAAAAGTCTTTTAATGAAATAAAAGAGACAACACAGTTTTCATTTCTTTTATTATACTCTCATTCCTGCGACGCCATCGATCTCCTGTAAAAAAAGAAAAAAAACAAACCAACAGTATACCACCTGTCCGACGCAGTCCATAGTAACGACAGTCCCACGACGATCCAGCTCTGCTACATCGCAATGACAGGCAGAGCCTGTCATCTCGACGCAGCACAGCTGATTACCTGCTTCCCCGGCGGTGACGTCAGTCCGACTGCTTTACGGCCGGGATTACCCAGCAGTCACTGCAGTTATCGCGAGAAACTGCATGTGACCGCCGGGGAAAGATGATGGCGGCCATGAAGCAGTCCAGCCCGTGACCGCCGGAGATCTTCTGCCAGGTAAGTGCCGCTGACTCCTGACAGACCCGACCGACGGACACTCACAGTGACAGTGACAATCCCGATTCCGGTATCCGATAAGACGAAAATATCGGAACTAAGTATCGAAAGTCCGATAGAGCTAATATCGGCCGATACCCGATACTTGCGGTATCGTATCGCTCAACACTATCCCGACTCCTTGGGGGCGTGAAGCCTATCAATAATGGAACATAATATAAAGGAACATTTCTTAAGCCTCATCAACACACATACACTCTAACATCTTGTAAGGAGGACATGTTACAATTACTTGTGGTCTAAACTTTTACATCTGTGTCAACTTTAGTTTTGCAGGCAGAGCAATCGAAGAAAGAATCTTCATACATGGTGAGTGGGGAAACTCTGCTTTCAAGTTTTGATGTCTGTAAAGAACTGTGGAAATCAATGGTGCCATATAAGCGAGTAAGATAAATAAAAAATTTGTAAGTTACCGTGGTTTTTTTAATCATTATTACTAATCACTGTATGAGAAATGGGCCAAGTTTCATCCAGAAAACATGGACAATTTTTTTCTAATTTTAATCCGATTTTCATCTGTGTGCGATATGTGTGCGATATGTTTTAATACATCAATACTAAAAAATGTAAATGATCAAATACAGTTTCCTATTTTATAATAGAAATGTATTCGTAAAAATCGGATGCCACTTTGATGTTCCTTGTGGGATCCATTTTTTTTATGTAACCTTAGACTTTTAATGGGTGAGTCTTATCTGGGACTGAGAGGAAAGTGGTGCATGTTAAAAATTTTTTTTTCATGAACAGCCCGAAGAAAAATCGTTCATCTGAACAGCCCTATGGAATAACATAGGTCATTGTATTATCCGATCAAAAATCGGACAGCAATTTATCCGCTATTGCTCGTAAATCTTCATAGTATGAATTGTTTTTGTTGAATATTTTCTTTTAGATTGTTTTTTATATTTTGTTATGGTTTTATGGCAATTCAAAATGTCTACCTATTTATCTTGCAGGGTTTGCAGGTCAGAACTGAGGACTTCTACAGTGGGCTGAAAACATAAGAGACCTATCACTGTCACACAAGACTATCTATATTTATTAGACAACAACGACGAGTGCAGCCAAACCTGAACACTGACTGGAGTTTGCACTATGCCTTATCTTTTGTCAAGTCTTAAAGGGAATCTTCCAGCAGGTTTTTGCTATGTAATCTGAGAGCAATATGATGTAGGGGCTGAGACCCTGATTCCAACAATGTGTCACTTGTTGGGCTACTGGTTGTAGATTCAATAAAATCATTATTTGGAGATTATCACTGGAGGACTAGTTGTCTCATACCTCCTAGTCATCCTGCTTTGTGTAACTCCACCCCCACCACTGTTAATTTACAGTGTACACAGAAAGCTGCCAATCAGTGGTGTGGGCAGGGTTATGCAGAGCTTAGCATTCAGAGGGTTGGTAAACCTGTAGCAGAGAAAACTGATTGTATCAAAACGGTATCAAGTGGCCTAGTAAGTGACATACAGCTGAAATCAGTGTCTCAGTCCCTACATCATGCTACTCTTTGGTTACATAACATAAACCTGGTGACAGATTTCCTTTAAAGAGTTAATAAAACATTATTTAATTTTTTTGGTATAAGTTTGTCAAGAGTGTATAATTACAAAACTTTGCTGTTATATTAAAGGAGTTTATCTTCATTTCTGTAAATATAAAATGCATGTAAATGGCTTTCAAACCCCGGCTTTTCCCCAGTCTATTTGTCTGCTTCGATATCAGAATGTACTCATATGGAGTACTGATGATGGCAGTGATGTATCAACTCAGCAACTGTCACACTAATTCTAAGCAGAAGCTGCTGCAGGAGATTCTTCAAATAAGCACAGCACTCAGAAGAGGAGAGAAGAGCTGACCCATCACTGCCATCATCTGTACTCCAAATGAGTACATTGTGATACCAGCGCACAAGAAGGCAGGGAAATAGACTAGAGAAAAGAAAGCGGTTTGAAAGGCATTTACATGCAATCATGCAAATTTTATTTTAAAGAAATATGACAAATCCTGCAAGAATGATGGCAAAGCCACCTGCAAAAGCTGCTTAAGGAAAACAAAAGAGGGTGTTCTCTTGAAGCAGCTTTGCCTTGGAAAGCTCAGCGGTTACAACAGAATCTAAATGATAGACATCGGCGCTTAGGGAACACACAGACCCTGATTCCTCATTGTCTTTGCACCTTCATTTTTTGTCTAGTTTTGTGTGTTTTGCGCCTTTTTGTTTACACCAAATTCATTATCTTATTTGCGACTATTTTGAAGTCTATTTTATGTGTTCACCTTCTTTTTAGTTTTGTTTTTCACTGTGTAGGCAGCGTTTTGTGATTTCAAATGTTTTTGCCTTATTCATCAATTGTAACTTTTTAAAAGTATTTAGAATTTAAGAACCACAAGGGGCAGTGGCAGCACTGTTAGCGCCATCCATTGGGCCAGTAGAACCACTAGAAATCGGCCATAATTGTCATCCTCCTCCTTTTCCTCCAGAAAGCATGTATTTGGGGAGTAATTGGAAAACATTATGGTCTGTATGGCACACCACTCAACTGAGTCACAGCAGAAGGGTTACCTCTGAAGCCGACACCATCAGTTTGAGTTAGTGTTCTGCAGCTACCTTTATCACCATAAACGTTAACCTTTTTGATTGAGGATTTTCAATGAAAAGCAATGTTCCAATAAGAATCCTGATGAAGCTATTCACTTACTTGAACAAGACAGAGTCACTGTGGATTCAGTCTGGCCTATATCCCGGAATCATCATTTAAATAAAGGCACTATAACATGTCTCTAGAAAGCTTCGGTAAAAAGAAAGCTGAGCTGTCATTTGTCTCTATGATCAAAGAGATCGTTATTCTTTCGGAAACTTAATAAACCTGGCCTTTAAAAATATGCATATATATCTGTGATAAGAAGCTAGTGAAGCGGTCTAAAACAACGGAATGACAGACATGGACAGCTGACTGATGACATTGATAAAATACTATAATAAGCAATTATTCTAATATTTTATAAGAATTTATTGTGAGTCTGTTTATTCCAGTCTTTTCTTAGTATGCTGCTAATTTTTTTTTTTTACAACTTTGTAAAAATGACCCACTATGAATGTTGAATGTACATTGTATGTCACTTATTAGGCTATGTGATGTAGTTTCAATACAATCAGTTTTTTATCAGCAGGAGATTATCACTGCATGACTAGGGCTCACCTGCAGACTAGTCCAGCTAATCTATCTAACCACGCCTCCACCACTGATTGGCAGCTTGCTGACAATGTCTAGTGTGCACATGAAGCTGCCAATCAGTGGTGTGTGCGGGGATATACACAGCTCAGCATTCAGAGCTCTACTCGATCTTCAGCAGAGAAAATAGGGATTTCACCAAACCTAGATCAAGCAGTCTAACAAGCGATACATCATTGGAATCAGGCTCTCTACTCTTATGTAATGCTGCTCTCAGATTACATAGCAAAAAACAACTGACAGATATTTAAGGCTAAAGAAAAAAACGTTAGTAGGTTCCAGAAAAAAAAATTTGAATTTCTGCATTCATAATGATGCAAATTAATAATACATCATGTTATTTTACACAACAATGAAAGATATAAAGTAAAAAAAAAACAGCTTTCACTATTCTTCGAAGAATTTCTCCAACATTTTGCAATATGTCTGTGACAATTCTTTAATATTCAATCATGGGATCAGACACAGATGTTGGAAAAGTTCCGCACAAAACTCCCCTAACCATGTTTGAAAGGACCTTGTGCACTGGGCGCAGTCATGGGGAAACCAAAAAGGGCCTCCACCAAATTGTTCCCACAAAGTTGGAAGCTACAATTGTTCAAAAAATGTTTTATGCTAAAGTATTAAGATTTCACTTTGCAGGAACTAAAGAGCCAAGGCAAACCCCCAAAAAACAACCCTATATCTAGACTCTGTCTCTCTAACATGCTCCTTGACCCTCCAGCTTTATTTCATTAGTACCACTTTTCCAGAATTTGTTACCACTGTCCCAACGTTTTGGTGATGTTTTGCTGCCATCAAATTCAAAAAGAGTTGTTTTTCAAATAAAATGGAAAAATGTCCGACATTCATCTGATTTGTGTTCAGTGTTCTGTTGTGAATAAAATGTGAGATTTCCAAATCATTGCATTCTTGTTTTCTTTACATTTTCAAAAGAGTTCCAACTTTTTTGAAATTTGGGTTGTACATTTTTATGGAAAGTCTTTGAAATTTTCATGGCAAAAGATCCATAATCGATTAGTAATTGTTAGGGATTCTTACACAAATGATCAGAAGCCAACAAAGTGTGGTAGAGCCTAGTATTTCAGATGAACCCACTGCGGTGCAAGAGGATGCACAGCCATTTCTGTACCAATTTTGCTGTTCGGAGGAGACCAATTTCCATTATACACTTCTCAAAAAAATAAAGGGAACACTCAAATAACACATCCTAGATCTGAATGAATGAAATATTCTCATTGAATACTTTGTTCTGTACTAAGTTGAATGTGCTGTCAACATAATCACACAATAATCATCATTGGAAATCAAATTTATTAACCTGGATTTGGAGTCACACACAAAATTAAAGTGGAATGTAATGTCCTTAAAACAAGTCAAAATGATGCTCAGTAGTGTGTGTGGCCTTCACGAGCCTGTATGACCTCCCTACTGTACAACGCCTGGGCATGCTCCTGATGAAGCGGTGGATGGTCTCCTGAGGAATCTCATCCCAGACCTGGACTAAAGCATCCTCCAACTCCTGAACAGTCTATGGTGCAACGTGACGTTGGTGGATGGAGCGAGACATGTCCCAGATGTGTTCAATCGGATTCAGGTCTGGGGAGCGGGCAGGCCAGTCCATAGCTTCAATGCCTTCATCTTGCAGGAACTGCTGACACACTCCAGCCACATGGGGTCTGGCATTGTCCTGCATTAAGAGGAACCCAAGACCAATCACACCAGAATATGGTCTCACAAGGGGTCTGAAAATCTCATCTCGGTACCTAATGGCAGTCAGGCTACCTCTGGCGAGCACATGGAGGGCTGTGCGGTCCTCCAAAGAAATGCCACCCCACACCATTACTGACCCACTGCCAAACCGGTCATGCTGAAAGATGTTGCAGGCAGCAGATCGCTCTCCTCGGCGTCTCGAGACTCTGTCACATCTGTCACATTTACTCAGTGTGAACCTGCTTTCATCTGTGAAGAGCACAGGGCACCAGTGGCGAATTTGCCAATCCTGGTGTTCTGTGGAAAATGTCAAGCATTCTGCACGGTGTTGTGCTGTGAGCACAACCCCCATCTGTGGACATCGGGCACTCACACCATCCTCATGGAGTCAGTTTCTAACCATTTTGTAGACACATGCACATTTGTGGCCTGCTGGAGGTCATTTGGAGGGCTCTGGCAGTGCTCCTCCTGTTCCTCCTTGCACAAAGGTGGAGGTAGCGGTCCTACTGCTGGGTTGTTGCCCTCCTATAGCCCCTCCATGTCTCCTGGTGTACTGGCCTGTCTCCTGGTAGCACCTCCAGCCTCTGGGCACTACGCTGACAGACACAGCAAACCTTCTTGCCACAGCTCGCATTAAAGTGCCATCCTGGATGAGCTGCACTAACTGAGCCACTTGTGTGGGTTGTGGAGTCCGTCTCATGCTACCACGAGTGTGAAATCACAACCAACATTCAAAAGTGACCAAAACATCAGCCAGAAAGCATTGGTGCTGAGATGTGGTCTATGGTCCCCACCTGCAGGACCACTCCTTTATTGAGGGTGTCTTGATAATTGCCAATAATTTTCATCTGTTGTCTATTTCATTTGCCCAACAGCATGTGAAATTGATTGTCAATCAGTGTTGCTTCCTAAGTGGACAGTTTGATTTCACAGAAGTTTGATTTACTTGGAGTTATATTCTGTTGTTTAAGTGTTCCCTTTATTTTTTTGAGCAGTGTATATTTGGGATAAGCCATGTCTAAAACAAAACTCTTTTAGCCTGAATAATTCAGATTTTCACCATTATACATATTAATTTGTCAGACTTTCACAAGGTTAAAACATCATGACTTTTTGGCATTGCGTAGTCTCATTTAAAATAAGGGATGTTGGGTTTTATTTCTCACAGGCAACTTCCTTATTCTATAAAAGAGCTAAAAGAGAAACAAAACAATCCATTATCTGGAATGAGAATGTTCCTAATAACAGGCAAGTATTATACATACCAATATTACATTATTAATAGAATGATAATTAGCAAGTGACTGTTTGCCTCTAGCTACATATCTTTTCTATAAATAATTCAGTTTCATGTCTGCAGGAACCCGTACATGGTGATAATACAATGATGGTGCTCTATATTCAGCTGATCGGACAGAATATACAAGTGTAATTGTCAGCCAGTCATTTTGGGTGTGGGCAATAGAGTAGACAGTGTTAGCTTCAGTTACAGTGAATTGATGAGAATGGTATAAAAATATAAGAAGTAAAAACCTGTCTGAGCCCTTTTGAAAATAATTTTTATCCCCTTAGCTACTCTTTTCTATGGGTCTTGCTGCCCTTACCTCACAAAACCTAAATCTGTTTTTTGTGCACTTAGCAGTATAATGTACAGGAACTACCCTGAATCTCTTGTTCCATAACTTTCCATTTACACACTTTAAAGTGAACGGTTCCTCTTCAACTGTATGCTACCAGCACGATTGGTATCATAAGAATCTTCCCTTTCCTACACATTCATGCACTGCTCTTCCAATTGTCGAAAAGTTTACCTTACCTGCTGTTAATAGGTGCCTGACGTCACACAGATTTTATGGTAATTTAAAGAAGGTGGCGATGGGCAGTGAAACAACCTCCAGAGGCAGAGGCTTTGGAAGTGCTCTGTCACACCTTGAGCACTTAATGACTCATTTACATATGAATTATAATGCTGATTACATGATGGGAATGCAACAGATAAAATATATAAACGTGTCAATGAATTTGGCTTTGATGGACTTTTTCCCTTTGAATTATCTTTATTAAGTCTTTTTGAAAATATACAAAATATACATATTCTAGATTAATGATTTTTCTGCTCCTGATGAATAACCAGAACTCACAATGTGTTCACTAAGGTCTAGATTGACCTGATAGATGCCAAAAATGCTGGTTTATTCAACTTCAGGGACGTATTGGTCAGTGTACCTTTCTTTTAGTATAGTCAACTGAACACAGAGACATTCTGTTAAAATGATATACTATACGACACACAGTGGACGGAGTCACATGTCATACAGAGGCTTCATCAGGGGCTGCTATCCGTTGTCTACATCATGTGTATGCGTCCAGTGTACACAGCAAATGGCTATGCTAATAATGATCATTAATGATTTTATGAAACTTTTGTGTTAATGTAAAAATTGAAAAGAAACTCATGAGACTTTCTCTTTCAGTTCTCCTCGTCCTCACGATGGATGTGACCAGTGGACAGATCAGTATCCAGCCGTTCCCTCAGTATCCAGTTATTAGTGGATCTGTCACCCTGAGCATTACTGGGATTACTGACAAACTTGAGGTTGTCACCTGGTATAAAGGACCAAGTACAAATCGTTCGTATCAGATCCTGACATATATTCCTGGTACTGGTCCTCCCACATTAGTTCCCGGACTTCAGTACAATGATCGATTCTCGGCTTTCAATAACGGATCATCATTACACATCAAAGATCTTCGTGTCACAGATGGGGGGAATTATATAGCACAGATACAGATGGTGACATCAGCACGGGACATAAATGTGATCATGACCATCTATGGTGAGTATCACTTTCTATCACCGCTCTATATCTGCTACAAGTTCACACTGCTCCTCATGTATAAGAACTGTTTCGCGGAAAAGTGTCCTAATTACATATCACAGCCAATCAAATGTCAGCTTCTATTTCCTAAACTTCACCAGAGGAATGAACCTTGGATTCTGATTGGCTGCCGAGGGAACCTCTTCATCCATGAGGCTCCATTAAGTATCCTACATCAGAATGGTTTTTCCTCTACATAATAATAATAACAACAATAATAACAATAATAATAATAATAATGATATAATAGTATAGATCAGTAATAGATGCAAGCTCTGTGGTTATGATCTAAGTCTTGCTGGAGCTGATGTAAGCTATCCTAACAACCAAGACATGTATATACCATTGCCATTGTAAGTGCGCCCCATTAGTGAGTACACCCATGATTGTTAATAGCGGCTGTTACCATCCAAATTAGTGTTATGGAGTTATATCGAGTCTTTTTAAACTTAGGAAGGTAAAGACCCGAAATACACAATGGGGCAAATTTTGCTGCTCTTGGTCACGCTCCTCACGTTCCTCTGAATATGTAATGATAATAAAACATGCAGCATAGAAACATTTCATAAAATAGTTAGGGGCAGGAGTAAACTTGTCTTCTCAGTCAGGGATAAGCTTCTACTTCCATTATACTAGCAATGATACAATTATGGCCATAATACGTGACCACATAGAGGTCAGATATCAGGACTACACGCGAGGCGCAAACCATAGAAGAAAATGCAGAACTGATAAGACGCCTCATCAACCATCAACCCGAGCACATGACGGCTCTCCGGGTCCATGTTAGTAAATACTGTTATTGCCTATGATATAATTCTACAGTTCCTTTTCTTAGAATTTCACATTGTGCAATTTCTCTCTTATTATCCCAAGGAATGAGTAAGCTGAAATCTCAGTGTTTCTATTTCCCTTGTAAATAATTGGGTGTCCTTACTGTATCTAATCTTGCCACTCACTATACTGCAGCTGTAGAGAGAGAGGTAAAATTAATTAGCTATTGTTGATAAAAAATAAAAAAACATTTCCATGTAGGTCTGCTCTTGTTCATACATATCCAGGAGGAATGAGAATAAGGTCACAACACAACTCCAAGAAAAAATGCTCCAGAATCGTCTCAAGGGAAATACAAGGTTTAACAAAAACAAATGTATCAGGAAAAGTAACAAATCCTATATAAATGTAGTGACGACTAGTGATGGCCGAGCACTAAAATGCTCGGGTGCTCGTTGTTTGGGTCGAGCAAATTGGAATATTCGAGAGTTCAACCTGAGAAACGATCTCAATGTAAGTCTATGGGAAACCCAAGCTTTTTACCCCCCCCCCCCCGGAGGTCTTTTTAGGGTATCAAAACGTCGGAAATCTATGGGAACAGTAGTCAAATGACATGGGAACATCATGGGGAAGACCCATGGAAGCATTTCTGACTCCTAGGTCACGGCTGTGAACAATGTTGTCAGAGTGTTACTCCACTTTTGCAGGTGCACACTAAAACATACAAAAACGAAACCAAAATGGATTTTCCTGGGAAATATGCTAAGGAACATCCTTTCTGTTGCACAGCTTCTGAATCAACACCTTTGCAGTAGAAAACTTCACAGAGCAGGCTTCATGGGATAACAAGCTTTTACTTCTTACAACATGAGGTAAAAGGAATAATGCACAGTCATTTCAGCATTGCATCAGGAAACAGGAACAAAATGAAAGTGAAACTACAAGTGAGACTATTTCTTATACAATACATTAAACAGAAGGAAGTGTTACACAACATCGCCATCTACTGTCAGGTCAGCATAAAGTCCTCCTTTTACTTATAATAAGTTCTAATCTGTTGCATATGCCAACACCCTTTCTCAACAGTAAGGACTTATTCAATCAAACCCAACTTTTTTATTAGTCTCTGATGTTTATCAGCATTCAACGCCTTCGTGAAAATGTCTGCTGTCATTTCTTCAGTAGGGCAATACTCCAACTTCAAGACTCCTTGGTTCTCTTTTAGTTTTGTTGGTTCAAACTGTGGTTGTCCTAATTTTGTCAACAATTGTCTTAACCACAGTACTTCTTGTCTTTCTATGTGTATTCCTAGGTACTGTTTTACATTTCCCAAGTCTTTGATTTCAAAATGTTGTTTCAGGATTTTTAAAATGTTTTCTTTATCCCTTTCCTGTTTAAAACAAATCAAAATGTCGTCTACATATATGAGTACATAAATCCATCTATTACTCAGCCTTTTTGTGTACAAGCATGGATCAGCTTTGCTTCTTTGAAACTTTTCATTTGTTAGTACTTCCGTGATTTTGTCATTCCACGCTTTAGCTGCTTGTTTTAAACCATATATGCTTTTCTGTAGTTTACAAACTTTGTTTGGATTTTCTTCATCTTTGAATCCTGGAGGTTGTTCCATGTAAATATCTTCTGTTAAATCTCCATTCAAAAAAGCTGTCTTTACATCCAGATGTCTTAGTTCTATCTTTTCCATTGCTGCAACTGTAAGTAAAGTTCTTATTGTAGTGTGTTTGACAACTGGAGCAAATGTTTTATCATAGCCTTCTTCTTCTTCCCAAGAGATAGATTCATACATTTTACTTGTACTTGCCTTGTATGAGAGGTGTTTTGGTGGTTTTCCTTTGTTCTCTCTTATTGAAAGTCTTGGTTCTGTGTCTGTTTGTAGTTGTGATTCTTCACTTTCAGTATTTTGTTCTTCATTAATTTCTACTTCTTTCTCATCATATATTTCTTCAGTTATGTCACTAAGGTTTTTCTCATTTTTTGTTTCAACTGAAATCATAATGTCTTCATTTAACCCCTTCACACCCAAGGGTGGTTTGCACGTTAATGACCGGGCCAATTTTTACAATTCTGACCACTGAGGTTATAACTCTGGAACGCTTCAACGGATCTTCGCGATTCTGAAATTGTTTTCTCGTGACATATTGTACTTCACGTTAGAAGTAAAAATTTCTTCGATATAACTTGCGTTTATTTTGAAAAAAAACGCAAATATGGCGAAAATTTTTAAAATTTTGCAATTTTCAAACTTTGAATTTTTATTCCCTTAAAATAGAGAAATATATCACACAAAATAGTTAAGAAATAACATTTCCCACATGTCTACTTTACATCAGCACAATTTTGGAACCAAAATTTTTTTTTGTTAGGAAGTTATAAGGGTTAAAAGTTGACCAGCAATTTCTCATTTTTACAACAAAATTTACAAAGCCATTTTTTTAGGGACCACCTCATATTTGAAGTCACTTTGAGGGGTCTATATGGCAGAAAATACCCAAAATGACACCATTCTAAAAACTGCACCCCTCAAGGTACTCAAAACCACATTCAAGAAGTTTATTAACCCTTCAGGTGCTTCACAGGAGCTGAAGCAACGTGGAAGGAAAAAATGAATATTTAACTTTTTAGCCACAAAAATGATCTTTTACAAACTTTTTTTTTATTTTCACAAGGGTAAAAGGAGAAAATGGACAGATAAGGTTGTTGTGCAATTTCTCCTGAGTACGCCAATACCTAATATGTGGGGGAAAACCACTGTTTTGGCACACGGCAAAGCTCGTAAGGGAAGGAGCGCCGTTTGACTTTTTCAAACTAAAATTGGCTGGAATTGAGATTGGATGCCATGTCGCGTTTGGAGAACCTCTGATGAGCCTAAACAGTGGAAATCCCCACAAGTGACACCATTTTGGAAACTATACCCCCTAAGATACTTATCTAGATCTGTTGTGAGCACTTTGAACCCCCAAGTGTTTCACAAAAGTTTATAATGCCTGGGTGTGAAAAAAAAAAAAAACAATTTTCCACAAAAATGATTTTTTAGTCCCAAATTTTTGAATTTTCCCAAGGAAATTGGACCTCAAAAGTTGTTTTCCAATTTGTCCTGAGTACGCTGATACCCCATATGTGGGGGGGAAACTGTTTGGGCGCACGGCAGGGCTTGGAAAGGAAGTAGTAACGTTTTGGAATGCAGACGTTGATGGGGGTCATGTTCCGTTTGCAGTGCCCCAGATGAGCCTAAACAGTGGAAACCCCCCACAAGTGACCCCATTTTGGAAACTAGAACCCCTAAGGAACTTATCTAGATCTTTGGTGAGCACTTTGAACCCCCAAGTGCTTCACACAAGTTTATAATGCCCGGGCATGAAAATAAAAAATCCTATTTTTTTCCCACAAAAATGTTCTTTTAGTCACTAATTTTTATTTTCCCAAGGGTAACAGGAGAAATTGGACCACAAAAGTTGTTGTCCAATTTTTCCTGTGTACGCTGATACCCCATATTTGGGGGGGAACCACTGTTTGGGCACACGGCAGAGCTCGGAATGGAAGGAGCACCATTTCACTTTTTCCAACCAAAATTGGCTGGAATCGAGATTGGACGCCATGTTGCATTTGGAGAGCCCCTGATGTGCCTAAACAGTGGAAACCCCCACAAATGACCCCATTTGGGAAACTAGACCCCCTAAGGAACTTATCTAGATCTTTGGTGAGCAATTTGAACCCCCAAGTGCTTCACACAAGTTTATAACGTAGAGTGTTATGTTTCGGCAGCTGAGGAGTGCAGGCAAAAAAGGCAATACACCAGAGCAGTTGGAATCTATGAGATTGCAGTACCCTGACTAACCACCACAACTAGAGGCAGCCGTGGAGCGTTCCTACGTTGGTCCTAGACGCCTCGTCACAGCCTGAGAAACTAACTACACCTAAAGATAGAAATAGGAAAGCTATCTGCCCGGAGCAGATCCCCAAAGAACAAAGAAAGCCCCCAAACATGTAATGGCGGTTAGACAAGATGAAATACTGACACAGAAAGAAAATAGTATGAGCAAACGCTGGGGCCCAAACTAACTAAATAGAAAAGGACAGGAAGGGTACTTACTGCAATCCCAGAAAACCCTGAAAAGCACCAACTCTACTAATTTCAAAAACACCTGAGATCACACGACCTCTTCCACCTAAATTAGTTCTCTGGTGTAACAAAATCAAAACAGCAGCCACTGAAAAAACTGGAAAAAGCAAAAGTACAAACATCAGTGGCTGAACTAAACTGAGAGGGCAAAAGCCCCCGGAGGGGACCCTGAAGGCCCCCACAGAAGTGCAGGACAAAATGCAAAAATATAGCACAAAAAACAAAAAGAAGAAAATGTCTTATCTGTGAGCAGGAGATGCAGACACGACACAGCAGGCTACAAGGGAAACAGGAATGAAGGATTCAGACCAGAACAATTGATCACCGGCAACCCTGATGGAAAGGTGACTCCCTTATATAAGACCAGTCAGTAACACCTGATTCCCAGTCCTCACAATCTTCACTGGACAGACTAGCACCGCTTGTAACCACCAGAGGAAGCCTCTGCTCAGAACTCATCTCAAACCCATTCACAACAGTACCCCCCCTTGAGGAGGGGTCACCGAACCCTCATTTGAGCAACCAGGTCGGTCAGGATGAGTTCTATGGTACGCACGGATGAGTCTCCTAGCATGGATGTCCGAAGCAAACACCCAAGAATTGTCTTCCTGACCATAACCTCTCCATTTAACCAAATACTGGAGTTTCCGTCTAGAAAAATGAGAATCTAATATTTTCTCAACCACATACTCCAGATTGCCCTCAACCAAAACAGGGTCAGGAGGCACAGCAGCAGGAACCACTGGCTCAACAAACCTCTTCAACAAGGACTTGTGGAACACGTTATGGATAGTGTTGAGCGATACGATAATGCAAATATCGGCTATCGGCCGATATTAGCTCTATCGGCCTTTCGATAATTCGTTTCGATATTTTCGTCTTATCGAATACCGGAATCGGATTTGTCACTGTCACTGTGAGTGTCCGTCGGTCGGGTCTGTCAGGAGTCAGCGGCACTTACCTGGCAGAAGATCTCCGGCGGTCACGTCCTGGACTGCTTGATGGCCGCCATTATCTTCTCCCTGGCGGTCACATGCAGTTTTTCGCGATAACTGCAGTGACTGCAGGGTAATCCCGGCCGTAAAGCAGTCAGTCCGATGACGTCACCGCCGGGGAAGCAGGTAATCAGCTGTGCTGCGCCGGGATGACAGGCTCTGCCTGTCATTCTGATGTAGCAGAGCTGGATCGTCGTGGGACACTCGTTACTATGGACTGCGTCGGTCAGGTGGTATACTTTTTTTTTTCATTTTTTTTACAGGAGATCGATGGCGTCGCAGGATGAGACAGTAATAAAAGAAATGAAAACTGTGTTGTTTTTTTTTTATTAAACTAAAAAACTTTTTTAGGAACATTCACCCGTCCGGGTACATAAACAAGTTAACTATTTACATACAGGGACCCTGTCCGGGTTATTTAGACTTCTTTGGCTGGCCTCTTCCAGGTACCACCTGGTACTCTTCTTGAGATTGCCAAACATCCGAGGCACCAAGGACCACCAGGACCTGATGACGTCGTGTGGCCTGTACAGTGACGTCGTGACCCGCTATCTGGGTCTGTGTGGCCACCTCTTTCATCTCCCTCCGGGTCTGGAGCCCTATGTCCCGGACTGTACAAACCCCAGGGTGCCTAACAGGCGCCGGGTACGGGCCAGCTATACTTATCATGTCCATAGCTGGGGCTGCTGAGGAGACCACTGAGGGAGGCTGGGGAGATTTACGGCGTGGGGTGGGCACTTTTGCAGAGGCCTGGATGTGGGAGGCTGAAGGCTTCGAGGGTCTCACAGGTTGCTGACACACTGGGAAGTAGGGGTCGCACCTGGTAACATTTAGGGCGTACCACCCATTGTAACCCCAGTGTCGGGTGTAAGTCACCAAGTCTCCTGGCAACAGGTCCCTCCCCGGGTGTCCTTCTGGGAGGTGAGCCTCCACGTCCCGCCGGGTCACAAAGACTTCTAAATAAAGTCCAGGCTCCTTGATGAAGCCCCAACCACCTTTCAAATTAAAGCTCCGTACTGAACCCTTACGCCGCGGCTCACTCAGGGTTCCTTTATCCTTTCTCATCCGGTCCTTATCTGCCCGGTCCTTCTCCAGGTGATGTTGGCGAAGTTTTAGGGTTTCTCGCTGCTCCCTTTGTCGCTCTGCTTCCCGCTCCCAACGTCTCCACTCTTCCTCCTGACGCCGGTTGAAATTCTCCTCCACCAGCTGCTCCATGTCTCCACCACTCCACTGCAGCTTACAGTGTCCGGTTTGCGGCAGCTCTCCTGTCGCCCCCCAGTCCTGGCGGCGCTCCCCTGCGGAGGAAGCAGACGGCTCTAAATCAGATGACAGTCGGGGCTCCGGTACAGGCAGGTAGTGCTCTGGTGCCTGCGCGGCCTCCTCCATGAGGACGGGTGTCGCTTCTTCTGTCTCAGCGACGGGGGCAGACAGCGGGATCTAGGGTGCTGCTGACGGTGCTGCGGTTTTTGCAGGAACGGGTGCCTCCACTGCGACAACGTCAACCGGATCACATTGCAAGGACTCCTCTACTAGAACGGGTGCCTCACCTTCCGGTACAGACACTTCAGGTAAGAGGGATTGGCGCCGCTCCAAGTTTATTTTTAGGGCACGCCAGCTGGCTTCCATCCTGGTGACCTCCTCCCGGTGCCGGGCCAGGCCTCTTAGGGTATCCGCCGCTTCTTGCAGCGTAGGAGGGTTTACAGGCCGGGTGCCCAACGGTGATTCTGTGGCGATCGGGTCGCTTCCGTGGGGGGAGAGCTCTGACTGCTCCATCCCTTCCCACTTCTGCTCGTCGTGTCCATTAGCCATCATTGCCAAGTCACATGTGTCATATCTGGAGAGGGCCCCTCTTTTGAAGGGAGGCGGGACCTTCGTGTTAGTTTCCGCACACTGAGGAGGATGAGGAGGCGGAACTCCAGAGCTGTGGGGCACGATGTTACATTGCAGTACCATTTACAGTGGGCGGCCATCGTTTTCACGCCACTGAGTGAGTGACACCCACGAAGAGCACGCCCTTCTTCTTCACCAGTGCCTCGTCGTGACGCAGATATGGCGGAAAAATGGCAAATACATTCTCTGATGATTTTAGCAATTCTCAAGCACAAAACCAGTGCAATTCAGGCACACAGGACTCGCTTATAGCGAGCTACAGAATCCTGTTCGTGACGCCCAAGTTGAGTCGCACAGAGCCAGAGGTTTTCGGGGTACTCGGCACCGAGCCCGTCGACTTCTATGGGGTATGTCACGTCTTTACCCGGCAATTGAATTAGAGTCGATTTTACTATGTAGAAGTGTATAAACTATAAATATATGTATATATATATGTCACAATGACATGTATATATATATATATATATATATATATGTATTCTATGTGTGTATATTTTGTGTTTACAACGAAAGAAAGGGTTTTTTTTGTTGCGATATTTTGTTCCCATACACTTACATGGGACTTCCGGTATCGAAATCGGATATCGACGATATTTAGTGCTATCGGCGATACAATTTCGATACGATATTTTTAGATATCGAGCAATATCGCTCAACACTAGTTATGGATCTTAAATGTCCCTGGAAGAAGCAAACGAAAAGAAACAGGATTAATAATCTCCATGATCTTATAAGGTCCAATGAACCTAGGCTTAAATTTAGGAGATGCTACTCTCATAGGAATATTCTTTGAGGACAACCAGACCAAGTCCCCCACTCCAAACCGAGGACCATCAGTCCTATGCCGGTTAGCAAACCGCTGGGCCTTCTCCTGAGAGAGGGACAACCTCTCCACTATCTGGTCCCAAATCTGTTGCATACGCTCCACAACAGAGTCAACACCTGGACAGACAGAAGCCTCCGTCTGTCCTGAAGAAAATCGAGGGTGAAACCCAGAATTACAGAAAAAAGGAGACATCAAAGTGGCAGAGCTAGCCCTATTATTAAGAGCAAACTCAGCCAAAGGCAAAAAAGAGACCCAGTCATCCTGATCAGCAGACACAAAGCATCTTAGATAAGTCTCCAATGTCTGGTTTGTTCTCTCAGTTTGACCATTGGTCTGAGGATGAAATGCCGAGGAGAAAGACAATTGAACACCCAGTTTAGAACAAAAAGTCCTCCAAAATCTGGAAACAAACTGGACTCCTCTGTCAGACACAATGTTCTCAGGAATGCCGTGTAAACGAACCACGTGCTGAAGGAACAACGGCACCAATTCAGAGGAGGAAGGCAACTTAGGTAATGGCACAAGATGTATCATTTTGGAAAACCTATCACAAATTACCCAGATGGTGGTCATTCTCTGAGAAACAGGAAGGTCGGAAATGAAATCCATAGAGATATGGGTCCATGGTCTCTTGGGCACAGGCAATGGCATCAACAAACCACTAGAGCGAGAGCAAGGCTTGGAGCGAGAGCAAGTCCCACAGGACTGCACAAATTCCCTGACATCACGAGACAAGGTAGGCCACCAAAAGGACCGATTAACCAAGTCTCTGGTACCAAAAATTCCGGGATGCCCAGCCAATGCGGAACAATGAATCTCAGACATCACACTCTTCTTCCACTGGTCCGGGACAAACAATTTTCCAACAGGGCAGCACTCGGGCCTATCCTCCTGACACGCCTCCAGAGCAAGTCTCAAATTGGGCGAGATGGAGGAAAGAACTACACCCTCTTTCAAAATAAAAGAAGGATCAGATAACTCAGGAGAGTCCGCAAG
>JARQOD010000003.1:437440863-437479872 GCA_033576555.1 Oophaga sylvatica | reverse complement strand
TTTGACCATTGGTCTGAGGATGAAATGCCGAGGAGAAAGACAATTGAACACCCAGTTTAGAACAAAAAGTCCTCCAAAATCTGGAAACAAACTGGACTCCTCTGTCAGACACAATGTTCTCAGGAATGCCGTGTAAACGAACCACGTGCTGAAGGAACAACGGCACCAATTCAGAGGAGGAAGGCAACTTAGGTAATGGCACAAGATGTATCATTTTGGAAAACCTATCACAAATTACCCAGATGGTGGTCATTCTCTGAGAAACAGGAAGATCGGAAATGAAATCCATAGAGATATGGGTCCATGGTCTCTTGGGCACAGGCAATGGCATCAACAAACCACTAGAGCGAGAGCAAGGCTTGGAGCGAGAGCAAGTCCCGCAGGACTGCACAAATTCCCTGACATCGCGAGACAAGGTAGGCCACCAAAAGGACCGACTAACCAAGTCTCTGGTACCAAAAATTCCGGGATGCCCAGCCAATGCGGAACAATGAATCTCAGACATCACACTCTTTTTCCATTGGTCCGGGACAAACAATTTTCCAACAGGGCAGCACTCGGGCCTATCCTCCTGACACCCCTCCAGAGCAAGTCTCAAATTGGGCGAGATGGCGGAAAGAACTACACCCTCCTTCAAAATAACAGAAGGATCAGATAACTCAGGAGAGTCCGCAAGGAAACTCCTCGAGAGGGCATCTGCCTAAACATTCTTAGTGCCAGGAAGAAAGGAAACCACAAAATTAAAACGTGTGAAAAACAAGGCCCACCTGGCCTGTCTAGGATTGAGTCGCTTGGCAGATTCCAGATAGACCAGATTCTTATGGTCCGTAAGGACCACCACCTGATGTTTGGCTCCCTCCAGCCAATGTCTCCACTCTTCAAAAGCCCACTTCATGGCCAATAACTCCCGATTACCCACGTCATAATTACGTTCAGTAGGAGAAAATTTTCGAGAGAAAAAGGCACAAGGGTTACTTTTAGAGGTCTCTGGATCTTTTGGGACAAAACGGCACCTGCCCCAATTTCAGAGGCATCAACCTCCACCTGAAATGGCAGAGAAACATCAGGCTGCCGTAGAACAGGAGCAGAAGTGAATCTCTGCTTAAGTTCCTGAAATGCAGAGACTGCCTCAGGAGGCCAATTCACCACATCAGAACCCTTTCTGGTCAAATCAGTTAATGGTTTAACAATAACCGAGAAATTACCAATAAATTTACGATAAAAATTGGCAAAACCCAAAAATCTCTGAAGAGCCTTTAATGAAGTAGGTTGGACCCAATCACAGATGGCCTGAACCTTGACCGGGTCCATTTCAATAACAGATGGGGACAAAATGAATCCCAGAAATGAGATCTTCTGTACGCCAAAAAGACACTTTGATCCCTTCACATACAGAGCATTCTCTCTCAAAATCTGGAATACAGTTCGAACATGTTTCACATGAGAGTCCCAGTCATTAGAAAAAATCAAGATATCATCCAAATAAACAATCAGAAATTTGTCCACAAAATCCCTGAAAATGTAATTCATGAAGGACTGGAAGACGGAAGGAGCATTAGTGAGCCCAAAGGGCATCACTAGGTACTCAAAATGCCCTTCGGGGGTATTGAATGCCGTCTTCCATTCATCCCCGTGCTTAATGCGAATAAGGTTATACGCCCCCTGAGGTCAAGCTTGGTAAACCAAGTAGCGTTTTTCACCCTGGAAAACAGGTCAGAAATCAAGGGTAACGGGTATTGATATTTCACAGTAATATTGTTCAAGAGACGATAATCAATACACGGCCTTAATGAACCATCTTTTTTGGCCACAAAGAAAAAACCGGCACCTAAGGGTGAAGAGGATGGTCTGATATGACCCTTCTCCAATGATTCCTTGATATAAGACCGCATAGCGTCATGTTCAGGTACAGACAAGTTAAAAAGGCGACCTTTAGGGAATTTACTACCTGGCACTAATTCAATAGCGCAGTCATAGCTCCTATGGGGAGGTAAGGATGCAGATTTACTTTCGCTAAACACATCAGAAAAATCAAACAAAAAGTCAGGAACATCCTGAGCCTGGGGGGAGGCAGAAAAAACAGGAGTGTTGGTATTAACACATTGGCAGCCCCAACTGGTTACAGACACAGATTTCCAATCCAAAACAGGATTATGAGACTGTAACCAAGGGAAACCCAGCACGATAATGTCATGCAGATTATATAGAACCAAAAATTTGCAGCACTCCTGGTGATCAGGTTCAACCCTCATTATCACCTGAGTAGAAAACTGGGGTTTATTCTCAGCCAAAGGGGTAGAATCGATCCCAGTAGGGGTATAGACTTCTGTAGGGGTATCAAGGGAAACCCACAACGTTTAGCAAAATCATAATCCATCAGGTTAATAGCTGCTCCAGAATCAACGAAAGCCTGAGCAGAAAATGAGGACAGAGAGCATATCAGAGTGACAGTTAATAAAAACTTAGTCTGAACACTACCCAAGACAACTGAGCGTGCAAAACGTCTTCCCCGCTTAGGGCAGACTGAAATAGCATGAGAGGCATCACCACAGTAGAAACATAACCCATTGCGCTTTCGAAACTCATGACGCTGTGCCCCAGACACCACTCTATCACACTGCATGGTTTCAGGAGCTGGCTCACAAGGCAACACCACTCCACGCATACTTCTCCGCTCACGCAAACGTCTGTCAATTTGAATCGCTAATGACATAGAATCATTGAGACCAGAGGGGACAGGGAATCCCACCATAACATCCTTTACATTATCCGACAGACCCTTCCGGAAAAGGGCCGCCAAAGCGTCGTCATTCCATTTGGTCAGGACTGCCCACCTACGGAATCTCTGACAGTATAACTCAGCGTCATCAAGCCCCTGATTTAATGCCAACAAGGCTTTCTCAGCTTGATCAGTGACATTAGGCTCATCGTACAATAACCCCAAAGCCTGAAAAAATGCATCAACATCACTCAAAACAGGATCCCCAGGTATCAGGGAAAAAGCCCAATCCTGAGGATCGCCGCGCAGGAGAGAGATGATAATTTGAACCTGCTGCGCTGCGTTTCCTGAGGACTTAGATTTTAAGGCAAAAAACAATTTACAATTATTTTTGAAATTCTGAAACTTAGCTCGATCCCCTAAAAACAAATCTGGCATGGGAATCCTAGGTTCCACAACAGGCAACCTAGCAAGATATGCAGCAATACTCTGAACCTCAGTGGCAAGCTGATCCACACGGCCAGACAACTGTGCAAACTCCATTGAGAGGAACAATCCTCCCCAGCACCCAGAGATACAGAGGGAAAAAAAAAAATGCAACAAACAGAAAAATATCTCTGACAACTCTGACAACCTTTCTTCCTTCACAATATTTTTTCCCTTCTGTGAGTACCATACAATTTATGGGCCGGTGATACTGTTATGTTTCGGTAGCTGAGGAGTGCAGGTAAAAAAGGAAATACACCAGAGCAGTTGGAATCTATGAGATTGCAGTACCCTGACTAACCACCACAACTAGAGGCAGCCGTGGAGCGTTCCTACGTTGGTCCTAGACGCCTCGTCACAGCCTGAGAAACTAACTACACCTAAAGACAGAAATAGGAAAGCTATCTGCCCCGGAGCAGAACCCCAAAGATAATAGAAAGCCCCCAAACATGTAATGGCGGTTAGACAAGAGGAAATACTGACACAGAAAGAAAATAGTATGAGCAAACGCTGGGGCCCAAACTAACTAAATAGAAAAGGATAGGAAGGGTACTTACTGCAATCCCAGAAAACCCTGAAAAACACCAACTCTACTAATTTCAAAATCACCTGAGATCACACGACCTCTACCACCTAAATTAGTTCTCTGGTGTAAGAAAATCAAAACAGCAGCCACTAAAAAAACTGGAAAAAGCAAAAGTACAAAACTCAGTGGCTGAACTAAACAGAGAGGGCAAAAGCCCCCGGAGGGGACCCTGAAGGCCCCCACAGAAGTGCAGGACAAAATGCAAAAATATAGCAAAAACACAAAAGAAGAAAAATTCTTATCTGGTAGCAGGAGATGCAGACACGACACAGCAGGCTACAAGGGAAACTGGAAAGAAGGATTCAGACCAGAACAATTGGTCACCGGCAACCCTGATGGGAAAATGACTCCCTTATATAAGACCAGTCAGTAACACCTGATTCCCAGTCCTCACAATCTTCACTAGTACCGCTTGTAACCACCAGAGGGAGCCTCTGCTCAGAACTCATCTCAAACCCATTCACAACAGTGCTGGTGGTGGTGGCAAAGTGACTGGAAGCAGTATCTGCTATCCAAAAACTTTTGAATGAAGGCCTGAAATGCCACAATTTCTAGCCCACAGATAGATGAGACATCTGATGGAGATAGTCCACTTTAAAATATCTGGCCAGTATTTTTTTTTTTGGCCAGCAAAACTGTGTCAATAAGTAGGCTAAGACACAACAAAAAACAATTCTATGGAGGCCTGAAATGGCACAATTTTGAGCACAATGATATGTGATCCGTGTGGCGGACAAAACACAGTGTAAAATATCTGCCCTGTAGCTAAATATTTTTTTGGCAGCTAAATATTTTTTTGGGCAGCAAAATGGTGTCAAGAAATTGTATAAGACACTCCAAAATTTTTTAATAGTAACACAAAACTCTCAGAATTTTCTGCACACTCAGATGTGATGGCTGGGACGGGCAAAGCCGTTTAAAATAGCTGGATTTTTACGCTGTACTATGAAAAGGATCTGGCTGTATTCTGCAGTGTCAACAAGCAAATGGAGATAAAAAGGGGGCTCTGGATTGCTTTTGAATAAAATAATCAGGATTAAGATGCCAAAAAAAATATTCCTGGCCACTGAACCTGGGGCTATGTAGATACGATTAATATATGTAATAGGCAGCAGCAGTAGACAGTAATAGAATGGACCCTCTTGATGTATGCAATGAAGTATGCCACATACAATGCCTGCCTGACTAGCAGTGATATATTTATACCCACATACAGTGCCTGCATGCTTTGCATTGATATGTATATACCCACAATATTTTTTCCCTGTGCCATTTCTCATTATTACACATAACATAATGTATGGACATCAATGGTTTGATATCTTTGCCTGTGTAGATTGGATGGGTTGTTACCAACATCTGGTAAGAATTTCATGTCAACAGCATCTTTAGAAATATATTTACTTAGAAAATTTGTGACGTATTCAATACTTATTTCACCCACTGTATTTACAGGCAGCAACACACTGTGGAAAGAACACTACTCCATGGTAGCATTGACAGATAGTCTGCTTTCCACATTTCTGAGTGAAGAAATGTGCTGGAGCTCAGCAGAACTGAGTATGATTAACTGACAGATTTCAACTTTCACCTCCAGCAGTCAGTGTGGAAGAGGGGCAGTGCTAGAGCAGTTGAGTCTCATTACAAACACTTCTAGTAGGTCTTCTGTCATATTTATTTTCAAATGAGCTTTATTGCCAGAATCAAATGCACATTAGCATTACCAAAGTAAATTTAATACTGCCAAATATGATGTCACGCTCAGATCTGCTGTGCTCCAGCACATCATCACTCTGCACTGAGGAGAGCAGACTGTTTGTGGGGGCATGCTCTTATTTCCCCATTGTGTTACTACCTGTTTAAAATTGGTCCACATCAGAGAGAGGAAAAGTGCACGCCCCCAGTGAAATCTTTCTGCAAATGCCCCATTGACTTAAAAGAAAATTAACTGATTAAGTGCCAAATAATTTGCTAATATCTCAGCAACAGACTGGCAAAATAAAAAAAAATGTTTTATTATGCTCTGCAGCACCTATTTCATTGTGTGTCCTGTTCAAAAGGAAAATT
Organism: Oophaga sylvatica; assembly: GCA_033576555.1. Classification (NCBI taxonomy): domain Eukaryota; kingdom Metazoa; phylum Chordata; class Amphibia; order Anura; family Dendrobatidae; genus Oophaga; species Oophaga sylvatica. The sequence goes on along the minus strand of JARQOD010000003.1, from coordinate 437,474,014 downwards.
TTGGATGAGAAGGTCATGTCTCAGAATTATCTAATAACACCTTAATTTTCTGAGACTGCTTTTACTTTTTTTACTTACACTCTACTCTTGATCTAAATAGGAAATTCTAAAACTGTCTTTTATATTTCTCAAATTACAGATAAGGTCACTAAGCCAAAAATCACAGCATCCATCAAACAACCTAATGAAAGTGATCCATTCACCTTAACATGTAACACCTCAAATGATACGACCATAAGCTGGACCAAGAAAGATGTCAACATCTCCTCGGAAACCAAGTTATCTGAAAACAACAGGACTCTCATGTTTTCTAGTGTTAAAAGAGAAGACTCAGGAGAATACCGGTGTGAAGCTCAGAATATTGCCAGTAATGATGTCAGTGATCCATATATAGTTACTGTAGTCTGTGAGTAACCATAATATTTGTAAGGGGGTGATCATTATTGACTTTTTTTAGCATTCCTTTAAGACAAACAAGGGCGTATTGTAGGTCCCACTTTACTATGTAGCAGGGCCTGTATCAAATTCTTGCAGGAAGATATGCAGATATGCAAGTGATAGCTGCATGCACCTCCTAACTAGAGATGACCAAATCTTTTAAAATTTAAAATCACCAGCCCCAATCATGGCAAAATTTCTCAAAAATCTCAAATTAACTGAAAAGACGTGTATAACACTTTGAAGACTATTAAGACTGTTTCCAACTCCTTTTCAGCTCTTGAATATAACATTAGTAATGCCCAAATGACCTCAATGTGTCTGGCTATGGGTAAACAAATGGTATAACCAGAGATACCCAACAGCCTGTTCCATACACACTAATCTTCTTCACTGCTTTGCTGTCACATACTATCAGTATTTTATGGCTTTTGCTCCCCATCTCTATGACTAAGCTGGGAGTTGTGATATTCTTTCACTATCCAGTTTCACCACAAAGTGGCTGCTGAATTCCTTGCCTCTGCTTTCATATAGGCTGCTTTAGTTTCTCGTGATTGGCTGAGTTATACCATGTGATGTGATAGCTGCAAAGAAAATAATTTTTATTGCTGAATCTGCTATTTTAACTGCCCAGACAAATGTCAGTTATTTTTTGCACCTATCTACATAGCCTTTAAATTCATCACTTTCTCAAAAGATAGTATTTCCAGCATTATGCCAATATGGTTTCAAGATGGAATCTGTCACTAGGATCATTCCTCCTAAGCCGTCGTCTGTATATGGGCATGTAGGTCATAGGAAGCTGAAAAAAATAACACCTTGATATATACGATCTGATGTCTGAGGCTACTTTCACACTTGCGTTTTTTAGCGCTGCGTATCGAGCGCACATGAAACGCATGAAAAATCCGCGTGCAAACGCGTGTAATCGCTGCGATATTTTGCAGTCGAATAGTGCGCATTGCTTTGGAAAAACGCAGCGATTGTAAGCGATTGTATGCGATTTAAAGCGTTTTTGTATGCGTTTGCGTTTTTTCTGGGCAAAACACATGATGAAAATCCTTGAAAAATTCTTGCAACAAAACCCACCAATGGGACACCAGTGGGCGTGTCTCATTGAAAATCTTTATATAGAGCCTTCACAGCCCTTTTTTACATTTGCTTGCATTTGCCTTGATGAACATGGATCAGCTTATGCAGACTTTCTTCTTCAACCTTGATGTGGACATGGCTATGGCTCAGGCTTATGCCGTTGCTTGCCATGAACAAAGGAAGAGAGATAGACATCGGAGACGGCAGTGGCGGCGTTTGTGGGTACATCCCATTGTTGAACTCCGGGAGAGCCGTGGAGCGTATCACACCCTCTACAGTGAGCTGCAGTCAAACCCGGAGAAATTTACCGACTACACCCGGATGTCACAACAATCCTTCATGGATTTACTTGCTCGGGTACAACAATTAATAAGGAGACAGGACACCCAGCTCCGCCGGGCGATTCCTCCAGAGGAAAGACTCCTGGTGACATTACGGTATGTATTATTGATAAACAAATGCCTCCATCATTGTATTACTAATGCCATGTACTATTACAAAGATGACAGAATTATTGTTCTGCCAGCTAGTAAACAAAGACCTGCATAATTATTTTTATGCCATTTTTTGGTTTATTAATGTTTTACAAAAACATATACAATAATATTTTTTTTTTCTTTCTATAGATTCCTTGCTACTGGAGAGAGCCTGTCTTCACTTCACTTCCAGTACCAGATTGGTATCTCCACGTTGTCAGGAATTGTTGTTGACACCTGTCGGGCATTGTGGACTGTTCTCTGTCCGGAATTTATGCCCCTGCCCACCACCGAAAAGTGGCTAGAAATAGCAGAAAAATTCTGGACAACATGCAATTTCCCCAACTGTTTGGGAGCAGTTGATGGGAAACACATCCGCATCATCAAACCTAAAAGAACAGGCTCGGAGTACTACAATTACAAGAAGTACTATTCTACAGTTCTTATGGCCATTGCAGATGCAGACTGTATGTTTGTTGCGGTGGACATTGGGGCATTTGGCCGTGGGAATGACTCACAGGCGTTTAAGAACTCGGACATGGGACGGAGGTTGTATGGAAACCAGTTTAATTTCCCCATGCCACGGCCTCTTCCCACACCGAAGGTCCAGCAATGCCATTTGTAATGGTTGGGGATGAGGCATTCGAGATGAGCCAACACCTACTTAAACCCTACTCCAGCCGGGACTTGGACCACAACAAAAAAATTTTCAATTACAGGCTGACCAGGGCAAGAAGAACTGTAGAGTGTGCCTTCGGTATACTGGTTTCCAGGTGGCGCATTCTGGGCACAGCCATTCATCTGAAAGTGAAAACAGTGGATGAAGTTGTGAAGGCCTGTGTGGTGCTACATAACTTTGTCATGGCGAAAGAGCACCCAAACTTTGAACTTGATGATGCAGCTCCTAACCCATTGCCTGAGTTCACTCAGCACCCTCTCAGGTCTTCTGTTGAAGTAGGCCAAATGAGAGACCAATTTGCGGCCTACTTCATCTCAGATGTAGGACGGGTGGATTGGCAAGAACAAATGGTGTAAAATAATGTTCTTGTCTGTATGTTAATCAAAAATTTTTTTTTTTTTAGTTAAATAAAATACCTCTGTTTATACCTGTACCACGTGCAGTCTGTTTTTAAATTAAAAAACAATTATGAAATGGCCAGGTTTACCAGTGAATTCATGATGCATATTTTTGGGTGCATCATGAATTTATTTGTAATCCTGACTATGTAGTTAAATATACATGCACACAAGTTGTATGACCTTTATTTAACACAACAATTATTTGTGTCACTGTGACTTGATTTGGAACGCAGAGATAATAAAGATTATACATCTTGTTCAATACCAATGCCTGGTGTCATGCTGAAGTGGTGATGTCCCAAATAACACATCCTCACTTCAGAATGTATCACACCTGGGCAGGTGAGTACACATGAGTTATAAACAGCAGCATCGCTACAGTATGCTTCAAATATATGCATACTGAAGCAACGCATCTGGTTAAAACTCATGTCTATTCACCTGGCCAGGTGTGATAGTAATGATACAAGGTCAGGGTATTGTACATATAAAGTGTATTTTCACCATCATCTCCTCTGTTTCTTCAACACACATTGAATAGAGGATGTGTTCAATTACAAGCTATATCTAGAATCCCTGGCCTTGTATCACAAAGTGAAATAATGTCAAAAACACACCACACTCATTTAATTTTTTAGCATATCTGGCAAGGTTAAATAGATATGCCTTGCACTCAACACCATCCTCTATTCATTCTGTGCAATATTAGCAGACAGACAGACTGTTGGTGCAAAAAAAGGAATATATTTGTGTTTTGGACTAAACATATCTCCATGAAGTACACAAACTTGTGTCATTCCTGTAGTTATGTGTAGTCAAAAACGCAAAGTGTACACCGCAGTGTGTGTACGTCGCAGTATGTAGGTGGCAAAATAAACACAAAGCAAACCAAAATTACTAAAAGAAGATTGGCACATTTATTTTGTACAACAGGAAAACAACATTTGAATTGGCAATGATTTTTTTGATTACATTTGTATAGATCAAATTATAATTTTTTTTATTAAAAAAAGAAAATATTTCTATTCACACAAAGGTTTTTGATAGATCACATTAGTACAATTTGTGTCTAACATGAGCATGGTATTGTCACTGCCCCAGAAGTAATAGAAAAATCAGATTAGTACAATGTTTGTACAAGATGCAATTGGTAGTCACTGCCCCAGTAGTAATAAAAAAATCAGATTAGTACAATGTTTGTACAAGATGCAATTGGTAGTCACTGCCCCAGTAGTAATAGAAAAATCAGATTAGTACAATGTTTGTCCAAGATGCAATTGGTAGTCACTGCCCCAGTAGTAATAGAAAAATCAGATTAGTACAATGTTTGTCCAAGATGCAATTGGTAGTCACTGCCCCAGTAGTAATAGAAAAATCAGATTAGTACAATGTTTGTACAAGATGCAATTGGTAGTCAATGCCCCAGTAGTAATAGAAAAATCAGATTAGTACAATGTTTGTACAAGATGCAATTGGTAGTCACTGCCCCAGTAGTAATATAAAAAAACAGATTAGTACAATGTTTGTCCAAGATGCAATTGGTAGTCACTGCCCCAGTAGTAATAGAAAAATCAGATTAGTACAATGTTTGTACAAGATGCAATTGGTAGTCACTGCCCCAGTAGTAATAAAAAAATCAGATTAGTACAATGTTTGTACAAGATGCAATTGGTAGTCACTGCCCCAGTAGTAATAGAAAAATCAGATTAGTACAATGTTTGTACAAGATGCAATTGGTAGTCACTGCCCCAGTAGTAATAGAAAAATCAGATTATTACAATGTGTGTACAAGATGCTATATGTATCGTCACTGCCACAGAAGTTGTATAGAAATGTGCTTTTTTATTACAAATTTTTATTGCTACTGACGTTTTGGTGGTGATTTCGATACTCTGGGGGTGTGCAGAGTAGAAGAGCGGCTGGAAACCGATGAAGGGGTTCGAGGGGAAGGGGCAACAAAAGTAGTGGGTGAAGGAAGATCACACATCAAATGAGAGGCACTTTGAGACACATTAGGAGGAGAGGGTGGATGGGCAAACAAAGATTTTTTTTTTTCTTCTTGGGGACAGGAGTACCATGCATGGACCGACTTCTCTGTGTCCGCCTTGAGCTGGTTGACCTTGGCCTTGAAACAAAAAAGACTGAATGTGGGTCACCGCTCTCATGCTCGGTGGTGGCAGTGGCGGTGGAAGTGTTGGCAGTGCTCGGAGTAACAAAAGGGTTGGCGGTGTTCCAAGGAGAAGTGGGTGCCCTTGAAATGGATTGTTGCTGACTGGTGGCGGTACTCATAGGATCAGTGGGTGCTGTGGCGGTAAATTGTTGACTGGTGGCGGTACTCCTAGAAGGAGAAGTGGGTGCCCTTGAAATGGATTGTTGCTGACTGGTGACGGTACTCATAGGATCAGTGGGTGCTGTGGCGGGAAATTGTTGACTGGTGGCGGTACTCCTAGAAGGAGAAGTGGGTGTGTTGGCCCAAGCAGGTACTGCGCTAGCTTGAGTCCATGACTGTGGACCAGTGTCTGTGGTGGTGTTGCTCCACACAGGAGCAGCGCTTGACATGGTGGTGGCGACGGTGGAGTGTCCAACAGTACTCGGACTTGTGGTGGTGTAGTGGTGACTCGGAATGCTGGTGGCCGTGCAGTGGTATGCAGCAGAAGTCGGTAGTGATGTGTGGCGAATCAGTGGTGGCACTGTTGGATATGCAACCACTGACTGCTGCACGTACCGATTCTGCTGCATAGCCTGCAAGTAAGCATTGTTGCAGGCCTGCATCACACTCAGCTGTTGCTCAGGAGTAAGGTGTTCCGCCATGCCCCGTTCTATTTTACTGAAAAAATGGTGCGCTGGTCTGTTGAGGTCGGCCTCCAGGCGATCAAGACGCTGTTCGACACTGTTGAAACGGTGATCCATGTGGGTAAAACCACGTTCCATCAGTGAAAAACCGCTTCCAACTCTGCCTCCAAGCGTCTTGATATTGCCTTGAAAGGACTCGCTCAAGTGAACAAACTCGGGCAAGACATTCCTCTCCATGGCCCTCTGCCGCTGGCGGGAAGTGCCCGCATAACCAGTGGCAGAGACCTGGGAGAGGGGAACACCTGATGGACCAGCTTCCTGGTCACCAGCTGTCCGTGTTGCTGACCTGCAAGTTGCTTCCAGGCTGTCGGATGGCTGGGACGAGTCCAAGGTTGTCCGAGGAAGGACCGCTTCAGGGACAGGCTGCATGGTGCTGCTCCAGGTGCTGTGGAAAGAAAAACAAAACATTACTATAATGCATGAACAAGAAGCATCAGCTGTAGAAAAGAAAATAAAGAAAAAACTTTAAAAAAAAAAAAAAAGAAAAAACTTACGCTCTGCTAGCAAGGACCGGTCTCAGGAACGCCAACTCGCGATAATAGCGATATTTATTTCTAGGCCTTGCTGCAGAACCACTGCGAACCTGTCCCTCTGCTCGAACATCAGTGTTGAAGCGGTCCTTCATCGAGCGCCATCGTGTGCGGATTTTGTTCACTGTTGATCAAAAAAAAAATAAAATTTATACAATGGAGTCTGTGCAAAATCACTCTCAACACACATACCTGAATGAAAATTTAAAACTGTTAATGCAGCATTATAAAAAGCTCAAGAATACACATGTCAGTGACTGTTGAACCACATGACACTGTTATGTTTGCTGTTAGAATATATCTGGCAGCAAAAACAACCTTAACATGAGGAACAAGAGTGACTGGACAATAAAAAAATGAATATAAAGCACAACACATAGCTCAAGAATCCACATGTCATTGACTGTTGAACCAGTTTGCACTGTTGGGTTTGCTGGCAGAATATATCTGCCAGTAAACCCATCAGTGTCCTCAGGAACAACAGTGAGTGCAGCATAAAAACAAACACTAGAATGCAGAACACATTGCAATAGCATACACAGGGCAGTCAGTGTTGAACCAGAGGGCACTGTTGGGTTTGCTGGCAGAATATATCTGCCAGTAAACCCATCAGTGTCCTCAGGAACAACAGTGAGTGCAGCATAAAAACAAACACTAGAATGCAGAACACATTGCAATAGCATACACAGGGCAGTCAGTGTTGAACCAGAGGGCACTGTTGGGTTTGCTGGCAGAATATATCTGCCAGTAAACCCATCAGTGGCCTCAGGAACAACAGTGAGTGCAGCATAAAAACAAACACTAGAATGCAGAACACATTGCAATAGCATACACAGGGCAGTCAGTGTTGAACCAGAGGGCACTGTTGGGTTTGCTGGCAGAATATATCTGCCAGTAAACCCATCAGTGTCCTCAGGAACAACAGTGAGTGCAGCATAAAAACAAACACTAGAATGCAGAACACATTGCAATAGCATACACAGGGCAGTCAGTGTTGAACCAGAGGGCACTGTTGGGTTTGCTGGCAGAATATATCTGCCAGTAAACCCATCAGTGGCCTCAGGAACAACAGTGAGTGCAGCATAAAAACAAACACTAGAATGCAGAACACATTGCAATAGCATACACAGGGCAGTCAGTGTTGAACCAGTTTGCACTGTTGGGTTTGCAGGCAGAATATATCTGCCAGTAAACCCATCATTGGCCTCAGGAACAACAGTGAGTGCAGCATTGCAGAGAATGAAAATACTTACTAAACGCCTTTTTGAGGTTTGGAGAGGCGCTGTCCCAGCCATCCATCAACGCTGCGGCCACCTCGTTCCATAGCCGCCGGGTCACCACATTGTCCTTGTACTGCGGATCACGGCTGTCCCACAACGGGACACGCTCATGGACCTGGCAGATGAGGGCCTCATTATCCACATACAGGTCGTCGTCCTGTTGTGGAACCTAGAAGAAACAAAATAAAAATTACAATCTTGTATTTTTTTTACAAAGAAAAGAACAATAGGAGTAGAAAAGAAATAGACATTCAAAGGCTATATACTTACATTCCGTCTCGCCACCGGGACTTGACTCGGCTGCGACTGCTCCTGCTGAGACTCCTCAATGCCCGTGTCCGACGATGATGTCTGAAAAAGAAACACAAATTTTAGCCATTTGTAGATTCAGCAGCTATACTTACCCAAAGGCAGGAAGATACTCACATCATGCTCTGCTTCGGCCAGTTCTTGCCGGGATGGTGAATATTCTGATCCAGAAGACATGCTGCAAAAGAAATAAAAAATTACATGAGCACATATTACATTATGAGGACAGCCTGTCATTTGTTTAAAGAATACTCACATTCTTGCACTTTGGATCGGTCTTGAGTCCAGGCACAGTGTCTCCAGGCAATATCCAGGCTGTTGTGGTCCAAGATGGATCTTGCAGTCTCCAGGTCCAGTCTCCAGGCAGTGTGGTATGGTGCACGCTGTTTTCAGGCCTTTTTATAGGGATCCAGGCTGTATCTTCAGGTCTTATCAGCATGCAGTCTCCAGGCAGTCTGAGTAGGGGTCTGTGTGGCACTTCTGTGTGGCACTGACACCTTCCTTATCTATACTCATTTTATCTAGACTCCTCAGAAACAATGTATCTTGTCTAGGGGGTAATTTGACAAGTGTCTAGACATTGTTTAACAAAAAATCGCGTGCACGCACAAGCGCTGACAAGCGCACAGCCACACGCACGCCAGCGCCCACATAGACGGCAATGATATTTTTGTGCGCATAGCGTGCGCGCACTTGCGCACGCGCATTTTTAAATTGTTGTGATGAAAAAAAAATGCAACATGTAGCGCCTAGCGCGTCTGTGCACACACCTGGAAAATGCGCTGCGCACGCAAAACGCTAATGAGCGTGTGCAAGCGCAAGACACTGCGCCCGCCATGTTAATGATAGGGGAACATTGCGCATGCGACCAATAGCGCACGATATGCAGCGCTAAAAAACGCAAGTGTGAAAGTAGCCTTATTCCAGAGAAATCCACAATTCTTCTTAATATGTAAATGAGCTGTTAAGATCTATGGGCTGGGCACAGATCTACCTGAGAGTCACCTCCAGAACTTATTTTAAATTAAAGGAAGTATTAGCAGTGTGAGACATGGAATGATTGACAGTCTGCTCTGATCTCATTGATGAGCTGTGTATGATTATAACTGATACATCTGCAGGTGTCGTCTCAGTGCTTCAATTTCCATCTCACAGACAGCCAGTGTTGCAATACATCAGAGCTGTGAGAGCTGCAGCAAATGTGCTTGTAAGGAGACAAAGTTCATTTCTACTGTTCTGTGTTAGTAACATGTCTCATATTGACAACACTCCTTTTCATTTTAAACACGCTCTGGAAGCAGATTGTCAGGGAGATCTATTTTAGGCCCATAGATCTTAACAGTTCAATTATAGTGATGAGCGAACGTGCTCGCCACTACTCGTTACTCGTCCGAGTAACACGGTACTCGGTGTACTCGGCGAGCACCGAGCATTTCCGGGATTGCTCGGCGGGAACTCGGGTCTCCACCCAGCTTTTTTTGGCGGACTTTACAGACCCAATCACGATGCAGGGATTGTCTGCCAGGCAATGAAATGCCACAGCCATCTTTGTTGTGGTCGTGCAGTGATTGGCTGGCCGCACAGCGTCATCAAGGGTATAAGAGACCGGACGCCGCCCTGCTCGCCGCATTCAGCTCCGGATTGAGATAGTGTAGGGAGAGCTGCTGCCGATATAGGGTCAGAATTGGGGATTTATTAGTTAGTGTGGGATCTACATCAATAAACTACTCAAATCCAGCTAAACCAACAGTCCTTCTAAGGACTTATTCCGTAGTATATCGGTTCCAGTGCTAGGTAGGCAGGGGAGTGTACGTCGCTCTATACACATCAGTACAAGGCCTGCGGTACTGTATGTGTGTATATAGATTATTGCATACATCAAGAGGGTCCATTCCCTTCCTGTGTTCTGGTGCTGCTGCTACCTGTAGGATATATTGGCCGTATATAGCTAGCCCCAGGTGTATTGGAATACAGGCCACACATTTTTTGGTGTGGTATCTCCGTGCCAGTTCATATCTGTGTGTGCTCACAGTTTGGTCAGTTTACAGATGTTTCTTTTTTTGTCTTGGGTGTCACTGTACTTATATACAGCAGTATTTACCCCCCCCCAAAAAAAAAAAAAACACATCTGTTGTAGTGGTATCTCCGTGCCAGCTCATATCTGTGTGTGCTCAAAGTTTGGCCAGTTTACGGCGGTTTTCTTTTTTTGTCTTGGGTGTCACTGTACTTACATGCAGCAGTATTTAGCAAAAAAACAAAAAAAATACAGGCCACACATTTTTCGGTGTGGTATCTCCGTGGCAGCTCATATCTGTGTGTGCTCAAAGTTTGTTCAGTTTACAGCATTTTTCTTTTTTTGTCCTGGTTTGAAACTGTACATATATACAGCACTATTAAGCCATAAAAAAAGGAAACAAACAACACATTTGTCATAGTGGTATCTTTGTGCCAGGTCATATCTGTTTGTGCTCAAAGTTTGGCCAGTTTATGGCGGTTTTCTTTTTTGTCCTGGGTAAAACTGTAAAAAAAAATACAGGCCACACATTTGTCATAGTGGTATCTCCGTGCCAGCTGATATCTGTGCGTGCTCAAAGTTTGGCCAGTTTACGGCGGTTTTCTTTTTTTGTCCTGGGTGAAACTGGTACTTATATACAGCACTAATTAGCCAAAAAAAAAACCCAACAAAAACATTTGTTGTAGTGATATCTCCTTGCCAGCTCATATCTGTGCGTGCTCAAAGTTTGGCCAGTTTAGGCTGGTTTTCCTTTTTTTGTCCTGGGTGAAACTGTACTTATATACAGCACTATTTAGCCAAAAAAAGAAACAAAAAAAAATTGTTGTAGTGATATCTCCGTGGGAGCTCATATCTGTGCGTGCTCAAAGTTTGGCCAGTTTAGGCCGGTTTCCCTTTTTATGTCCTGGGTGAAATGTACTTATATACAGCACTATTTAGCCAAAAAAAGAAACAAAATAATTGTAGTGATATCTCCGTGGAAGTTCAATCTGTGCGTGCTCAAATTTTGGCCAGCTTACGACGGTTTTCTTTTTTTGTCCAGGCTGTTACTGTTCTTAAATACAGCAGTATTTAGCCAAAAAAAAATACAGGTCACACATTTGTAGTAGTGCTATCTCCATGGCAACTCATATCTGTGTGTGCTCAAAGTTTGGTCAGTTTTCGGTGGTTTTCTTTTTTTTCCTGGGTAAAACTGTACTTATATACAACACTATTTAGCAAAAAAAAAAATTGTCTTGGTGGTATCGCCGTGCCAGCTGATATCTGTGCGTGCTCAAACTTTGGCCAGTTTACAGCGGTTTTCTTTTTTTGTCCTGGGTGTCACAGTACTTATATACAGCACTAGTTAGCCCAAAAATTAAAAAAAAAGGTTTCACATTTGTCGTAGTGGTATCGCCGTGCCAGCTAATATCTGTGCGTGCTCAAAGTTTGGCCACTTTAGGCCAGTTTTCCTTTTTTTGTCCTGGGTGTCACAGAACTGATATACAGCACTAGTTAGCCCAAAAATAAAAAAAGGCACACATTTGTCGTAGTGGTATCTCTGTAGCAGCTCATATCTGTGCGTGCTCAAAGTTTGGCCAGTTTAGGCCGGTTTTCCTTTTTTTGTCCTGAGTGTCACAGAACTGATATACAGCACTAGTTAGCCCAAAAAAAAAAAAACACGGCACCCATTTGTCGTAGTGGTATCGCCATGCAAACTCATATCTGTGTATGCTCAAAGTTTGGCCAGTTTACGGCAGTTTTCTTTTTTTGTCCTGGATGAAACTGTACTTATATACAGCTCTATTTAGCCACAAAAAAAGCACATTTGTCGTAGTGGTATCTCCGAGCCATCTCATATCTGTGCGTGCCCAAAGTTTGGACAGGTTACGGCGGTTTTCTTTTTTTTATCCTGGCTGTCACTCTATTTAAATAAAGCAGTGTTTAGCCAAAAAAAATACAAACCACACATTTGTCGTAGTGGTATCTCCGTGGCAGCTCATATCTGTGTGTGCATCAAAGTTTGGCCAGTTTACGGCTGTTTTCTTTTTTTGTCCTGGGTGTAACTGTACTTATATACAGCACTATTTAGCCAATAAAAAACATCTGTCATAGTGGTATCTCCGTGGCAGCTCTTATCTGTGCGTGCTCAAAGTTTGAGCAGTTTAGGATGGTTTTCCTTATTTCGTCCTGGGTGTCACAGTACTGATATACAGTTCTAGTTAGCCCACAAATAAAAAAAAATAGGGAACACATTTGTCGTAGTGGTATCTCTGTGGCAGCTCATATCTGTGTGTGCTCAAAGTTTGGCCAGTTTACGGCAGTTTTCTTTTTTTGTCTTGGGTGAAACTATTTTTATATACAGCACTATTTAGCCAAAAAAAAAGAGACAAAAGAACATATTTGTCGTAGTGGCATCTCCATGCCAACTTATATGTATGCGTGCTCAAAGTTTGGACAGTTTAGGCCGGTTTTCCTTTTATTTTGTCCTGGGTGTCACAGTACTGATATACAGCACTAGTTACCCCCCCAAAAAAAAACAGGGCACACATTTGTCATAGTGGTATCGCTGTGCCAGCTGATATCTGTGCGTGCTCAAAGTTTGGCCAGTTTACTGAGTTTTTCTTTTTTTGTCCTGGGTGAAACTGTACTTATATACAGCACTATTTAGCCAATAAAAACATCTGTCATAGTGGTATCTCCGTGGCAGCTCTTATCTGTGCGTGCTCAAAGTTTGAGCAGTTTAGGATGGTTTTCCTTATTTCGTCCTGGGTGTCACAGTACTGATATACAGTTCTAGTTAGCCCACAAATAAAAAAAAATAGGGAACACATTTGTCGTAGTGGTATCTCTGTGGCAGCTCATATCTGTGTGTGCTCAAAGTTTGGCCAGTTTACGGCAGTTTTCTTTTTTTGTCTTGGGTGAAACTATTTTTATATACAGCACTATTTAGCCAAAAAAAAAGAGACAAAAGAACATATTTGTCGTAGTGGCATCTCCATGCCAACTTATATGTATGCGTGCTCAAAGTTTGGACAGTTTAGGCCGGTTTTCCTTTTATTTTGTCCTGGGTGTCACAGTACTGATATACAGCACTAGTTACCCCCCAAAAAAAAACAGGGCACACATTTGTCATAGTGGTATCGCTGTGCCAGCTGATATCTGTGCGTGCTCAAAGTTTGGCCAGTTTACTGAGTTTTTCTTTTTTTGTCCTGGGTGAAACTGTACTTATATACAGCACTATTTAGCCCAAAAAAAAACACATTTGTCGTAGTGGTATCTCCGTGCCAGCTGATATCTGTGCGTGCTCAAAGTTTGGACAGTTTAGGCCGGTTTTCCTTTTTTTGTCCTTGGTGTCACAGTACTGTTATACAGCACTAGTTAGCCCAAAAATAAAAAAAAACAGGGCACACATTTGTCGTAGTGGTATCGCTTTGCCAGCTGATATCTGTGCGTGCTCAAAGTTTGGCCAGTTTAGGCCAAAACATTGCATTTTTTTTGCAGTCTGTTAATGTAATTATTAAATCCGATAAGGCCAAAATCATTTTTACCTAAAGTCCAGATAGGTAAAAGTGTGGTTTTCAAGCACACGTATCACATACAAGTTGCCTCCCAAATCACCCTTTTGTAGTGAACGTGTATAATATTCTAGTTCATTTACAATGGCAAGGCGCGTGTCAAGGGATGGGGAAGTGGACGTGATGGTGATGGTACAATTGAGGCCGTGGGCAAGCTGAAATTGGAACACCGAATACACCCACATCTTCTCGCTGGACCTTAGTGTCCGAAGTCCTAGGCGACCGCGGCAAGACAGCACTATTGAAGCTCGAGCAGTGTGAAAAGGTTGCTGGTTGAATAGCGGACAATACTTACAGTTACTTATCCACCACCACCAGCACCCTGTCTTCAACACGGTTAAGTCACAGTAGCTGTGAATCTGGACCGCATATTCCTTACCCTGATCCTCCTTCCTCCCACCATGCTGAGTGCCCTGAGACAACTCATCCCACACTCGGACTCTCCGAAGAACTGTTCAGTTTTCCATTTGGAGATTCGTTCCTCTTGACCGGTCCACTAGAAGCAAGGCAAGATGATATTCCATGTAGCGATGCACCACAAGAGGTGGACGATGATGAGACACAATTGCCGGAGAGTCAGGAGGAGGACCAGGGTGGGGAAGTGGAAGATGAGGTGGTGGATGATGTAGTAACATACCCAACCTGGCAGGAGGACATTCAGAGCGAGGACAGCAGCACGCAGGGGGAGGTAGGCATCGCACCACTTCAGGCAGGAAGAAGCAGTATGGTGGCTACAGATAGAAGGCATGCAACCGTTCCCCGTAACACCAACCTAACGGAAGTTGACAGTCTAACTGTTAGGTCTTCCCGAGTCTAGTTATTTTTTAAAGACTATGCCGATAACCCCAAACAGACCATTTGCAACACCTGTCATGCCAGCATCAGCAGGGGTAGCAAAACTACCAGCCTTACCACCACCAACATGATCAGGCACATGGCAGCAAAGCACCCAACTTTCTGGGCCCAACCCCAGGCTCCCGGAACAGTGTCTGCGGGTGACACCAGTGCTTCTTCCACTGTTGTGCGTGCAAGCCAATCCCGTGTCCACAGTGCATGCGAAGATGCCTCCTACCCTGCACCTGCCGTTGGCCACAGTCAAATAGTACCATCATCAAGCACTTCCACGTCATTGTCCCAGCGCAGCCTTCAGTTGTCCATACCCCAGTCACTGGAACGCAAGTGGAAATACGCAGTCAACGACCCACAGGCCACAGTACTAAATTCACACATTTCTCATCTGCTTGCGCTCAAAATGTTGCCTTTTAGGCTCATGGAGACGGAAGCTTTCCGCAACCTGATGGCGGAGGCCGTCCCAAGGTACTCTGTCATCAGCCGCCGCTATTTCTCCCGCTGTGCCGTCCCGGCATTACACAAGCACGCGTCCCAAAACATTACCCGTGCCCTCAACAATGCAGTTACTGGGAAAGTACACCTAACCACGTATACGTGGACAAGTGCTTGTGGGCAGGGACGGTACATCTCGCTGACGGCACACTAGGTTAGTCAGACCTTGGGATGGAAAACATCCTCCCGACGCCAATGATTGCGGACCCTACGTCAATCAGGTTTGCCCCCACTGTGTACAGCTCCTGCACCTCCTCCTTTTCTTCATCTTCAGCCTCCATGTCAGAAATGAGCACATCAGTCACAAGCTGGAAGCACTGCAGCACTGCCAAAGCAAAGCGGCAACAGGCTGTGCTGAAGCTCATTTGCTTAGGTGACAAACTGCACAATGCTGAAGAGTTGTTGACAGCTCTGAAAGAGCAGGCAGATGCGTAGCTGACACCGCTAAATCTCCAGCTAGACATGTTTGTGTGTGACAATGGCAGGAACCTGGTGGCGGCTTTGAGGCGAGGCTAACTAACACCATGCCTGGCCCATGTGCTGAACCTTGTTGTTCAAGGTTTTCTAAAAAGCTATCCGGAGCTGTTGAATATGCTGGTTAAAGTACGCCACCTGTGTTCACATTTTAGAAAGTCAGCTACAGCTTCAGCCCCCCTTGCTGTGCTTCAGCAGCGATTGCAGATTCCGGCTCTCCGACTGGTGTGTGATGTCCCCACGCGTTGGAACTCTACACTGCATATGTTAGAAAGGATTTGTGAGCATAAGCGAGCAGTTGTTGAATACCAGCATCAACAAGGCCATCGTTTGTCAGGTTTGACTTCACACATAAGACCTCAGGAGTGTACATGGTTGTCAGACATATGTAGCATCCTCCAAAACTTTGAGGAGTCTACCAAGATGGTGAGCGGCGATGACGCCATAATTAACGTCACCATCCCGCTCATATGCATTCTGAAAAGCTCTCTGCTCACAATGAAGAGGAGGCATTGCAGGCAGAGCACGAGGACATGGATCAAGGAACCATACAGGGATATTACACACAGCCCAACCTCGTGTTATCCTAACATGGATTGGTTGACAATGAGGAGGAGGAGGAACAGGAGCTACTTTCATGCGATATAGACGGGACTACAACCACAACTGTCATACTGTCTATTCAGCGTGGATGGCCTGAGGACAGGGAAGAAGAGGAAGAGGAGGAGGACACCTTGGTCAGTCGTCCTGTTGGTGAGGACACAGAAGTCTTGCATGTTACCAGTCTGGAACGCATGGCTGACTTTATGTTGCGCTGCCTTTCCCGTGACCCTCGTATTGTCAAAATATTGGGTACCAGTCATTACTGGCTAGTGACACTTTTAGACCCACAGTATAAGGATAACTTTCAATCTCTTGTTCCAGAGGCAGACAGGTGTTCCAAAATGGTGCCGACCATAAGGCCATTGTTGCAGAATTATTAAAAAAATTCCCATCTCAAAAAGCTGGCAGCAGAGATAACAGTTCGTTGGCCAACCAAGCAGGACAGGCGAGACAGACACAAGTCCTCTCCAGCAGAGGCAGGGGTACACTGGCAAAGTTCTGGGACAGTTTTCTAAGACCCTCCCATCGCCCATGCACTGAGGCGTGGGGAAATCTCACAAGGAATGCAATCTTCTCTAAGATGCTGAGGGAGTACCTTGCTGACCGTGCCAACGTCCTCCGTGATTCCTCTGTGCCTTTTAATTAAAGTGTATCCAAGATGGAAACGTGGCATGAGCTGGCTTTCTACGCCTTTGTCAGAATCCCGTCTGGGTTGGAGCCGATGTTACTGCAAACACTAGGGAAAGCAGAGGCAGGTAGCGTAGTCAGGTGGCAGGCCGAGGTCAGTTCACAGGAGAGGCAGTTCGGTAGCAGAGGAGCAAGCAGATAACGTAGTCAGGTGGCAGCCGGAGGTCGGTACACAGGAAAGGCAGTTTGGTAGCAGAGGAGCAGGCAGATAACGTAGTCAGGTGGCAGCCGGAGGTCGGTACACAGGAAAGGCCGTTCGGTAGCAGAGGAGCAGGCAGATAACGTAGTCAGGTGGCAGGCCGAGGTCAGTTCACAGGAGAGCAGTGTTTGTAGCAGCAGGAACAGCAGGAGAAAGAGCTTGACTAAAGGCTGGAAGCACAATAATCTCGCAATGACACACCCACAGGGCCAGGTTTATATAGGGCGTGTAATTGGTAATCAGAGACCAAATGAGAGAGCACTGGGTGAAGCCGATCAGGAAGAACAGTCAATGGTATCCGGGTTCAGCGAGGAACTTTATAGCCAGCAGAATAGCTCAGATGGTAGAGCTGCTAGCCGGTGGACAAGAGACACTGGGTTCGATTCCCGACAGTACTCCTCTCCTTCCAGGATGGCCTCTGGACATCCCAGGAGCTGGCCTATCTGGGTACCTCTTATGGAAGGCTCTTGTAAGTCCAGGAGCATGGACGTTGTCCTTTGGTTCCCATGAATTTTCCTCTGGTCCGTAACCTTCCCACTGCACCAGATACTGCAGTTTACCTCTGAATTTTCGGGAGTCCAGAATTTTATTCACAATGTATTCTTCTTCACCACAGATCCTTTCTGGTGGAGGAGGTGGCTGAATTCTTCCTGGAAACGGGTTTTCACAGAAGGGTTTGAGCAAGGATATGTGAAACACTGGATGAATCCTCAGATTGTTGGGAAGTTTTAAACGAAAAGCAACCTGGTTAATTTTTGCAGAAATTTGAAAAGGTCCAATGAATTTCTGACCCAATTTGGAGGATGGCACATGTGTCTTAAGGTTTTTAGTGGACAGCCAAACTTTGTCTCCAACCTGAAGAGCAGGGGGCACTCTCTGATGTTTATCTGCTGCTTCCTTATATTCTTCCTGGGTCTTGAGTAATATCTCTGATCATTCCTTCTGGGATTCCTGTAATTTTGCAAGTCTGTCATTAACAGCAGGAATGGGAGTGTTCACTGGCAGATTAGGGATAAATACTGGATGTACTCCATAATTAGCAAAAAATGGGGTTTGAGATGTAGCGCTATGTATGGAGTTGTTGTAGGCAAACTCTGCTGTTGGTAAATAGTCCACCCAGTCATCCTGAAGATAGGAAATGAAGCAACGGAGGTATTGCTCCAAAGTCTGGTTCTTTCTCTCCGTCTGGCCATTGGACTGAGGATGGAAAGCGGTAGAAAGATTCACCGTGACTCCCAAGGCTGTACAGAAACTCTTCCAAAATTTTGACGTAAACTGAACGCCTCTGTCAGACACCACGTTGTCAGGAATTCCATGTAACCTGAATACCTCTTTGATCATCAGTTCTGCAGTTTTTTCAGCAGTAGGAATTCCTTCAGTTGGAATAAAGTGGGCCATTTTTGTGAGTCGGTCCACTATGACAAGGATGACGGTCATCTGTTTGGAAGGGGGTAGTTCCACAATAAAATCCATGGAAATAGATCCCCAAGGCCTGGATGGAACTGGGTGTGGTTGCAAGAGTCCTAGAGGAGACGATCGTGGGGTCTTGTTTCGTGCGCATGTTAAATAGGTTGAAACATATTTCCTCACGTCCTTCCTACAATTAGGCCACCAAAAGAAACGAAGTAGTAAGTCTTGTGTTTTTGCAACTCCAGGATGTCCTGCCAGTTTAGAATCATGGACACTTTTGAGGACTTCAAGGCGAGAAGATTCAGGTACATATATTTTGTGTTTCTGCATCCAAAACCCCTCTTTGAATGAAAGATCGACGTCTTCCGAGGAAGGTTAAGGAAAGAGTCCTCTTGATATCCATCTTTAATTCTATTACATAGTCCTCTAGAGTGCAATATTCCCAAAAAATTTTTAGGGCCTAGAATTGTATCATCATTACTAGACCTCTCCTGAGGTTCCGAACACATCCTGGACAGGGCGTCAGCCTTGCCATTTCTTGAACCAGGCCGGTAAGAGATTATAAAATTGAATCTTGAGAAAAATAAGGCCCATCGTGCTTGTCTTGCAGACAATCTTTTTGCTGTACGGAGGAATTCAAGATTCTTGTGGTCCGTGAGGACAGTCACAGGGTGATTGGCACCTTCCAGAAGATGTCTCCACTCGGAGAAGGCAACTTTAATGGCTAACAGTTCTTTATTACCGATGTCGTAGTTCTTTTCTGCAGATGACATGGTGTGGGAAAGAAACGCACATGGGTGAAGTTGCATCTTGTCCCCAACTCGCTGAGACAGAATGGCTCCCACTGCAGAGTCCGAGGCGTCCACTTCGACAGTAAATGGCAATTCAGGATTTGGGTGTACTAACAATGGAGCAGACGTAAAAAGAGTTATCAACTTGTCAAAGGCCTCCTGTGCCTCCGGAGACCAGAAAAATGCTTTGGTCTTTTTTGTTAGTGTAGTAATTGGTAGTATGATCCGTGAAAAGTTCTTTATAAATTTTCGGTAAAAATTTGCAAATCCTATGAAACGCTGGACGTCTTTTAAATTTCTTGGAACAGGCCAGTCCACTACAGCATTGATTTTGCCGGGATCCATGCTCAGACCTTCTGGGGAGATGATATATCCCAAAAATTGGATACTGGTTTGTTCAAACTCACATTTTTCAAGTTTAATGTAAAGATGGTTCTCCTGTAGTCGTTCCAAGACTAACTGGACGTGCCTGCGATGCTCTTCCAAGGTGTCTGAAAATATAAGAATGTCATCGAGATAAGCCACAACGAATTGGTCCAAGAAATCTCGAAATACATCATTAATAAAATGTTGAAAGGTGGCTGGGGCATTGCTAAGGCCAAAGGTCATAACCAGATATTCAAAATGTCCATATCTCGTTCTGAAGGCGGTCTTCCACTCATCTCCTGGGCGAATCCGTATGAGGTTGTAAGCCCTCTAAGATCCAGCTTCGTAAAGATTTTCGCAGAACGGAGTCTCTCAAATAGTTCAGGAATCAAGGGTAGCGGGTAGCGATTCTTGACAGTGATATTATTCATCTCTCTGTAGTCAATACATGGCCGCAGAGTGGAGTCTTTCTTTTCAACAAAGAACAGGGGTGCCCCAGCTGGAGATGTGGAAGGTCGAATAAAGCCTTTCTCTAAATTTTCATCCAGGAACTTTCTTAATACCTTCAATTCAGGTTCGGAAAGATTGTAAATCCGTCCAAATGGAATGGTTGCTCCTGGCAGCAATTCAATGGGACAGTCGTAAGGACGGTGAGGAGGTAATTGATCTGCTTTCTTCTTACTGCAGACATCAGAGAACTGCTGATATTGAGGTGGTAGTTTCTCTTCCTTCTCATGCGAAATCTCAGAGATTTGGACTTGTTGAAGAACAGGGGGTTCCTTATGACAATTATTCTTGCAGTAGTCAGATGGAAAGGTGATGGTCCTTGATGCCCAGTTGATAGAAGGGTTATGGACTGAAAACCAGGGGATCCCTAGAATAACCGGAAATGAAATAAGGTGGAAACTGACAGCTTCATGATGATCCGGGTCGATACAAATCTCCAGTTCGATTGTCTCATGCGTGACAGGTCCAGAAGACAAAGGTGATCCATCCACAGTTTCCATTTCAATTGGTGTGGATTTGGTCCTACTGGAAATATTATACTGTCGGGAATCGAACCCAGTGTCTCTTGTCCACCGGCCAGCAGCTCTACCATCTGAGCTATTCTGCTGGCTACAAAGTTCCTTGCTGAACCCGGATACCATTGACTGTTCTTCCTGATCGGCTTCACCCAGTGCTCTCTCGTTTGGCCTCTGATTACCAATTACACGCCCTATATAAACCTGGCCCTGTGGGTGTCATTGCGAGATTATTCTGTCAGGATCCCGTCTGGGTTGGAGCCGATGTTACTGCAAACACTAGGGAAAGCAGAGGCAGGTAGCGTAGTCAGGTGGCAGGCCGAGGTCAGTTCACAGGAGAGGCAGTTCGGTAGCAGAGGAGCAGGCAGATAACGTAGTCAGGTGGCAGCCGGAGGTCGGTATACAGGAAAGGCAGTTCGGTAGCAGAGGAGCAGGCAGATAACGTAGTCAGGTGGCAGCCGGAGGTCGGTACACAGGAAAGGCAGTCCGGTAGCAGAGGAGCAGGCAGATAACGTAGTCAGGTGGCAGGCCGAGGTCAGTTCACAGGAGAGCAGTGTTTGTAGCAGCAGGAACAGCAGGAGAAAGAGCTTGACTAAAGGCTGGAAGCACAATAATCTCGCAATGACACACCCACAGGGCCAGGTTTATATAGGGCGTGTAATTGGTAATCAGAGGCCAAACGAGAGAGCACTGGGTGAAGCCGATCAGGAAGAACAGTCAATGGTATCCGGGTTCAGCAAGGAACTTTGTAGCCAGCAGAATAGCTCAGATGGTAGAGCTGCTGGCCGGTGGACAAGAGACACTGGGTTCGATTCCTGACAGCCTTGGATGTCCTGGCCTGCACTGCCACTAGCGTTTTGTCCGAGCAGGTTTTCAGTGCTGTTGGTGGCATTATCACTGATAAGCGCATTTGCCTTTCTACGTTAAATGCAGACAGGCTGACTCTTAAAAAAATATGAACAAGGGATGGATTGGGTCTGACTTCTCGACACCACCAAATGATGACAGCGAAGCATAAACTCCAATGTAGTGTTTTTTTGGGAGGTGTATTCCCATGTACCTTTTCACAACCAAACATGGATATACGCTTCCTGATTTTGGCTATTTGGTGTCCTCATCCTCCTTCTCCTCATCCTTACCGTCCACCACCACTTGAACACCAGGGTGAACGTATTCAGTCATGCTCCGGCCACTCTATGTTTTGGCAAGGGCGTTATGATGCTCGTTACCAAAATACAAAAAATATGTACACCCCCAAGGGGAAATGTTTGCAAGCTCATACACTAAGTGTATGGGCATTCCAAATCTAGGAGTCTTGCTCCTAGAAATTGGGCCTATTTTTTAATCATGCCTTCCTCCACATTTGATCATCCATCGGCACTAGATCAAATGAGTTTATGTGTTCCATGCAGCTACAGCCAGTGTTGCATTATTAACAAGGGTGGGTGGTTAGGCTGTGTGTAAAAGACTTGCTCTGAAAAAGGTTGAGGTGTACCCCACAGGGGAAATGTTTGCCAGCCCATACACTAAATGAATGAGCATTGCAAGTCTAGGAGACCCACTCCTTTTTAATGGGACATTTTTTGGTAAAAGACCCTCCTCCCTGTTTCTTCCAAGGGGGGATTGGAGTTATTGGGGTGCATATGACTTGGTAGCAGGGCAGGCCTTGCAGTCAATGCATAAGAAAACAGAATGGGAGTACAATATGAATAATGTGAAGTGGATTTTCCTGGGCCCATCCAGTATGTGGGTTCAAAGGCTTATTGGGGTGCATTTGACTTGGTAGTGTGGAGCCCCAGCTGCGCTAGGATTCCCACATCTCCTGGAAGGGTGCACTAAAAGATTTACCCACTAGAGGTCCTAATGCATCCACACACCTTCACCCATCCCCTAAGACCACCAGAGGAAGCCTGATAGGTATATAAAAGGAGGGTGAAGATAGGAAGAGAGTCAGACTTGAGTTCTGCTTAGTGCAGTGTGCAGGCAGAATACTCTGCAGAGTGCAGTTCAGTTCAGTGAGTTCAGTTTAGTGGAGTCTAGTAGAGTGGAGTCTAGTCCAGTCCAGTCTAGTCAAAGCTCGGACAAGACAACGCAGGCAGAGCAGACAGAGACAAGCCTGCAGAGCAGAGTGGAGTTCTCAGAAGGAGACTCAATAGCTCAAGTTAAAGAGCTAGGAGCGTGCCTACGCTGTGAGAGCGGCAGAAGAGGCAGCCCACCAACTGCCAGTGTGTGGAATCGTGTGAGGGCCCGAGTAGGCCGAAGGCAAGTGGAAAGAGTAGTAAAAGGAGGCAGAGGAGCCTCGACAGCTCACCTCAATGAGTACTACTGGACGCCGGGGTCCGAGCTTATAGGAATCTCCACGATCCATAGGAGAACACCGGAATTCCTGGAGGGCTATAGGTCCCGGGACTACCACAGAGCTGATACGTAACTGGGCCAGGAGGACGGAGTCCGGCAGGCAGGGCACTGCAAGCAGGGACTGTGTGTTTCAAGAAAAGGTCCAACCACAAGGTCAGCCAGGTGCAGGATGGAGACTAAGTTAGGCCCAGCTTCATGCCGGCCAGGACTTTATTACAACAAGGCAAGGAACAGGAGGCCACACACCTACTCAGTGGAGAATCTGGATGTGCACCCTTCACCCTACAGAGCTCCGGGGAGTGCCTGCAACATCTTCAGTAAAGGTACCAAAGTGACTTGTGTGTGTGTCCATCTTCTTACCCCTAACTGCCGGGTCCCCCACTCGTCCTGCTTCTATATATATCTACCAGCCCTGAAGGACTTAGCCTCACCTGTGGGAGGCCTAACATCTAGCTGCACAACATCAACCCTTCAGTGGATCTGCACAGCAGCGCTGGTCACCCTGACCAGGTACTACAGGTGGCGTCACGAATCCCCATACTAACATTCAATTACCCTGTAAATGTCCCACATTTATGGGTGAGCGCCCAGGGCCACGGACCAAGCTGTGTTGCCGTGACAACCCCCATAGAAGTTAATAGGCTCGGATCCGAGTGCCCCACTGCTCTGGGAGGGCGACTCAGTAGCAGGGCAGGCCTTGCAGTCAATGCATAAGAAAACAGAATGGGTGTACAAAATGAATAATGTGAAGTGGATTTTCATGGGGCCCATCCAGTATGTGGGTTCAAAGGCTTATTGGGGTGCATTTGACTTGGTAGCAGGGCAGGCCTTGCAGTCAATGCATAAGAAAACAGAATGGGAGTACAAAATCAATAATGTGAAGTGGATTTTCCTGGGCCAATCCAGTAACTGGGTTCAAAGGCATATGACTTGGTAGCAGGACAGGCCTTGCATTCAATGCAATATTTTTTATGGAAGCTATCCTGGACATCTTGCATCTCGTGAAAGGAGTATTGGGGTGCGTCGTAATTCTTGGCAGCCCATCCACTCACTGCATAGGCTATAACAGTTTCGGAGACCCACTGTCACGACGTATAACAGATATATTCTATGATAGTAACATATATCTAATGAGACAACACTCTATATTTCATATTATAGAAAATATCAACATGTATACGTAGAATCTGCCAGCAATGTCTTACCTGACATAATATCCAATGTATAGTGGGTCTATACTGTGCACGTGAAACGCTGTCTCAGGATAGAGGTGGACCGGGGTCTATGCTGACCCTGAACTGGGGTCCTGACTAGTCCCTCTACCTGGAGGTACTGTTAATGGTACAGAGGTCCAGGCCGCCAGCGTAACCCTGTCTCCTGTAGATCCCTGACCACTGTAATCTAGTCCTGAGAAGGACCCTGATTACCACCACAGGGAATGGGCAGGTAACAGCTTACACACAGTCAAATACAAACGAGACAGACAGGGGGTAAAGAAAACACTGCCTTGCATACAAAACTTCCACTACAGAGGAACACAAAAGGTTAAGAAGATAAACAATAAGCGAGGAGAGGAAAAACCACAACAGGCACTCTTAGCTTAAGTCTTCTCAGAAACGATCCGCTCTGCTGGTCTGAATGAATGCTTTCACCGGCAACTTCCCCAGCAGACCAGCAGGTATATGAAGGAAGCTAATTAACAAAACATCAATCGCAGCTGGGCGAGGCTGGTCTGTCCAGCATCGAGAGAGAAAGAATTAACTCCCTCAGTGCTGAAAAACACCCAGCACCAGAAACTCAGCTGTGCGAAGTCAGGGTGTGCAATCGCGATGATCTCCGCCGTGACACACCCGTGACAGTACCCCCCCTTCTACGAGTGGCCTCTGTACCCTCAGGGCCTGGTCTATCTGGGTGAGTAGTGTGGAAGGCCCGAACCAATCGGTCTGCGTTAATATCCGACGCAGAAACCCACATCCTCTCCTCAGGACCATACCCCCTCCAATGAACAAGGTACTGAAGGGACCGGCGATTCAGACGTGAGTCAATGATCTTCGATACCTGAAACTCCAAATTACCATTGACCACCACAGGAGGAGGAGGTAGAGGTGACGGTATAACTGGTGCCACGTACCTCTTAAGCAACGATTTGTGGAACACATTGTGGATTTTAAACGTAGGAGGGAGGTCAAGACGGAAAGCCACCGGATTAATTATTGAACTGATCCTGTATGGCCCGATGAACCTGGGACCCAGTTTCCAGGAGGGAACCTTAAGTTTTATATTCTTGGTAGACAACCATACCAGATAGTTCACACTTAGGTCCGGACCAGACACTCTCCTCCTATCAGCCATACGTTTGTATCGGTTCCCCATAGTGCTCAGATTATTAAGCACTCCTCTCCACACTGAAGCAAGTGACGACGAAAATCGTTCCTCCTCAGGAACCCCAGAAGAGCCCCCCCCATTGAAAGTACAAAACTGGGGGTGAAAACCATATGCCCCAAAAAACGGGGACTTACCAGTGGACTCGCTCCGCCTATTGTTAAGAGCGAACTCTGCCAGAGGCAAGAAAGAAGACCAGTCCTCTTGGTTCTCTGAGACAAAACACCGGAGATATGTCTCTAAGCTCTGATTCAGACGCTCTGTCTGACCATTAGTCTGCGGATGAAAAGCCGAAGAAAATGACAACTGCATCCCCCGACGAGAACAAAATGCCCTCCAGAATTTGGACACAAACTGAGACCCCCGATCCGACACCACATCGGAAGGCAACCCGTGAAGTCTCACAATCTCCCCAATGAACACCTGCGCCAGAGTTTTAGCATTAGGAAGAGCAGGAAGAGCAATAAAATGTGCCATTTTGCTGAACCTGTCAACTACAACTAGTATGACAGTTTTACCTGAAGACGGAGGGAGGTCCGTAATGAAGTCCATAGACAGATGGGTCCATGGACGCTCCGGGATTTTCAACGGTAAAAGGGCCCCAGACAGACGGGTATGTGGGGTCTTAGAGCGCGCACATACCCCACAGGACGCGACAAAAGTTACTACCTCTTTATTTAAGTTAGGCCACCAAAACCGGCGAGAAACGAGATCCACAGTTGCTTTACTCCCTGGGTGTCCTGCCAAAGCAGAATTATGATGTGCCTCGATAACCTTTTGTCTTAACTGATCTGGAACAAACAGTCTCCCTGGAGGTCCTACAGGGGCGTCCCCCTGAGCCTCCAATATCTCCTCCTCAAGCTCAGAGCATACAGCCGACACCACAACTCCCTCCTGAAGAATAGGAACCGGGTCATCCGTCTTCCCGGCCCCCGGGAAACTACGAGACAAGGCATCAGCCTTTACATTTTTTGACCCAGGACGATATGTGACGACAAAATTAAACCTGGTAAAGAACAACGACCATCTAGCTTGTCTGGAATTCAGACGTTTTGCAGACTCTAAATACAGCAGGTTCTTGTGATCAGTAATGACGGTGACCGGGTGGACTGCCCCCTCCAAAAAGTGACGCCACTCTTCAAAAGCCAACTTATTGGCCAAGAGTTCCCTATTGCCAACATCATAATTCCTCTCGGCGGACGACAATTTTTTAGAGAAGAAAGCGCACGGATGCCATTTACCAGGGGACAGACCTTGAGATAATACCGCACCCACTCCTACGTCAGATGCGTCTACCTCCACAATGAACGGTTGTGATGCATCAGGTTGGATGAGTATGGGTGCTGAAGCAAAACATTTTTTCAAGGAGGAAAATGCTTGACAAGCTTTGTCAGACCACCTAGAAAAATCCGTCCCTTTTTTTGTCATGTCAGTGAGAGGTTTGACAACGGATGAGAAATTACGAATAAATTTCCGGTAGTAGTTAGCAAACCCCAGGAAACGCTGCAGTGCCTTAAGATCCTCTGGCCGATCCCATTCAAGCACTGCCTTCACTTTCCCAGGGTCCATACGGAAACCAGAAGCTGACACCAGGAATCCTAAAAACTGAAGTTCCTGTACGGCGAATACACACTTCTCCCATTTGGCGTACAGTTTATTGTCTCGCAAGATCTGCAACACCTGTCTCACATGCTCCTGATGAGACACAAGATCCAGCGAGTAAATTAAGATGTCATCTAGATAAATGACAACAAACTGTCCCACTAGGTGGCGAAAGATGTCATTAACAAAATGTTGAAACACCGCCGGGGCAGTATTCAGACCGAAAGGCATGACAAGGTTCTCATAATGTCCCTCCGGAGTGTTAAACGCCGTCTTCCACTCATCCCCCTCCTTTATCCTAATCAGATTATACGCCCCCCTGAGATCCAACTTAGAGAACCATTTGGCGCCCACAATCTGATTGAAGAGATCAGGAATAAGTGGGAGCGGATTTGGATCTCGGACCGTAATCCGATTAAGCTCACGGAAATCCAAGCAAGGGCGTAGGCCTCCATCTTTTTTCTTCACAAAGAAGAACCCCGCGGCCACTGGGGAAGATGAAGGTCTAATATGCCCCTTGGCTAGACTTTCCAAAATATAATCCTTCATAGCTTGCCTCTCAGGACCAGAAAGGTTATATAACCTAGATTTAGGTAACTTAGCATCAGGAAGCAATTTTATAGCACAGTCATACGCGCGATGAGGAGGTAATTCTTGACACCCCTCTTCTGAAAACACATCCTCAAAGTCCTCCAGAAAAGGAGGTAAGGTTCTAGGCACGACCGCACCGATGACCGTGTTCATGCAGTTACTATGGCAAAATTCACCCCACTGGCTTATCTCTCTGGATTGCCAATTAATAACTGGGTTATGTTTAGTTAACCAAGGAAGTCCCAACACAATAGGAGTGGGAAGGCCCTCCAACACATAACAAGACAATAGTTCTTTATGTATTGCCCCCACTCAAAGGTCTATGTTATTGTCACGCTGTATAGCAGATATATATATATGTGATGTCAGTAATCTATATCAAAAGGGCAACATCCTATATAACATGCGCATAGATATATGATAACATAGAATTACCTGACAATGTCCAGTGGGTCAATACGGAATCCGTTATACACTGTCTCCGGCTAGAGGGTGACCGGGGTCTATGCTGACCCTAAACTGGGGTCCTAACTAATCCCTCTACCTGGAGGTACTGTTAAAGGTACAGAGGTCCAGGCCACCAGCGTAAACTCTGTCTCCTATCAATCCCTGCCAACTGTAATCTAGTCCTAAGAAGGACCCTGATTACCGCCAAAGGGAATGAACAGGTAACGGTTAATGAACAGAAAGACATACAAGAAAGACAAGAAATAAAGTAAATAAAGTCTTACATACAACACTCACACACAGTAGGAACACCTAAGGTCTCAGAGATAAACTATAAGCTGTAAGAGTAAAAACAACTAAGGAGCTCTTAGCTTAAGTATTCTCAGAACCGATCCAGTCTGCTAGACTACATGAATGCTTTCACCGGCATCTAACAAGCAGACTGGCAGGTATATGAAGGAATCTAATTAGAACATAATCAAAAGCAGCCGGGCGAGGCTGGACCTAGTCTTAGCAAAGAGCTAGGTAAAATTAACTCCCTCATTACCAAACACAAAGAAACAGCAACTCAGCTGTGAGAAGTCAGAGTGTGTAATCGCGACGATCCTCGTGGCGATACACCCATGACAGTACCCCCCCCTCTACGAGGGGACTCCGGACCCTAAGGGCCAGGTCTGCCCGGGTGAGTTGTGTGAAAGGTCCGAACCAATCGATCTGCGTTAACATCAGACGCAGGGACCCACGTCCTCTCCTCAGGACCATACCCCCTCCAATGAACCAAGTACTGAAGGGATCGGCGACTGAGACGTGAGTCAATGATTTTCGACCATGAAATTCCACATTATCATTGACCACCACTGAAGGAGGAGGTAGAGGTGACGGTATGACTGGTGCCACATACTTTTTAAGTAATGACTTGTGAAACACATTATGAATTTTAAACGTAGGAGGGAGGTCCAGACGAAATGCCACCGGATTAATTATGGAACTGATCCTGTACGGCCCGATGAATCTGGGACCCAACCTCCAGGAGGAAACTTTAAGTTTTATATTCCTGGTAGACAACCAAACCAGATCGTTCACCTTCAGATCTAGACCAAAAACTCTCCCCCTATCAGCCATCCGTTTGTAACGGTTCCCCGTAACCTTCAGTCTTAACCGATCTGGAACTATCAGTCTCCCTGGAAGTCCCACAGGGGCGTCCCCCTGAGCCCCAATACCTCCCCTCAAGCTCAGAGCATACAGCTGACACTACAACTCCCTCCTGAGGAATAGGAACCGGATCATCCGTCTTCCCGGCCCCTGGGAAAGTACGAGATAAGGCATCAGGAAGCAACTTTATTGAGCCGTCATATGCGCGATGAGGAGGTAACTCTTTACACCCCTCCTCTGAGAACATCTCCCCAAAATCCTCAGAAAAGGAGACAAAGTGCTAGGCACAACCGCACCGATGACCGTGCTCATGCAGTTATTCCTGCAAAATTCACCCCACTGGCTTATCTTTCTGGATTGCCAATCAATCACTGGGTTATGTTTAGCCAACCAAGGAAGTCCCAACACAATAGGAGTAGGTAGACCCTCCAACACATAACAAGACAATTGCTCTTTATGTATTGCCCCTACTCGAAGATCTATGTTATGAACAGCTTGTACCAAGCTACCTTGACCGAGAGGTCTAGAATCAATAGAGACTATAGGGACCGGTTTGGCCAATACACTCAGTTGCATACCATGCACCTGGGCAAACCGAGCGTCCACCAGATTAGCCCCGGACCCACTATCAAGAAAAACAGAAATCCTCTCAGTTCTAGTACCAATCACCACCTCCGCAGGCATGAGAAACTGAGAGGGATTTGGGGACGAAATACACACTCCCAGCTTAACTCCTTTGCTCAAAGAGGCCCGGGATGGACACCCCCCAACAAAATGTCCCTCTCTCCCGCAAAAGAAACACCTTCTAGTCTTGCGGCGCACCGCCGATTCCCTCCTACAAAAAGATGTCCCTCCCAACTGCATGGGTTCCTCAGAAGGACCCTGATTACCACCAAAGGGAATGAACAGGTAACGGTTAATGAACAGAAAGACATACAAGAAAGACAAGAAATAAAGTAAATAAAGTCTTACATACAACACTCACACACAGTAGGAACACCTAAGGTCTCAGAGATAAACTATAAGCTGTAAGAGTAAAAACAACTAAGGAGCTCTTAGCTTAAGTATTCTCAGAACCGATCCAGTCTGCTAGACTACATGAATGCTTTCACCGGCATCTAACAAGCAGACTGGCAGGTATATGAAGGAATCTAATTAGAACATAATCAAAAGCAGCCGGGCGAGGCTGGACCTAGTCTTAGCAAAGAGCTAGGTAAAATTAACTCCCTCATTACCAAACACAAAGAAACAGCAACTCAGCTGTGAGAAGTCAGAGTGTGTAATCGCGACGATCCTCGTGGCAATACACCCATGACAGTTATGCACGGCTTGCACAAAGCTACCTTGACCGAGAGGCCTGGCGTCAATAGAGAATATAGGGATAGGTTTGGCCAATACACTCAGTTGCATACCTTGCACCTGGGCAAACCGAGCGTCCACCAGATTAGCCGCGGCCCCACTATCCAGAAGAACAGAAATCCTCTCAGTTCCTGTACCTACCACCACCTCCGCTGGTACGAGAAACTGAGACGGACTTGGGGACGAAATACATACTCCCAGATTGTCGTCCACCACACAACCTGGGATCAACAGTTTTCCGGCGACTCCTTGCTCAGCAAAGTACGGGATGGACACCCCCCAACAAAATGTCCCTTTCTCCCGCAGAAGTAACACTTTCCTGTCTTGCGGCGCACCGCCGATCCCCTCCCTCGAAACGATGTCCCTCCTAACTGCATAGGCTCCTCAGAACAAACCAGGGGAACCTCAATATGAGGGACTATAGTAGAAGATGGAGTCATCACAGGGGGCGGAGTTACCTCGCACCTCTTTCGAAGCCGTCTATCAATGCGAATCGCAAGGGCCATAGCGGCCTCCAGTGACGGGGGAGAATCATACTGAGCCAACACATCTTTTAATTTGTCAGATAATCCTTGACAAAACTGGCTCCTAAGAGCTGGGTCATTCCACTGAGTATCTGTGGCCCATCTACGGAACTCAGAAGAAAATTCCTCCGCCGGACGATCTCCCTGCTGTATCTTACGTAACTTAATTTCAGCAAGGGAGACCCGATCCGGGTCATCATATACCAGACCCAGGGCTGTAAAAAATCGATCTACTGACTGGAGAGCCGGGGAGTCTGGAGGAAGAGAGAACGCCCAGGATTGAGGGTCCCCTTGTAAGAGCGAGATGACAATTCCCACCCTCTGGTCTTCACTCCCCGAAGACCGAGGCCGTAGCCGAAAATATAATTTACAAGCCTCCCGGAAGGTAAAAAATTTGTCCCGCCCACCAGTGAACCTGTCCGGGAGAGCAACTTTAGGTTCAGCTCTGGTTTGCTCCCGGGGGTACAAAACCTTGGACTTAACGTCCGTCAGCTCCATGGACAAACTCTGCAACTGCTGAGCTAACTGGGCTACTGGATCCATGGTAGCTGGGGAGAATCTTTTAGAATTAGCTGGGGAGAATCTTTTAGAATTGGCCGGTGAAAATGTCACGACGTATAACAGATATATTCTATGATAGTAACATATATCTAATGAGACAACACTCTATATTTCATATTATAGAAAATATCAACATGTATACGTAGAATCTGCCAGCAATGTCTTACCTGACATAATATCCAACGAATAGTGGGTCTATACTGTGCACGTGAAACGCTGTCTCAGGATAGAGGTGGACCGGGGTCTATGCTGACCCTGAACTGGGGTCCTGACTAGTCCCTCTACCTGGAGGTACTGTTAATGGTACAGAGGTCCAGGCCGCCAGCGTAACCCTGTCTCCTGTAGATCCCTGACCACTGTAATCTAGTCCTGAGAAGGACCCTGATTACCACCACAGGGAATGGGCAGGTAACAGCTTACACACAGTCAAATACAAACGAGACAGACAGGGGGTAAAGAAAACACTGCCTTGCATACAAAACTTCCACTACAGAGGAACACAAAAGGTTAAGAAGATAAACAATAAGCGAGGAGAGGAAAAACCACAACAGGCACTCTTAGCTTAAGTCTTCTCAGAAACGATCCGCTCTGCTGGTCTGAATGAATGCTTTCACCGGCAACTTCCCAGCAGACCAGCAGGTATATGAAGGAAGCTAATTAACAAAACATCAATCGCAGCTGGGCGAGGCTGGTCTGTCCAGCATCGAGAGAGAAAGAATTAACTCCCTCAGTGCTGAAAAACACCCAGCACCAGAAACTTAGCTGTGCGAAGTCAGGGTGTGCAATCGCGACGATCTCCGCCGTGACACACCCGTGACACCCACTGTTTAATAATGGTCCTTTAAGCAGATTAATGCTGCCTGAGGCCCCTGTAAGAATAGGCTCTGTGACTTTAAGAGTCCCTCCTTCAAAAATGAAACAAGATATGTCTGCTTATGTGTCACACACCACATGGCCAGCTAGGGTTGGTAAATGTTACAATGACATTTCCCAGTGAATGCATTTGTTTTGGTTGAAAGCAATGTTAAAGTTGAAAAACGCTTCAAAAACGCTGCGTCTGAACATAGCCCAAGTGGTGGAGGAACATTTTGGTCTGGGGTTATTTATTTTGCCTTATATACAAGTCATTAACCTGGAAAGGATGTACCTTAACATATTTCCCAGCAAAATCCGTTTTGGTATGTTTTTTGGTGCAGCGGTAAAAATGGCATGAAACTCAGACAACATTGTTTAAAGCTGTGAATTTGGAGTCAGGAATGCTTCCAAGGGCGATCCCCATGATGTCCCAGTGTCATTTGAGCAGTGTTTCTGTGGCGCCCCTGAGGGTTCAGTCGCCACAGAGGTATTGCGCCTCACCCAGAGGTGTGATACCCCACTCTCAGGTAAAGAGGGAGCACCACCCCGGACTCTAACACCTGCACCCAACACACACTATAGCAGCTGGGCACCTGGATGTACCCTGCGGGAGGATGGTCTCATCCCAGGCTGGTTAGTAAAGAGTGTATGGGTGGGTGGAGTTAGTAGTAGCAAGGGAGGAGTGAAGCTTGAAGAAGCAGGGAACAGAGTGTAGAGAGTCATGAGGAGGAAGAGGAAGAAGACGGACGTATAGTGAAACAGCTCCTAGTGAGGGGAGGCTGCAGAGGAGAAAGG
>JARQOD010000003.1:437405606-437440763 GCA_033576555.1 Oophaga sylvatica | reverse complement strand
ACCCATTTCTGCCCAAGCTCTAACTTCCTGGCTGATGTCTTGAGATATTGCTTCAGTATTGCCACATAATCTTCTTTTCTCATGATGCCATCTAATTTGTGAAGAGCAACAGTCCCTCCTGCAGCAAAACAACCCGACAACATGATGCTGCCACTCCTGTGTTTCATAGTTGGGATGGTGTTCTTAGGCTTCAAAGCTTCTGCCTTTTTCCTCCAAACGTAACGAAGGTCATTATGCCTAAAAAGCTCAATTTTCATTTCATCAGACCACAGGACATGTCTCCAAAAATTAAGGTCTTTGTTTCTGTGTGCATTTGCAAACATGAATCTGTTTTTTTTGTTTCCTTTGGAGTAGAGTTGAGCGAAACAGGTCGGTCAGATTCAAAAATCACCGACTTTCGCCAAGGTCGGGTTTCGCCGAGCGTGAAGTCGGCCTTGCGTTCATCGACCCGAGCGCCAAAGTCGGTTTTCCAATAATGCTTGCAGGCGCCTTTTCTCAGCCAATGAGCAAGGAAGTACTCTGTGGGCAACGAGATGACATAGGCAGCGGCCACCACCATCTTAGAGAAGGGCATTGCAGTGATTGGCTTGCTTTCGGGGGCTTCATATTGGCTATAAAAGCCCTGAGCGCCAACCGCCATTTTAATTCTGCCGATCTTAACAGTATGGAGAGGTTGCTGAAGCTGTTTATCAGTAGGGAGAGATTAGAGCTGGAAACAGAAGTTCTTATGTGATTGTGCTGATAGCAATTGTGCTGTACAGTTAGTGTGCAGTGACAGGGGAGGAATTTCTTGTGTGCAGCAGCGCTGTTTATTAGGCTGCTTGCCAGTGACAGGGGAGGATTTTCTTGTGTGCAGCAGCGCTGGTTATTAGGCTGCCTGCTAGCTGTATTGCTGTGTGTACACTGCTGTGCAGACTGCTTTTTACACAGCACTAATACTTTTATTCTTTTTTTCTGCCCAGCTACCGAGCGTTCATTTCTTCCCACACCGTATAGAGCTGTACGCTGCTCACACACTACCGTGTACCGGCTGGTATCACGGACAAATTCATGATGACTATCTGGGTGTGACTCCAGAAATATATACAGAGATTTACAATTACCCCTAGACTGTATACAGCTGTACTCTTGTGATACAATACCCTTTTTCTGCTTTTTATATTGTTGTCTAATCCATACTGAGCCTGTGAGCGTCTGACTACAGAAATATATACGGAGATTTAAAATTACCCCAACACTGTATACAGCTGTACGCTTCAGATACAGTACCCTTTTTCTGCTTTTGATATTCTGGTCTAATCCATACTAAGCCTGTGAGCGTCTGTGTGTTACTCCGGAAATATATACTGAAATTTAAAATTACCCCAGCACTGTATACAGCTGTACACTTGTGATACAGTACCCTTTTCTGCTTTTTAGATTCTGGTCTAATCCATACTGAGCCTGTGAGCGTCTGTGTGTTACTCCGGAAATATATACTGAAATTTAAAATTACCCCAGCACTGTATACAGCTGTACGCTTGTGATACAGTACCCTCTTTCTGCTTTTTATATTCTGGTCTAATCCATACTGAGCCTGTGAGCGTCTGTGTGTTACTCCGGAAATATATAAGGAGATTTAAAATTACCCCAACACTGTATACACCTGTACGCTTGTGATACAGTACCATTTTTCTGCTTTTTATATTCTGGTCTAATCCATACTGAGCCTGTGAGCGTCTGTGTGTTACTCCTGAAATATATATGGAGATTTAAAATTACCCCTACACTGTACACGACTGGTATCTTCTGATACATTACGCTTTTTCTTCTTTTTATATTCTGGTCTAATCCATACTGAGCCTGTGAGCGTATGTTTGTTACTCCTGAAATATATACGGAGATTTACAATTACCCCTACACTGTATCCGCCTGGTATGTTCTGATACATTACCCTTTTTCTGCTTTTTATATTCTGCTGTAATACATACTGAGCCTGTGAGAGTCTGTGTATGACTCTGGAAATATATACTTAGATTCACAATTACCCCTAGACTGTATACAGCTGTACGCTTCTGATGCATTACCCTTTTTCTGGTTTTTATATTCTGGTCTAATCCATACTGAGCCTGTGAGCATCTGTGTCTGACTCCAGAAATATATAAGGAGATTTAAAATTACCCCTACACTGTATACGCCTGGTATCTTCTCATACATTACCCTTTTTCTGCTTTTTATATTCTGCTGTAATACATACTGAGCCTGTGAGAGTCTGTGTCTGATTCTGGAAATATATACGGAGATTTATAATTATCCCTAGACTGTATACAGCTGTACGCTTCTGATACATTACCCTTTTTCTGTTTTTTATTTTCTGGTGTAATCCATACTGAGCCTGTGAGAGTCTGTGTCTGACTCTGGAAATATATACGGAGATTTACAATTATCCCTAGACTGTATACATCTGTACGCTTCTGATACATTAACCTTTTTCTGCTTTTTATATTCTGGTCTAATTCATACTGAGCCTGCGAGCGTCTGTGTGTTACTCAGGAAATATATACGGAGATTTAAAATTACCCCAACACTGTATACACCTGGTATCTTCTGATACATTAACCTTTTTCTGCTTTTTATATTCTGGTCTAATCCATACTGAGCTTGTGAGCGTATGTGTGTTACTCCTGAAATATATACGGAGATTTAAAATTACCCCTACACTGTACACGACTGGTATCTTCTGATACATCACCCTTTTTCTGTTTTTTATATTCTGGTGTAATCCATACTGAGCCTGTGAGAGTCTGTGTCTGACTCTGGAACTATATACGGAGAATTACAATTATCCCTAGACGGTGTACAGCTGTACGCATCTGATACATTACCCTTTTTCTGCTTTTTATATTCTGGTCTAATCCATACTGAGCCAGAGAGCATGTGTGTGACTCCGGAAATATATACGGAGAATTAAAATTTTCCCCTTCACCGTATACAACTGTACGCTTCTGATACAGTACCATATATCTGCTGGTATTTTGGGTACATTTTCACAAACATGAAGTATGGTGGAAGAGGCCGTGGACGTGGGCGTGGGTATCAACTGGTACTGATGGTGGTGGTGCATCTGCTCGTAGTGCCAAAAGCACAATACCAATACCAGCAGAATACCAACAACTGCTTAATTTACCGTATAGGAAAAGAACTGAGATTCCTAAAATTCGTTTATAGACTACTTTGCTTTCCTTGTTTGTGTGAGCTCTACCATATTTATCTTGTTCATAACCAAGGATGAGCCAGACTTGTGCAAGTCCACAATTCTCTTCTGATATCTTGGCTGATTTCTTGAGACTTTCCCATGATGCTACACAAAGAAGCAGTGTGTTTCAGGTGTGCATTAAAATACATCCACAGGTGTGTCTCTAATTAGCTCAGATGTTGCCATCAGAAGCCTCCAAACACATGACATCAGCATATGGGCAGTCCAGAATTGTTTAAAGGCATAGTAATCTTAGTGTACGGAAACATTTGACTTTGCAGTAAATAATAAAAATGCTTAAAACATTCTCTCTCATTACTCTGGCATTTGGCAAATATTAATAAATATGGTAATCCTAATTGACCTAAAACAGGAAAGGTTTATTCTGATTTCATGTCAGATATGGAGAAAAACATGCATATGTGTCTTTTTATATAGTGTATGCAAACTTCTAGCTTCAACTGTATGTGAAGTAAATGTATGTATGGTATATGTGTATCTATGTATGTGTGTGTACGGTATGTGTATGTACGATATATGTGTGTATCTGTGTGTATGTATGGTATATGTATGTACGGTATATGTGTGTGTATCTGTGTGTGTATGTATATATGGTATATGTATGGTATATGTGTATGTCTATATGTATATACGATACACTGTATGTGTATGTATGTGTGTGTATGTATGGTATATAGTGACGGAAATAATTTAATAGGTTGTGGCTGGGTCTTCCAGCAAGACAATGACCCAAAACATACAGACAAGGCAACAAAGGATTGGCTCGAAAAGAAGCACATTAACCCCTTTCTGACATCTGATGTACTATCCCGTCCATGGTACCTTGGCCCGTATGACCGTGGACGGGATAGTACATCATATATGATCAGCTGCGCTCATGGAGGGAGCGCAGCTGATCGCTGCCCGGTGTCAGCTGATTATCACAGCTGACACCAGGCACTATGTGCCCAGAGCGGTCACGGCACATCAAACATGATCGCAGTGTTCCAGGGGCATAGGGAAGCATCGCGCAGGGAGGGGGCTCGCTGCGTGCTTCCTTGAGACCCTCAGAACAGTGCGATGTGATCGCGTTGTTCTGAGGGCCTCCTTCCTGCAGGCCCCCGGATCCAAGATGGCCACGGGGTCTTTCCGGGTCCTGCAGGGAGGTGGCTTCTCAGTGCCTGCTGAGAGCAGGAGCTGAGAAGCCTCCTGCACTGCCTGTCAGATCGCTGGTCTGACAGAGTGCTGTGCGAACTGTCAGAGCAGCGTACTGACACTTTATAGTGATGTCCCACCCTGGGACAAAGTAAAAGAAAAAAAATTAACATGTGTAAAAATAATTTATAAAAAATTTCTTAAATAAAAAAAAAAACAATATTCCCCAAAAAATTAATCTCTTTATGTAAATAAAATAAAAACAACAATAAAATTACACATATTTAGTATCGCCGCATCAGTAACGACCCGCCCTATAAAACTGTCCCACTAGTTAACCCCTTTAGTGAACCCTTAAAAAAAATGGCAAAAAAGCTGCTTTATCATCATACCGCCGAACAAAAAGTGGAATAACACGCAATCAAAAAGATGGATATAAATAAACATGATACTACTGAAAACATCATCTTGTCCCGCAAAAAGCGAGCCGCCATACAGCATCATCAGCGAAAAAATAAAAAAGTTATAGCTTGCAGAATAAAGCGATGCAAAAATAATTATTTTTATATAAAACTGTTTTATTGTATAAAAGCGCCAAAACATAAAAAAAAGATATAAATGAGGTATCGCCGTAATCGTACTAACCCGAAGAATAAAACTGCTCATTAATTTTACCACACGCAGAACGGTATAAATGCCGCCCCAAAAGAAATTCATGAATTGCTGGTTTTTGTTCATTCTGCCTCCAAAAAATCGAAATAAAAAGCGATCAAAAATGTCATGTGCCCGAAAATGATACTAATAAAAACGTCAACTTGTCCCACAAAAAATAAGACCTCACATGACTGTGGGCCAAAATAAGGAAAAATTATAGCTCTCAAATTGTGGTGATGGAAAAACTATTTTTTGCAATAAAAAGCGTCTTTTAGCGTGTGACAGCTGCCAATCATAAAAACCCGCTATAAAAACCCACTGTAAATAGTAAATCAAACCCCCTTTATTACCTCCTTAGTTAGGGAAAAAATAATAAAATGTAAAAAATGTATTTATTTATATTTTCCCATTAGGGTTATAGTTAGCTTAGGGTTAGGGTTGGGATTAGGGTTAGGATTAGGGTTAGGGCTAGGGTTAGGGTGTGTTGGGGTTAGGGTTGGAGTTAGAATTGGGAGGTTTCCACTGTTTAGGCACATCAGGGACTCTCCAAACGTGACATGGCGTCTGATCTCAATTCCAATTGAGTATTTTCTATCATATAGACCCCTCAAAGTGACTTCAAATGTGATGAGGTCCCCCCAAAAAATGGTGCTGTAAAAATGAGAAATTGCTGGTTAACTTTTAACCCTTATAACTTCGTAACCAAAAACATTTTTGGTTCCAAAATTGTGCTGATGTAAAGTAGACATGTGGGAAATATTATTTAGTAACTATTTTGTGTGCCATATCTCTGTGATTCATGGGCATGAAAATTCAAAGTTGAAAAATTGCAAAATTTTCAAAATTTTTGCCAAATTTCCGTTTTTTTCACAAATAAACTCAAGTTATATCAAATACATTTTACCACTAACATGAAGTACAATATGTCATGAGAAAACAATGTCAGAATCGCCAGGATCCATGGAAGCGTTCCAAAGTAATTACCTCATAAAGGGACAGTGGTCAGAATTGTAAAAATTGACCCGGTCATTAACATGCAAACCACCCTTGGGGTAAAGGGGTTAAGGTCATGGAGTGGCCTAGCCAGTCTCCAGACCTTAATCCCATAGAAAACTTATGGAGGGAGCTGAAGCTCCGAGTTGCCAAGTGACAGCCTCAAAATCTTAATGATTTAGAGATGATCTGTAAAGATGAGTGGACCAAAATTCCTCAACTATAAAAAACAATCAACAAAAGCAAAAAACTATCAACTACAAAAAACGTCTGACTGCTGTGCTTGCCAACAAGGGTTTTGCCACCAAGTATTAAGTCTTGTTTGCCAGAGGGATCAAATACTTATTTCTTACTGCAAAATGCAAATAAATATAGTTTATACAATGTGATTTTCTGGATTTTATTTTTTGATATTCTATCTTTCAATTTAATCTACCCTTAAAATTATAGACTGTTCATGTCTTTGTCAGTGGGAAAACTTACAAAATCTGCAAGGGTTCAAATAATTATTTCCTTCACTGCATATTTATGTTTGTATGTACGGTATATGTGTATTTGTTTGGTATATGTATGTTAAGAGAAAACCTCAAAAGTACAGAGCACATAAGGTGCACAACCATAGATCAAATATTAATTCAAATCATTGTGTGTCATACAGTTATGCTATGTGCTTACATGGACAAAATCACTGGACATATTCAGTGAACTGAATAAGGAAAATGAAGGAAAAAAAAGAACAATATAGTAGAATAGTAAAAATTAGTAACAGGTAGCAGCAAAATATAGCAACAAAACAACAAAAAGAGTGGAATGTATTGAATGAATAAAGCTGTGTCTCTGTGCAAAATAGCTGCTGTTAACATAGTAACATAGTAACATAGTTATTAAGGTTGAAGGGAGACT
The DNA here is from genome assembly GCA_033576555.1 of Oophaga sylvatica. Taxonomy (NCBI): domain Eukaryota; kingdom Metazoa; phylum Chordata; class Amphibia; order Anura; family Dendrobatidae; genus Oophaga; species Oophaga sylvatica. The sequence continues at coordinate 437,433,823 of JARQOD010000003.1, read as the reverse complement.
TTAAGTCCATCTAGTTCAACCCATATCCTATCCTAACCTGCCCTAACATGTTGATCCAGAGGAAGGCAAAAAAAACCCAAGTGGCAAACAGTAAGCTTCACATTGGGGAAAAAAATTCCTTCCCGACTCCACATACGGCAATCAGACTAGCTCCCTGGATCAACGCTGTATCTACGAAACTAGTGAATATAGCCTGTAATATTATACTTTTCAAGAAAGGCATCCAGTCCCCTCTTAAATTTTAGTAGGGAATCACTCATTATTACAACATTAGACGGCAGATAGTTCCATAGTCTCACTGCTCTTACAGTAAAGAATCTGCATCTGTGATTATGGCTAAACCTTCTTTCCTCCAGACGTAGAGGATGCCCCCTTGTCCCCGTCACAGGTCTAAGAGTAAAAAGATCATTAGAAAGGTCTTTGTACTGTCCCCTCATATATTTGTACATTGTAATAAGATCACCCCTAAGCCTTCGTTTTTCCAAACTAAATAACCCCAAGTGTAATAACCTGTCTTGGTATTGCAGACCCCCCAGTTCTCTAATAACCTTGGTCGCTCTTCTCTGCACCCGCTCCAGTTCAGCTATGTCTTTCTTATACACCGGAGACCAGAACTGCACACAGTATTCTAAGTGTGGTCGCACCAGTGACTTGTATAGAGGTAAAATTATGTTCTCCTCATGAGCATCTATGCCTCGTCTAATGCATCCCATTATTTTATTTGCCTTGGCAGCAGCTGCCTGACATTGGCCACTAAATTTGAGTTTGTCGTCCACCCATACACCCAAGTCTTTTTCAGTGACAGTTTTGCCCAGTGTTTTACAATTAAGCACATAATTATACATCTTATTTGTTCTACCCAAGTGCATGACCTTACATTTATCCCCATTAAAGCTCATTTGCCATTTATCAGCCCAAGCTTCTAGTTTACATAAATCCTCCTGTAATATAAAATTATCCTCCTCTGTATTTATTACCCTGCAGAGTTTAGTGTCATCTGCAAATATTGAAATACTACTCTGTATGCCCCCTACAAGGTCATTAATAAATATGTTAAAGAGAAGCGGCCCCAATACTGACCCCTGTGGTACCCCACTGCTAACCGTGACCCAGTCCGAGTGTGCTCCATTAATAACCACCCTTTGTTTCCTATCCATGAGCCAGTTCTTAACCCACTTACACATATTTTCCCCTATCCCCATTGTTCTCATTTATGTATCAACCTTTTGTGTGGCACTGTATCAAAAGCTTTTGAGAAGTCCATGAACACCACGTCCACTGCATTCCCTTGGTCCAGTCCTGAACTTACCCCTTCATAAAAGCTTATCAGATTAGTCTGACAAGAACGGTCCCTCGTAAACCCATGCTGATACTGTGTCATGAGGTTATTCAGCTTCAGATACTCCAATATAGTATCCCTTAAAAAACCCTCCAGGATTTTACCCACAGTAGATGTTAAGCTCACTGGCCTATAATTTCCAGGTTCAGTTTTTGCCCCCTTTTTGAATATTGGCACCACATTTGCTATACGCCAGTCCTGTGGTACAGACCCAGTTATTATGGAATCTTTAAAGATTAAAAATAATGGTCTATCTATAACTGTACTTAATTCCTGCAGTACTCGGGGGTGTATCCCATCCGGACCCGGGGATTTGTCAACTTTAGTGATTTTTAGACGCCGCCGTACTTCCTGCTGGGTTAAGCATGTGACATTTAATGGAGAAATTTTTTTATCTCTGATCATGTTATCTGTCATGGGATTTTCTTGTGTAAATACAGTTGAAAAAAAGTCATTTAGCATATTGGCTTTTTCCTCATCCTCATCCACCATTTCACCCAGACTATTTTTAAGGGACCAACACTATCATTTTTAGTTTCTTGCTATTTATGTAGTTAAAGAATATTTTGGGATTATTTTTACACAGAATTACGATATGTAAAATGTGTGTTTAAGTGCTGCTGAAATGGAGCAATACAAAAGAATGATATGTATATGTAAAAAAGGGTGACCGGGTGGTAGTCCTGACCGAGCTCACCCACAAAGACACAGTCTGCAGACACCCCGGCCCCTTGCACACTGTACACAAGACAAACTCAACTTTTCCCCACAGATTACCTTCTCTGTTCTGGTCACAGCAGTCCAGGCAATTAAGACTCCAGAAAGGCAGCTGTTCTCCAACAGGGAAAATAACTTTTAATGAACAGGGATGGAGTAGAACGACAAAAGAGTACAACACTGGATTCCTGATCTTTCCATGACACGCTCCACAACCGCACCCACAGCAGCTATGGCAACCGAAGATAGACAGTGGTCCACACGCTGGAGTCCTGGGCCTTTGAAACCTCTCCAGCCGGGGCCTTTCCAGATTCCTGGGGCCCGTATTGTAATCTTTAGTCCTTTGGTCTTTGGGACCCCTAGAGTCCCTGGAGTCCTTAGAGTCTTTGGAGTCCGGGGCAACAGACCTCCCCCGTCTTTAAATCTCATCTGCCCTGGCCAACGTATCTGGGCAGTTCTGAGGAAGCAGCAACTTTCTCTCTCTCCTGGAGGCTCCAAGTCCAGCCCACCATATTAACTCTCGGCTGTCCCTAACTATATACATAGACTTTAAAAAACATGCACCATACAAAGTATAGCAATTACAGCACATACATTGCATAGAACATACAGGGATACACAGTACAATTAAGGCAATCAAAACACAAGATACACGGGGTGACACAGGAGGAGGAGAGGGCGCAACTGAGGAGTCCTGCCATCTCCTTACATATATCTAGGCATATGACGAAAGCTGATGCCAAAATGCATATCGGGGTGGGTGCATCCACGTGAAAAAAAAAAAAATGACATACTCACCTCTCGTCGCTGGGGGCCAGGTGCCGGTGTCCTGAGCAGGCGGTGACCGCTCGCTCAGGACCCCGGCATCTGAGATACAAACCCAAGGTATTTATGGAGTATTAATTCACTAACCATGGCAATCTTAAAAATGTTATTATAACCTGAATACAAGTGATTGATCAAAACTATTTACTTCTTGCACCAGCACGTTATGTACATTTCTGTTGATCTCTCACTCTATTTTCATATGCCTGGATATGTTGTGACCCGCACCACAATTGTGGGTTACCAGGGCTATGGGGTACTCGGAGCCGAGCCTGTAGATTTCTATAGGGAATGTCACTGGTAGCGTGGCTCGGTCCGTGGCCCTGGCGGTCAGGCGTATGATGGGGGGGATTATTTACAGGGGATTTGGTAGATAACAGTTCGTGACGCCACCTGTAGTTTTCTAGTCACTAAGACCAGCGCTGCTGTAGATCTCTGAGGGATGTTGTGGCAGCTAGATGACGGGTCCCCCACAGGTGGGACTGGTCCCTCAAAGTCTATGGTTATAATGATGTAGGGTGCAGATAAATGAATCAGTCTCACACCATCCAGCGTCTTTCCATACCTTTTACTTGTCAGATGTTTAGGCAGGTCCCGGGGAGCTGGTCAGGGTGGAGAATGTGCTTCGAGATAACAGCTGAACAGGTTAGAGGCCTCCTTTACTTCCAATATGATGAGTCCAACTAGCATAGAGCTAAGTTAACTCCGAATACTCCAGCTAACTCCATAGCTGTACTGCCCGGTCAGTATTGTGGTGGAGCCTTCCAGTGATGAAACTAGGTTCTTCTATGCTTGGCCTAGCTCGAAGTCCCTATTCCACCTGACTCCGATTACGTACCGACTCTCCAAGGGCTGCTTTCTGCGACCTAAGGTCCAGTAAGACTCTGGTTGTTCCGTTACTATGCGTGAAGCGATAGCAACACTTCGGTCCCCAGTGACCGGGTAAATTGTGCAGGTAATTCTATACCTAAGGCACTTCTCTAATTCCTTCCACTGCGCCCTTCGCCCTGTTCGCGCTCTTAACATAAGCACTCCACACTTCCTAGGATGGTACAAGTCAATCCTTTCTTACTTCTTCCTTGGAGCTCGCTGACAGATTCTCAGTATTCTCCTAGTTCAGGAACACATCAACTGAACTTCACTGTCCTTGGGACAGGCGACTGAAGTTTCTGCTGCAAACTTCCCTTTCTCCAAAGCTGTCTCCGTCTGTCTGACTTTAGCTCACACAGAGCTCTGACAGGAAAATGCAATCTGATCTCCTCTGCACACTGGTGGGATGACTCACTCCTGAGCCACCCGAGCTAGACTGAACTTCTTCCTCCCTCCAAGTCCAGACTAGTCTGACCTGTCCAACGACAGGAAACAGACTGACTCTGCTGTATGTCACTACCTTATATACCCTATGGGTGTGCCTAAAGTGTGTGATGGAGTGAATGGATATCAAGCATTAAACTGTTACCTCTCCGCACATCCTCCAGGATACTGTGTGCCTTACACACCAGGGCTACACATCCCCCCTTGGTAAAACACAGCACTCCCGGGCTGTAAAATATAAAAAGAAAGACATTTCGTTTTGCATTAACAATAAACATTACAACTCTTCCCATCCGGGAGGTGAGGATTCTTAAAACGTTGCATTTTGTACAGTAGGAAAATACAAAAGTATTAAAACATCAAGACACTCAATAAATATTCACATTAATACTTGACTTTATTCTTTTGGAGGACCCGCACCAAAAACCTCCCACGTAGGTCCTGGGTGGGCTGCAGGACTTTATTGCAGACCTCTTTCTGGTCCCCACCATACGGGTTTTTCTTCTGAGGTAGTTGTATAATAGTGGCTTCGTGTAAAACCAATATAATGCACCGAAGCGCAACTATGTACAAAGATAAGTTCTGGGCTGGCACAGTCCTCAGCCTCTCAGTCCATGGCATGGTTAAGGACACATATTTATACTTTTCACTTCAATATTTACATTATAATTCTAACGATATTTACCCAACCAGGGTATTCTATATGTAAAACTATGCAATCAACATTACTTTTTTAATTTCTCAAAATTCTTCAACTTTTCAAAATTCCTTTTACCCAGCCGGGTATTTTACTCAATATATATAAAACTATGTAAACACTATACATAGCAATAAAGTGCAAAACAGCAATTATTTCTTTTATCAGAAACTTTTTACATTTTCTTAGTTGCGGTAAACCCCTGTCTGGGTCCTACCGGTCTTCACATTTTCTTGCAGACTTCCACTACATTTTCCACCCCGGGGGCTGGAACAATGCGATGCTCCTTAGAGCACATGACAAACAGGTCGTGACCTGCTATCAGGGTTTGGGTCGCTACAGTCCTTGTGCGAACCGCTTGGGGCACGCCGGGTGCTTTCTCCTTGTGAGACGCCGATTGCGTCGCAGTTTGCGTTGCTGGTAGCGATTCAAATTTAACCGCAGGTTGCGATACAAAGGAAGACTTGGGTGAAGAGATGCGAGCAGGTAGCGATGCCGATCGCGTCGTAGATTGCGATGGGCCTGCAGGGGGCGATGCTGAGGTACGGCCTGGTGCTATTTGAGCTCGAGACGGGGACGCTGCGGTAGTGGTGACGTTACCTGCGTCGGGGACGGGGTCACAGATGATTTCCACATTAAGGGCATACCATCCCTTCAGGCCCCAGTGACGTGTATAAGTGACAATGTCCCCATTAATCAGGTCCCTTCCCGGATGACCTTGTGGTAGGTGGGACTCTACATCGCGACGGCTCACGAAGACCCCTTGATAAAGTCCTGGCTCGCGGATGAATCCCCAGCCCTTGCGAAGCTGAAACTCCACTACGCACCCCTGACGCCGTGGTTCCCTCCGGGTACCTTTATCACGGCGAACGGTTTCCTTGTCTGCGATGAGCTCTGCATGCTGTCGCTGCCGGTTCTGCTGCACCTCCCGCTCTTCCTCCTGCCGGCGTCGCTGCTCCTCTTTGCGACACGGCATCTCTCTTTCCCACTGGACAGCGTACGTGACGTCATCAATCCGCTCCATTGCATCCCAGTCGACGTCTGGCAACGATGGGCAGGACCCCTCCGGTGTCCCTGCCGGGGAACGGTAATCCGCTGCGGCCCTCTGACCTGGCTGGCATTCAGGGACGGGCAGGACCTCCTCAGCCTCCTTCGCCTCCACCGCTCCATTGGTGGGATCAGGTACAGCATATCTGGTGTCCGCCTCCAGTCGCTCCGCAGCCTTTTTCATCAGGGCCTTTGGATAATCCAGTGATAGTGGGGTATCAAGAGACGGTATTTCACTTGCGGGAGAGAACATGGCGTCCCACAGCAGCCGCTGTGTTTGGGTGCGCCAGCGTCTCTCCGTCTCTTGTCGAATTGCACGATTCTGCAGCTTCTTCTTCAGCTCTGCGTTCTCCCTCCGCAGCTCCATCATGGCGGGGTCGGTGTCCCGATCTGGAGACAGCTCCGGCACAGACAGACAGTCCTCCGGTATTGGGCACTGATTCTCCTGTCCTTCCGCCATCTCGGTCCAGGTATGTCCGTGGTATCCAACAGGAACATTCTGGTCCTTTCCGTGGAGGCGGGATTTGCGTCTCCTCCTCTTCGCATAGAGGATGAAGAGGAGGCGTATTTCTTTAGCAGTGGGGCTGGATCTCACATTGTAATAGGCCTTGGAGAGGGCGGCCATAACTTTTCGCGCTTCAGGGGGGTACACGCCCACGAAGGTACGCCCACCTTCTTCACCAGCGCCTCAGGGCGCGAATATGGCGGCAAAGATGGCGGTATTTGGCGCCAAAAGTGCAAACAGTCTTTTTCACCAAAACACTCCACAGGCACACAGGGCTCGCAATGCTGCAAGTTTCGGATCCTGTTCGTGACGCCAAAGTTGTGTTGTGACCCGCACCACAATTGTGGGTTACCAGGGCTATGGGGTACTCGGAGCCGAGCCTGTAGATTTCTATAGGGAATGTCACTGGTAGCGTGGCTCGGTCCGTGGCCCTGGCGGTCAGGCGTATGATGGGGGGGATTATTTACAGGGGATTTGGTAGATAACAGTTCGTGACGCCACCTGTAGTTTTCTAGTCACTAAGACCAGCGCTGCTGTAGATCTCTGAGGGGATGTTGTGGCAGCTAGATGACGGGTCCCCACAGGTGGGACTGGTCCCTCAAAGTCTATGGTTATAATGATGTAGGGTGCAGATAAATGAATCAGTCTCACACCATCCAGCGTCTTTCCATACCTTTTACTTGTCAGATGTTTAGGCAGGTCCCGGGGAGCTGGTCAGGGTGGAGAATGTGCTTCGAGATAACAGCTGAACAGGTTAGAGGCCTCCTTTACTTCCAATATGATGAGTCCAACTAGCATAGAGCTAAATTAACTCCGAATACTCCAGCTAACTCCATAGCTGTACTGCCCGGTCAGTATTGTGGTGGAGCCTTCCAGTGATGAAACTAGGTTCTTCTATGCTTGGCCTAGCTCGAAGTTCCTATTCCACCTGACTCCGATTACGTACCGACTTTCCAAGGGCTGCTTTCTGCGACCTAAGGTCCAGTAAGACTCTGGTTGTTCCGTTACTATGCGTGAAGCGATAGCAACACTTCGGTCCCCAGTGACCGGGTAAATTGTGCAGGTAATTCTATACCTAAGGCACTTCTCTAATTCCTTCCACTGCGCCCTTCGCCCTGTTCGCGCTCTTAACATAAGCACTCCACACTTCCTAGGATGGTACAAGTCAATCCTTTCTTACTTCTTCCTTGGAGCTCGCTGACAGATTCTCAGTATTCTCCTAGTTCAGGAACACATCAACTGAACTTCACTGTCCTTGGGACAGGCGACTGAAGTTTCTGCTGCAAACTTCCCTTTCTCCAAAGCTGTCTCCGTCTGTCTGACTTTAGCTCACACAGAGCTCTGACAGGAAAATGCAATCTGATCTCCTCTGCACACTGGTGGGATGACTCACTCCTGAGCCACCCGAGCTAGACTCAGCTTCTTCCTCCCTCCAAGTCCAGACTAGTCTGACCTGTCCGAAGACAGGAAACAGACTGACTCTGCTGTATGTCACTACCTTATATACCCTATGGGTGTGCCTAAAGTGTGTGATGGAGTGAATGGATATCAAGCATTAAACTGTTACCTCTCCGCACATCCTCCAGGATACTGTGTGCCTTACACACCAGGGCTACACAGATATACTTATCATTCTTTTTTATTGCTCCATTTCAGCAGCACTTAAACACACATTTTACATATTGCAATTCTCTGTACTTAACAGCAGCTATTTTGCAGAGGCACAGCTTTATTTATTAAATACATTCCACTCTTTTTGTTTTTTTGTTGCTATATTTTGCTGCTACCTGTTACTAATTTTTACCATTCTACTATTTTATTACATATTGTGCATATTCACTTTGTCCCTTGTGATGTGTCCAATCTTCTCTTGTGTTCCTCCACCCTTACCACATTGGTTTATAGTATCTATATAATAAAGTTACTTATTTACTTTATTTTTGGAATTTTATTCTTATTTTTTTCCTTAGTTTTCCTGGGTATATGTATGTACGGTATATGTGTGTGTATCTGTGTGTGTATGTATGTATGGTATATGTGCGTGTGTATGTCTATGTGCATGTATGTACCGTATATGTGTATGTATGTGTGTATGTATTGTATATGTGTGTGTATGTATGGTATATGTGTGTATATGTGTGTATGGTATATGTGTATACAGTATGCATGTTTAAGTGTGTATGTATATGTATGTGTGTGTGAATCTGTGTATGTATGTATGCTATATGCTATATGTCTGTATGTATGTACGGTATTTGTGTATGTGTGTCTATATATATGCATTTATGTATGTATGGTATACGTATTTACGGTGTATGTGTGTATATCTGTGTGTATGTATGGTATATGTGTAAGTATATGTGTATGTATGTGTGTACGTACGGTATATGTGTATGTATATGTGTGTATGTATGGAATATGTGTATAGTGTACTGTATGTTTGTGTATGTATGTACATACAATAAATATGCATGTATGTGTGAACGTATTTGTTTTTGGTTCTTGTATGATACTGTAATTGTAAAGAATAGGAGAATCAATCTGAATGAATATGGTGTTTTATTTTTACAATGGGACTCAAGCATCAATGGATCATCAACGGAAAGGTGAGTATAACTTTGCTTTATTATTTTTATTTTTTGTGAATAAATGTGTAAAAGCGGGTGGGGAGTTTTTATTTCAAATAAAGGAGTCTGTGTGTTTATTTCAATTAAAATACTTTTTTTTATGTGTGTCTTTATTTAATTCTCACAATGGGGTTAGTAATGGGGGTGTTGCTCCTTTACTCACCTATGGCCTTGATGTCACCTGACATTACAAAGCTGACATCAACCCCACAACTATTACCCCACTTGCTACCGCACCAGGTAAAGTTAAAAGAGCAAGGCTAAGTGCTAGAATTGATGCATCTAATGGATGCACCATTACCGGGCAGGATGAGAGCTGATGTTTTTAGTCTGGGAGAGGGAAAATCTCCATGGTCCTTTCCAAGGCTATTAATATCAGCATGCAACCGTTTGTTTAGCCTTTGCTAGTTATTGAATATAGGGGGGACCCGTTATCATTTTTTTGAGGCGTCTCCACTATAATAACTAGAAAAGGCTAAGCAAACAGCTGTGAGCTGATCTTAATAGCCTGTAAACCTTTAGGGCTATTGGCGCATTCCCAGAATTTACTATATAATCGTCTAATTCTGTCTGTCTGTAAAAGAAATCCCGCGTCGCTGATTGATCGCACCCAGCCGGATGCAACCAATCAGCAACAGGCACAGTCCGGCCGCGAATTGGCGCAGGATTTGAACCACGCACGCCACCGCGGGTCATTTTTTTGCCGCATGGAGGTCAGCGCTGACTCAGCCGGGAGATGACCGGCGCCAGCCGATCATCTCCCGGCTGTTTGCAGTGGAAGTACCCCGACCGGCGGCCTACACGTAAACCCCACCAGCAGCAGCCTCTATATACCCCAGCAGCAGCAGCCTCCACATATACCCCAGCAGCAGCAGCCTCCCCATATACCCCAGCAGCAGCAGCCTCCACATATACCCCAGCAGCAGCAGCCTCCACATATACCCCAGCAGCAGCAGCTTCCACATATACCCCAGCAGCAGCCTCTATATACACCCCAGCAGCCGGAGCCTCTATATACACCCCAGCAGCAGCAGCCTCTATATACACCCCAGCAGCAGCAGCCTCCACATATACCCCAGCAGCAGCAGCCTCCACATATACCCCAGCAGCAGCAGGCTCCACATATACCCCAGCAGCAGCAGCCTCCACATATACCCCAGCAGCAGCAGCTTCCACATATACCCCAGCAGCAACAGCCTCCACTTAAACTACATAAATATTCTAGAATACCAGATGCGTTAGAATCGGCCCACCATCTAGTATTAACATATTAATAATATTAACATCAGACCTCAGCCATCAATTTTCCATCATCTGTTTATGAAAATTATGGGGGACCCCACAACATTTTTTTCATTTATATTTATTAACATGTACAGTAAAATACAGCCTCCAGGTGTTCTGGAAACTCCAGTAACCTTAAAAGTTTCCCATGAGGTTTCCAGGCATTGCAGCTGCCGGAAAATTCAGAGGCTCTGAATACTAGTAATGAAAGGTTACCTGAGTTCACAGCCACCGTGTCTTACTGGTGGACTGATAAATGCCAAAGTGACAGAATCGCGATCATTCATCAGTCCAGCACTGGAACTTGCAAAGCAAGAGAAACAGCTGCTATGAACTCAGATGATATTACTGTATTTGTTAATAAATAAAAAAAATGAAAAATACAGCATGTGGTCCCCTGTAATTTTCATAAGCAGCAGAGGGAAAGCCAACGGTAAAAGTCAAGTGCGGAGTGTTTATTTAAAATATAAGAGTCTATGTCTTTCTTTCAATAAAAGAACTTTATCCTGGCTGTGTATTTTTTACAGTAAGACTAAGGGGTCAATAATGGGGAAGTCTTAAAGACACCTCTCCATTACTAACCTCTTGTTTTGATGTCAGCTGACATTACAAAGCTGACATTAACCCCACAACTATTACCACACTTGCCACCCCACCAGGGCAAGTGGGAGGAGCCAGGCAAAGTGCCACAATTGTTGCATCTAATAGATGTGCCTTTTCTGGGGCGGCTGTGGGCTGCTGTTTATTGACTGTGGAGGCCCAATATCCATGGTCCTTTCCCAGTCTGAGAATACCAGCACCCAGCTCTCTGCTTTAGCTTGGCTGGTTGTCAAAAATGGGGGGACACCCCTCTACTTTTGATAACCAGCCAATATAATGCTGACAGCTTGGGGCTGCAGTCCACAGCTGTCGGTTTTACCTGCACTGGTTACCAAGAACAGGAGAGACCCCACGTCTTTTTTTTAATTTATTTATTTATTGCGCTAGCTGATGATTATTCTCATCAGACCCACCTGCTCTCGCTGCTATCAGCTGCTATCAGTGAGAGCAGTTGTGGGATTATAAAAGTAGTACACTCATCAGCCGATGCCTGTGACCAGCAGTAACCTTTTCACCACCGGTCAGAGCTGCTGGCTTACATGCTGTCATATGACGGCATGGGAACCGCAGCACTCTGACCAGCGGTAACGAACTTACCACCAATCAGACAGCTTGGGAAACATCTGAAGTTTGGGCTGCAGGACCTGAACAGTAACATGGACTTTCTGGAGAAGTCCATGTTAGGGGTCCATGAACAGACACTAGGCCTTCGAACTTTACTGTTCCGGTTTGCCCATCACTTTGAGGACCCCATTCATTTTAGAATTTTTACAATGAATTATCTCATAGGCAACTTTACCCAATGTAACTACAATGTCCTTTTGTTTTGCAGATGGCCCAGATAAGATACAAATAGATGGAGCAGCACTTGTGAAGCCTGGTTCTCCCTTCAATTTAAGATGTTCTGCCGATTCTTTTCCACTTCCTGAATACCAATGGATAATCAATGGCACAGTTTTAGAGGGAAAGACAAGCAAATATAATATTAGTAATGCTGCACCTGAGGATCAAGGACTGTACACATGTGTGGCGAGGAACCCGGTGACTCTCCTGTCTGCTAAAGGCTCTGCATATGTGATTGTGACTGCAGGTAAAGGCATAAAGAAATGGTTTCATTGTTAATGCATCTGTTTTACAGTTTCAGATAGTTGAAATATTGCCAGATTTAATATATGTGTTTATGGTGGTTGCAAAACCTAGATAACCCTCGCTGTCCATTCCTTTTGGATCCACTAAACCTGGCTGAGGGTCAACAGATTGTAACCATCAGCCTGTTAAATAGCACAATGAATTTTTATTGTTTTTTTTATATTGAAAAGACTTCAAAAAATAATGCTTTTTTGATAGAAAATGACTGCTATCTTACTATCCACATGTACATTCGGAGGAAGACATGGCTTTTTGACAAGCTTTGGTCCCAAAATTATCATTGTTTTGTGAAATATCAACATGCTGAATATTTGTAAACTAGGTTAGCAATGGTTTGTTCTTTGTTAGCCATCAAAACCGTATTATCTTTTTTTCTGGAGTAGCAATAGGTTTTGTGTTGTTTAGTAAAGCGTATAAACAATGATGAACCACCTGGGCACAGATAATATAGCCAAAAAAGAGGAAATAGAAAATAACAGTTGCACTCTCTCGGTCTAAAGCATCTCAAAGTGAAATATATGAAATATGAATAGCAATATGGCTTATTAATATTAGGAAAAAATGAGACACTTTGCACACAATTTGGACAAATCATGCCTGCCCATCAACCAACGTCAAGGTGGTCTCTAGCGTGTAAATACCTCTCTAAGGCTACTTTCACACTTGCGGTTTTTTTGCGCAGCGCATCTTGCGCTATCGGACGCATGCTCAATGTTCCCCTATCTTTAACATGGCGGGCGCAGGGTCTAGCGCTTGCACGCGTTCATGTGCGTTTGTCGTGCGCTGCGCATTTTCCCGGTGTGCGCCCATACGCGCCAGACGCTACATGTTGCATTTTTTTTTCCGCCCAACCGCTTTAAAAAAACGAGTGCGCACGTGTGCGCATGCTATGCGCAAAAAATAACATTGCAGTCTATGGGGGCGCTGGCGTGCGCATGGCTTTGCGCTCGTCAGCGCTTTTGCACGCACGCGATTTTTCTGTAAATAATGGAGCCAGAGATGATGGAGGCAGAGATGATGGAGCCAGAGATGATAGAGCCAGAGATGATGGAGACAGAGATGATGGAGGCAGAGATGATGGAGACAGAGATGATAGAGACAGAGATGATGGAGACAGAGATGATGGAGGCAGAGATGATAGAGCCAGAGATGATGGAGGCAGAGATGATGGAGACAGAGATGATGGAGGCAGAGATGATAGAGCCAGAGATGATGGAGGCAGAGATGATGGAGACAGAGATGATAGAGCCAGAGATGATGGAGACAGAGATGATAGAGCCAGAGATGATGGAGACAGAGATGATGGAGACAGCTGATGGAGGCAGAGATGATGGAGACAGCTGATGGAGGCAGAGATGATGGAGGCAGAGATGATAATGTGACAAATAGAAAACGCATGCGCCAAAAAAACGCAAACGCATGCAAAAACGCATGAAATCGCAGAGAAACGCTGCTTTTTTTTGTCGAAATGCGCATGTTGATGCGACTAAATATTGCAGCGTTTACAAGCGTTTGCATGCGTTTTTTTAATGCGCTTCATGTGCGCTCGAAACGCAGCGCAAAAAAAAACGCAAGTGTGAAAGTAGCCTAAGGCTGATGTCTGAATTCCTGGGTGAATGTGGACACCTCTCACAGCAAAGCCTGCTTTTATGGGCAAGTAGGAGCCTGCTGTAATTAAAATCACCACATGTTGAAGGGTCCAGATAAAATGACCAAACAAAAACAATGGCTTACTGTTTAGTCATGGCCCTTTAATAAAATATTATTTTTGGGCAGCAACAAAAGGTTTGTTACATTTTATTTCCTTTCCCCCAACCAAAAAGGATTGAAAACAAATATATTGTCATGCATTTGGGAACAAACCCCTGAGCCTGTGCTTTGTGGTCTGCTTCTCTGTCAGTCGAACCACAGCAGGTACACCTTTTCTTCGGGTGATTTGTTGCTGTTATCCTTGATGCAGTCTTTTTAGGGTAAAAGGTGTTTTAATTTACTCAGTTGTCTTCCTTATCACTATTTGGGTGCTCCTTTATATAATTTCCCCCTGCTGGTATTTCCTGCTGGTGATAGTCTCATTTATATGTCTCACCATACTACTGTAGTTTCTGTATGTCTCGCCATACTGCTGTAGTTTAAGCCTGTCAGTGAAAGACAAGCTAGGGTTTATCTCTTTGTTGTTTATATTCTTTATCCTGCACATTTCTTCTGTTTCATGTTAAGAAGTAGTTTAATACTTATTAAGAATAAGTTTATCTTCTAACAATACGTATTTAATCCTTTATTTTGTATTTCGGAATTTATTTTACTCACCCTGGGATCTTTTCTATTTCAGCACACTTTCTCTTCTATAGGTAATTTGCACTCTGCTCTGCCCTCTGGTTCATTCGGAGAAACATGAAGCACTCAACAGCCTTTCAGACAGCACTGATTTTAGTTACTATAGTCTAGTCTGTGTTTAGGGCTATATCAACTCACATAGTTACTACTAAGGACTGCAGGGTCAGGCTCTTTAGTCTGTACTGAACTAGCAGAGTCAGTTGTAGTTTTTAGTGTGTTACCTTTTTCCTTGAGTGAATTACTACACTATCATAACATACAATGGGGAAATTAAGTATTTGGTATGCTGCTGATTTTGCAAGTTTTCCCACCTACAAAGAATGGAGAGGTCTGTAATTTTTATTGTAGGTACACTTCAATTGTGACAGACAGAATCTTAAAATCTAGAAAATCACATTGTATAATTTTTATATAATTAATTTGCATTTTAATGCATAAAATAAGTATTTGACACCATAAAATGATTTTGGTCCACTCTTTGATATAGATCTTCTCCAGATCTTTCAGGTTTTGGGGCTGTCACTGGGCATCATTAAGTTTCATCTCCCTCCAAAGGTTTTCTACTGGGTTCAGGTCTGGAGATTGGATAAATGATTCCAGGACCTTTAAATGCTTCTCAAGGAAGCATTCCTTAGTTGTCCTGGCTGTGTGTTTCAGGTCATTGTCATGCTGGAAGACTCAGACACAACCCATCTTCAATGCTTACTGTGAGAAGGAGGTTGTTAGCCAAAATTCTGGTGATACATGACCCCATCCATCCTATTTTCAATATGTTGCAGTAATCCTGTCCCCTTTACAGAAAAGCATCCCCAAAGTATGATGCTTCCTCCACCATGCTTCACGGTTGGGACGGTGTTCTTGGGGTTATACTCATCTTTCTTCTTCCTCCAAACACGTTGAGTGGAGTTGATACCAAAAAGTTCTATTTTTGTCTCATCTGCCCACAAGACCTTCTTGCATGACTACTTTGGATCATCCAGATGTTCATTGGCGAACTTATACGGGTCTGGACACGTGTTGGCTTGAGCAGGGGGACCTTGCGTGCCCTCAGGATTTTAATCCATGATGGTGTAGTGTGTTACTAAAGGTAATGTTTGAGACTGTGGTCCCAGCTTTCTTCAGGTCATTGACCATTTCCTCCCATGTAGTTCTGGGTTGATTCCTGACCTTTCTCCGAATCATCCTTACCCCACAAGTAGAGACTTTGCAAGGAGCACCAGATCGAGGAAGATTTACAGTCATCCATTGTTTCTTCCATTTTCTAATTATGCCAACAGTTGTTGCCTTCTCACCAAACCACTTGCTCATTGTCCTATAGGCCATCCCAGCCTTGTGCACATCTACAATTTTGTCCCTGGTGTGCTTAGACAGCTCTTTAGTTTTGGTCATGGTGGAGATGTTGGAGTGTGATTGAGTGTGTGTACAGGTGTCTTTTATACAGGTAACAAGTTCAACAGGTGCAATTACTACAGGTAAGTGCAGAATAGGAGGCTTCTTACAGAAAAACTAACAGGTCTGTGAGAGACAGAATTCTTGCTGGTTGATTGATGATCAAATACTTACTGTATATCATGCAATAAAATGCAATATAATTATTTAAAAATCATACAATGTGATTTTCTGGTTTATATTTTTAGATTCAGTCTCTCACAGTTGAAGTGTACCTACAATAAAAATTACAGACCTCTCCATTCTTTGCAGGTGGGAAAACTTGCAAAATCAGCAGTGTATCGAATGCTTATTTTCCCCGCTGTATATATTATGATTATAAGGGTGCTTCCTGGCTAATAAGTACCTTATGCATGCTAAACACTGTATACAGGGGTCCCTGGGTGTGTGCGCGTACATTTGCTTTAATTGCTGTCACTCTCAGACTGCCGGCTACCATATCTTGGAGCAAGTGGGAACCCTTTGTTATTAAGAATGAGCCAGAAATTTTTTATAAAAAATACTCTTGTTTATTTGATCTTGAAACTATGTACAAAATGTAGTAGCTAAAACACTTGAATTCTTCATCTGTATTGCATGACAGAGCCCCAAAGATTTTGGTTATGGATGGCGGCACATAACTTGAGAAGAACATAGATGAAGCATAACAGGTTAAGTTGAGGACCTCCATCTTCCTAGTACAGGTCCACATGTGTTGATGTGCCTCACTGTGAACTCTTCACCCAGTGCACTACTCTGTGAAATATTTAACCCCTTTACCCCCAAGGGTGGTTTGTATGTTAATGACCAGGCCAATGTTTACAATTCTGACCACTGTCCCTTTATGAGGTAATAACTCTGGAATGCTTTTATGGATTCCTGTTATGTTTTGGTAGCTGAGGAGAGCAGGCAAAAACGGCAATACACCAGAGAGGTTGGAATCTATTGGATTGCAGTACCCTGACTAACCACCACAACTAAAGGCAGCCGTGGAGCGTTCCTACGTTGGTCCTAGACGCCTCTTCACAGCCTGAGAGATTAACTACACCTAAAGATAGAAAGAGGAAAGCTATCTGCCCTGGAGCAGATCCCCAAAGAACATAGGAAGCCCCCAAACATGTAATGGCGGTTAGACAAGAGGAAATACAGACACAGACAGAAAATAGTATGAGCAAACGCTGGGGCCCAATCTGCCTAGACAGAAAAGGATAGAAAGGATACTCACTGCAATCCAAAAAAACCCTAAAAAATGCCAACGCTACTGATTGCAAAAACACCTGAGACCCACACGACCTCTACCACCTAAATCAGTTCTCTGGTGTAACAAAACTAAGCCGCAGCCACTGAAAAAACTGGAATAGGCAAATGAACAAATAACAGTGGCTCCAGCGGAACTGAGAGGAGCCCAAGCACCCGGGGGGGACCTGGCTAACCTCACAGAAATGCAGAGAAATATGCAAATGGTAAGCACAAAAATAAAAACAGAAAATATCTTATCTGAAAGCAGAAGAAGAGGCAAGACTCAGAAAGCTTCCAAGTGAACCAGGAACCACAGTTGAGACAAGAACAATTGATCACCGGCAACCATGATGGGAGGGTACCTCCCTTATATCAAGCCAGTCTGTGACTCCTGATTGCCAATCCTCATTGAATGGTTCAGTACTGTTTGTAACCACCAGAGGGAGCTTCTGCTCAGAATTCATTTCCAAAACATTCACAACAGTACCCCCCCCTTGAGGAGGGGTCACCGAACCCTCATTTGTGCAACCAGGTCGGTCAGGATAAGCTCGGTGATACGCACGGATCAGTCTCCTAGCATGGATGTCCGAAGCAAACACCCAAGAATTGTCCTCCTGACCATAACCTCGCCACTTAATCAAATACTGGAGTTTCCGTCTAGAAAAACGAGAATCCAATATTTTCTCAACCACATACTCCAGATTGCCCTCAAACAAAACAGGGTCAGGAGGCACAGCCATAGGAACCACTGGCTCAACAAACCTCTTCAATAAGGACTTGTGGAACACGTTATGGATCTTAAATGTCCCTGGAAGAAGTAAACGAAAGGAAACAGGATTAAGAATCTCCATGATCTTATAAGGTCCAATGAACCTAGGCTTAAACTTAGGAGATGCAACTCTCATAGGGATATTTCTTGAGGACAACCAGACCAAGTCCCCCACTTTAAACCGAGGACCATCAGTCCTATGCCGGTTGGCAAACCGCTGGGCCTTCTCCTGAGAGAGGGACAACCTCTCCACTACCTGGTCCCAAATCTGCTGCATACGCTCCACAATAGAGTCAACACCCGGACAGACAGAAGCCTCCGTCTGTCCCGAAGAAAATCGAGGGTGAAACCCAAAATTGCAGAAAAATGGAGACATCAAAGTGGCAGAGCTAGCCCTATTATTAAGAGCAAACTCAGCCAAAGGCAAAAAAGAGACCCAGTCATCTTGATCAGCAGACACAAAGCATCTCAGATAAGTCTCCAATGTCTGGTTTGTTCTCTCAGTTTGTCCATTGGTCTGAGGATGAAAAGCAGAGGAGAAAGACAATTGAACACCAAGTTTAGAACAAAAAGTCTTCCAAAATCTGGAAACAAACTGGACTCCTCTGTCAGACACAATGTTCTCAGGAATGCCGTGTAACCGAACCACGTGCTGAAGGAACAAAGGCACCAATTCGGAGGAGGAAGGCAACTTAGGTAATGGCACAAGATGTATCATCTTGGAAAACCTATCACAAATCACCCAGATAACGGTCATTCTCTGAGAAACAGGGAGGTCGGAAATAAAATCCATAGAGATATGGGTCCATGGTCTCTTGGGCACAGGCAATGGCATCAACAAACCACTAGAGCGAGAGCAAGGCTTGGAGCGAGAGCAAGTCCCACAGGACTGCACAAATTCCCTGACGTCACGAGACAAAGTAGGCCACCAAAAGGACCGACTCACCAAGTCTCTGGTACCAAAAATTCCGGGATGACCGGCCAACGCAGAACAATGAATCTCAGACATCACACTCTTTTTCCACCGGTCTGGGACAAACAATTTCCCAATAGGGCAGCGCTCGGGTTTATCCTACTGACACCCTTCCAGAGCCAGTCTCAAATTGGGCGAGATGGTGGAAAGAACTACACCCTCTTTCAAAATAACAGCAGGATCAGATAACTCAGGAGAGTCCGCAAGGAAACTCCTGGAGAGGGCATCCGCCTTAACATTCTTAGTGCCAGGAAGAAAGGAAACCACAAAATTAAAACGTGTGAAAAACAAGGCCCACCTGGCCTGTCTAGGATTAAGTCGCTTGGCTGATTCCAGATAAACCAGATTCTTATGGTCCGTGAGGACCACCACCTGATGTTTGGCTCCCTCCAGCCAATGTCTCCACTCTTCAAAAGCCCACTTCATGGCCAATAACTCCCGATTACCCACGTCATAATTACGTTCAGTTGGAGAAAATTTTCGAAAGAAAAAGGCACAAGGGTTACTTTTAGAGGTCTCAGGATCTCTTTGGGACAAAACGGCACCTGCCCCAATTTCAGAGGCATCAACCTCCACCTGAAATGGCAGAGAAACATCAGGCTGACGTATAACAGGAGCAGAAGTGAATCTCTGATTAAGTTCCTGAAACGCAGAGACTGCCTCAGGAGGCCAATTCACCACATCAGAACCCTTTTTGGTCAAATCAGTCAATGGTTTAACAACAACAGAGAAATTACCAATAAATTTACGATAAAAATTGGCAAAACCCAAGAATCTCTGAAGAGCCTTTAATGAAGTAGGTTGGACCCAATCACAGATGGCCTGAACCTTGACCGGGTCCATTTCAATAACAGATGCAGACAAAATGAATCCCAGAAATGAGATCCTCTGTACGCCAAAAAGACACTTTGATCCCTTCACATACAGAGCATTCTCTCTCAAAATCTGGAACACAGTTCGAACATGTTTCACATGAGAGTCCCAGTCATTGGAAAAAATCAAGATATCATCCAAATAAACAATCAGAAATTTATCCACAAAATCCCTGAAAATGTCATTCATGAAGGACTGGAAGATGGAAGGAGCATTAGTGAGCCCAAAGGGCATCACTAGGTACTCAAAATGCCCCTCTGTGGTATTAAACGACGTCTTCCATTCATCCCCATGCTTAATGCGAATAAGGTTATACGCCCCCCTGAGGTCAAGCTTGGTAAACCAAGTAGCACTTTTCACCCTGGAAAACAGGTCAGAAATCAAGGGTAACGGATATTGATATTTCACAGTGATCTTGTTCAAGAGACGATAATCAATACACGGCCTTAATGAACCATC
Organism: Oophaga sylvatica; assembly: GCA_033576555.1. Classification (NCBI taxonomy): domain Eukaryota; kingdom Metazoa; phylum Chordata; class Amphibia; order Anura; family Dendrobatidae; genus Oophaga; species Oophaga sylvatica. The sequence continues at coordinate 437,413,644 of JARQOD010000003.1, read as the reverse complement.
CTTTTTGGCCACAAAGAAAAAACCGGCACCCAAGGGTGAAGAGGATGGTCTGATATGACCCTTCTCCAATGACTCCTTGATATAAGATCGCATAGCGTCATGTTCAGGTACAGACAAGTTAAAAAGGCGACCTTTAGGGAATTTACTACCAGACACTAATTCAATAGCGCAGTCATAGCTCCTATGGGGGGGCAAGGATGCAGATTTACTTTCGCTAAACACATCAGAAAAATCAGTCAAAAAGTCAGGAACATCCTGAGACTGGGGAGAGGCAGAAAAAACAGGAGTGTTGGCATTAACACATTGGCAGCCCCAACTGGTTATAGACACAGATTTCCAATCCAAAACAGGATTATGAGACTGTAACCAAGGGAAAACTAGTACAATAATGTCATGCAGATTATACAGTACCAAAAATTTGCAACTCTCCTGATGATCAGGTTCAACCCTCATTATCACCTGAGTAGAAAACTGGGGTTTATTCTCAGCCAAGGGGGTAGAATCAATCCCCAGTAGGGGAATAGACTTCCGTAGGGGTATCAAGGGAAACCCACAACGTTTGGCAAAATCAAAATCCATCAGGTTAATAGCTGTTCCCGAATCAACAAAATCCTGAGCAGAAAATGTGGACATGGAGCAAATCAGGGTAACAGTCAACAGAAATTTAGTCTGAACACTACCCAAGACAACTGAGCGTGCAAAACATCTTCCCCGCTTAGGGCAGACAGAAATAGCATGAGAGGCGTCACCACAATAGAAACATAACCCATTGCGTTTTCGAAACTCATGACGCTGTGCCCCAGAAGTCACTCTATCACACTGCATGGGTTCAGAAGCTGGATCACAAGGCAACACTATTCCACGCATACCTCTACGCTCACGCAAACGTCTGTCAATTTGAATCGCTAATGACATAGAATCATTGAGACCAGAGGGAGCAGGGAAACTCAACATAACATCTTTTACATTCTCTGACAGCCCCTTCCAAAAAAGGGCTGCCAAAGCATCATCATTCCATTTGGTTAGGACTGCCCATTTTCGAAATTTCTGACAGTACAACTCAGCGTCCTCAAGCCCCTGATTTAATGCCAACAAGGTTCTTTCAGCTTGATCAGTGACATTAGGCTCATCGTACAATAACCCCAGAGCCAGAAAAAATGTATCAACATCACTCAAAACAGGGTCCCCAGGTGTCAGGAAAAAGCCCAATCCTGAGGATCACCACGCAGGAAAGAGATGACAATTTGAACCTGCTGTGCTGCGTTCCCTGAGGACTTAGGTTTTAAGGCAAAAAACAACTTACAGTTATTTTTGAAATTCAGAAATTTGGCCCGATCTCCCAAAAACAAATCTGGCATGGGAATCCTATGTTCCACAACCGGCAACCCAGCAAGATAGACAGCAATACTCCGAACCTCAGTGGCAAGCTGATCCACACGGCCAGACAGCTGTGCAAGCTCCATTGAGAGAAAAAAAAATCCTCCTCAGCACCCAGAGAATAAGAGGAAAAAATGCAAGAAACAGAAAAGAAAAAAAAAAAAAAATCTCTGACAACTCTGACAACTTTTTTCTTTCCACACTATTTTTCCCTTCTGTGAGTACCATACAATTTTCAGTTTGGCCGGTGATACTGTTATGTTTTGGTAGCTGAGGAGAGCAGGCAAAAACTGCAATACACCAGACAGAAAAGGATAGAAATGATACTCACTGCAATCCAAAAAAACCTAAAAAATGCCAACGCTACTGATTGCAAAAACACTTGAGTTCAAACGACCTCTACCACCTAAATCAGTTCTCTGGTGTAACAAAACTAAGCCGCAGCCACTGAAAAAACTGGAATAGGCAAATGAACAAATAACAGTGGCTCCAGCGGAACTGAGAGGAGCCCAAGCACCCCGGGGGGGGACCTGGCTAACCTCACAGAAATGCAGAGAAATATGCAAATGGTAAGCACAAAAACAAAAACAGAAAATATCTTATCTGAAAGCAGAAGAAGAGGCAAGACTCAGAAAGCTTCCAAGTGAACCAGGAACCACAGTTGAGACAAGAACAATTGATCACCGGCAACCATGATGGGAGGGAACCTCCCTTATATCAAGCCAGTCTGTGACTCCTGATTGCCAATCCTCATTGAATGGTTCAGTACTGTTTGTAACCACCAGAAGGAGCTTCTGCTCAGAATTCATTTCCAAAACATTCACAACAGATTCCGTTGATTCTGACATTGTTATCTCGTGACATATTGTACTTCATGATAGTGGTAACATTTCTTTGATATAACTTGCGTTTATTTGTGAAAAAAATGGAAATTTGTTGAAAATTTTGAAAATTTAGCAATTTTCCAAATTTGAATTTTCATGCCCTTGAATCACAGAGATATGACACACTAAATACTTAATACGTAACATTATCCACATGTCTACTTTACATCAGCACAATTTTGGAACCAAAATGTTTTTTTGTTAGGAAGTTAAAAGGGTTAAAAGTTGAACAGCAATTTTTCATTTTTACAACACCATATTTTTTTTAGGGACCACATCACATTTGGGATCTATATGAAAATACCCGAAATTAACACCATTCTAAAAACTGCACCCCTCAAGGTGCTGAAAACCACGTTCAAGAAGTTTATTAACCCTTCTGGTGCTTCACAGCAGGGGAGAATGATGAGAGCCGTGTTCAGCACCCAGCGCTGGGAAACAGCGTTACTGCAACGCTTCTTCCCTGGCGCCCATCCGTGTGGTACTGAGGCGGCACACGCATGCCACATGTGTGCCACACTTATTACAGCCACGGACACTGACATCTCTGGTACCGGAAATATCAGGATGTGTGAAAGAGGCCTGATAGCGGGTTTTTTTGTTTGGCAGCTGTCACACGCAAAAAGATGCTTTTTATTGCAAAAAATAGTTTTTGCATCACATTTTGAGCGCTATAATTTTTCCAGATTTTGGCCCACAGAGTCAAGTGAGGTCTTGTTTTTTGCGGGACAAGCTGACGTTTTTATTGATACAATTTTTGGGTACATAACATTTTTTGATCGCTTTCTATTCCGATTTGTGGGAGACAGAATGAGCAAAAACCATCAATTCATGAATTTCTTTTTTTGAGGGGGTTTTATAACCGTTCCATGTGTGGTAAAATTGATAAGGCACTTTTATTCTTCAGGTCAGTACTATTACAGCGATACCTCATTTATATTGTTAATTTTATGTTTTGGCGCTTTGATATAACGAAAACTATTTTATAGAAAAAGTAATTGTTTTTGCATAACTTTATTCTGAGAGCTAGAACTTTTTTACTTTTCCGTTGATGGAGCTGTATAGTGGCTCGTTTTTTGCGGGACAAGATGACGTTTTCAGCAGTACCATGTTTATTTTTATCCGTCTTTTTGATTGTGTGTTATTCCACTTTTTGCTCGGCGGTATGATGATAAAGCATTGTTTTTTGTTTTTTTTATGGTGTTTACTAAAGGGGTTAACTAATGGGACAGTTTAATAGGTCGGGTCGTTGTGGACGCGACAATACCAAATATGTGTACTTTTATTGCTTTTTTTCATTCAAATACTTATTTAGAGATATAATATATATTGATTTTTTTATTTTTTTTTTTATTATTTTTATTATCATCTTTCTCTGAAACTGAACTTGGATAACCCATAAAACAGGAGTAACTCAGTCCTAGTGCCCACTTACTCCTCCCCAAACCATGGGCTGGGCTTACAGTTAACCCTGTCACCCCTGAATACAGGAAAACTGCAGCCTACATGAGGATAACATACACAATAATATACAGGTCACACAACATAATAAATAAGAAGCTTTCAGAGAAGATGTTCAACAACTTATCACCTTTACATGGTAAAGCAATGTATTAATCATCAACCCTATCCTAAAACTCAATATCGACCTTTCAACAAGCCCTGCCATTTAAACTGATAAGGGGAAAACTCCCTGAAGCATGTGTATGCAACTGGAGTGCTTGGTTTGGCTTCTTATCCTTTGCCATGTGGTAATGGGACTGAATGAAAAATCTAAATTAAGTGATCATGATGTGTGTCTTACTAGTTTTTTTCATATAGTGTATTCTTACTTATTTATTTCTACTTTTGCTTTTTCAATTATAGCATTGATATGTGAAGAGCCCTCTGGACTTATACTTGGACTTGCCTTTAGTCTAGTCTTAAGCGTTGTACTAAATATAATTTCAAATTTCTACTTGCAATGGAAATTATCAACAAAAAGGAGAAATGGTAAGAAAAAACAACTGGCATATATTTATATAAAGAGAGGAAATAGTTACCAATAATTACTTGTCATTAGAGTTGAGCGATACTTTCCGATATCCAAAAGTATCGGAATCGGAATGGTATCGCCGATACCATTAAAATATCGGCGATACCCGATACCGATACCGGAAGTCCCATGTAAGTCTATGGGAACAAAATATCGCAACTAAAAAAACCTTTATTTCCTTGTAAACACTAAATATACACACATAGAATACATATATATATATACATGTCATTGTGACATATATATATACATATATGTATAGTTTATACACTTCTACATAGTAAAATATCCTCTGATTCAATTGCCGGGTAAAGCCGGCTTCTGTGAAAAGACAGAAGCACCCGACATGAAATGACACTTGGTGTACATAGGGTTAACCATGTCTTTTCATGTCCTTTGCTATCTGATTTGCACAATCAATTACATCAGTCTATGTGTGCAAAATTTCACACCTGTAGGGGTTAATTAAAGGTGTAAATTCGTTGTAAAAAAAAACAGACTTTTTTGCTACGAATTTACACCTTTAATTAACCCCTACAGGTGTGAAATTTTGCACACTTACACTCATGTAATTGTTTGTGCAAATCAGATATCAAACTACATGAAAAGACATGGTTAACCCTATGTACACCAAGTGTCATTTCATGTCGGGTTCTGCATTTTCACAAAAGCCGGCAATTGAATTAGCGGCTATTATACTATGTAGAAGTGTATGAACTATAAATATAAATATATATATATATATATATGTGTCACAAATTCAATGACATGTATATATATATATGAGGTGTAAAATTGCTGAAAAAAAATGCGTGGGCTCCCGCCCTATTTTCGCAACCAGACAGACAAAGCCAGTGAGTGGGGGCAGATAATAATAGCCCAGAGAGGGACCATTTTTTTTGGCCCCCCCCGGCTACTTAACATCTGCCCCCAGACACCCCAGAAATGGCAAATCTCTAATTAGATTTGCCCTTTCTGGCACTTTGCCCGTCTATTCCCATTGCCCTGTAGCGGTGGCGAATGGGTTAATAAGGGGGTTAAAATGACCTTGCAATTGAAAGGTCACTTTAAGCCAGGTTAATAATTGAGAGCTGTCAATTAGACAACTATCAATTATTAATCCTATTGTATGAAAGAAAAATCAAACACACACACTTAATAAAAAAAGAAGTTTAATTAAATAATCACACAGTTTTTGACCATATTTTATTTACCTGCTAAAACCATTTCCTGTAATAAAAATAAAATAATAAAGCAAAATTATTCTTACCAATCCGATGCACAGTCAGGTCCCACGGTGTAATCCTTCAGAAAGGGTTAATGTTTACTGCAGGGACCGCAGCTAATGCTGCAGCCTCACAGTAAACCCCAAATGAATGAGCTCCTCTCCTGGCTGACAGGAGAGGAAGTGGAAAGCTTAATTGATTGCTTTCCACTTTCACTTCAGGTCAGCCAGGGACACCATCAGTGACGTCAGAGGGAACTGATTAACAAAAATAGGGGTTCCCTTCGAAAAAAAAAAATGGCGTGGGGTCCCCCCCTATTTTTTTAACCAGCCAGATGAAGCAGACCGCTGAGGCCTGGATTTTCAGGCTGTTAAGGAGCCAAGATCCATGGACCTTGCCAGCCTGATAATACCAGGCCACAGCAGTCTGCATATCTTGGCTGATTAACAAAAATAGGGGATCCCCTCGAAAAAAATTGGCGTGGGGTCCCCCCTATTTTTGTTAACCAGCCAGATAAAGCAGACCGCTGAGGCCTGGATTTTCAGGCTGTTAAGGAGCCAAGATCCATGGACCTTGCCAGCCTGATAATACCAGGCCACAGCAGTCTGCATATCTTGGCTGATTAACAAAAATAGGGGATTCCCTCGAAAAAAATTGGCGTGGGGTCCCCCTATTTTTGTTAACCAGCCAGATGAAGCAGACGCTGAGGCCTGGTTTTTCAGGCTGGTAAGGATCCAATATCCATGGACCTTGCAAGCCTGATAATACCAGGCCACAGCAGTCTGCTTAGCTTGGCTGGTTAACAAAAATAGGGGATCCCCTCGAAAAAAAAACGGCGTAGGGGTCCCCCTATTTTTGTTAACCAGCCAAGTAAAATGCAGACTGCTGCGGCCTGGTATTAAAAGACTGTCAAGGCCCATGGATTTTGGCCCTCAACAGCCTGATAATACCAGGCTACAGCAGCCCCACATTTGGCGCATCAAAAGATGTGCCAATTGTGGCACTTTACCCGGCTCTTCCACTGCCCTGTAGCGGTGGCAAGTGGGGTAATAAGGGGTTAATGTCACCGCTGATTGCACGGTGACAATAAGCCCGGTTAATAATGGAGAGGTGTCAATAAGACACCGATCCATTATTAATCCCAAAGTTTTTAAATGTGTAAAAAAAAGACACAGCAAGAAAAAAGTCTTTTAATGAAATAAAAGAGACAACACAGTTTTCATTTTTTTTATTACTCTCTCATTCCTGCGACGCCATCAATCTCCTGTAAAAAAATAAAAAAAACAAACCAACAGTATACCACCTGTCCGACGCAGTGCATAACGACAGTCCCACGACGATCCAGCTCTGCTACATCGCAATGACAGGCAGAGCCTGTCATCGCAACGCAGCACAGCTGATTACCTGCTTCCCCGGCGGTGACGTCATTGGACTGCTTTACGGCCGCGATTACCCAGCAGTCACTGCAGTTATCGCGAGAAACTGCATGTGACCGCCGGGGAGAAGAGGATGGCGGCCATTAAGCAGTCCGGGATGTGACCGCCGGAGATCTTCTGCCGGTAAGTGCCGCTGACTCCTGACAGACCCGACAGACGGACACTGAAAGTGACAGTGACATCCCGATTCCGGTATCCGATATGACGAAAATATCGGTACTCGGAATCGGAATTCCGATACAGCCAATATCGGCCGATACCCGATATTTGCAGTATCGGAATGCTCAACCCTACTTGTCATCAACAGATTATGCTAATAAGCAATGACAAGCACAGGGTCTTCTGCAGATTCCTGATAGTCATGCCAACCCATTGGTGCCCTGTTAATCATATGGCAAGGGCGCCGATGGGCGTGGCTTGTGACATGCTTTCGGCACGATCATATTAAATGCCAGTGTCAGAGATTGACAGCGGCATTTAACATGTTAACAGCCGCTGGTGGAACGCAATTAAACCCGCAGCTGTTAGGGACACATGACAGCTGATCAAAACAGCTATGACGTATCCATAGGTCATAGGTCGTGAAGGGGTTAAAGTGATTCATAATGATAAAAAGTAATTAAGATAAAGTATAGTTCCATTTTATTAGGTCCTTCATATTATATCTGTTCTTTTATCCTCAGAGACATCAGATAACAGACATGATTACAACAGTGTTTTATGTAAATGTGAAGGTAGGTAACAATGTCCTAACAAGTGGATAGAAACACAGTTACATGGAAATATTAACTGAAAATGCATCCTATTCTCTATTTTTGTACCTGACACCAGTATTTCCTGGGAACTTATAATATACTAGATGGTGGCCCGATTCTAACGCATCGGGTATTCTAGCCCTGCGTCGCTGATGTTACTGTGTATTACCTCATGTCACGTGTATTACCTCATATTATGTGTATTACCTCATATAACTGTGTATTACCTCATGTTACCGTATATTACCTCATATACCTCATGTTACCTGTGTATTACCTCATATTACTGTGTTTTATCTCATATTACTGTGTATTACCTCATGTT
>JARQOD010000003.1:437350423-437405506 GCA_033576555.1 Oophaga sylvatica | reverse complement strand
TTTTTGATTGTGTGTTATTCCACTTTTTGCTCGGCGGTATGATGATAAAGCATTGTTTTTTGTTTTTTTTATGGTGTTTACTAAAGGGGTTAACTAATGGGACAGTTTAATAGGTCGGGTCGTTGTGGACGCGACAATACCAAATATGTGTACTTTTATTGCTTTTTTTCATTCAAATACTTATTTAGAGATATAATATATATTGATTTTTTTATTATTTTTTTTTTATTATTTTTATTATCATCTTTCTCTGAAACTGAACTTGGATAACCCATAAAACAGGAGTAACTCAGTCCTAGTGCCCACTTACTCCTCCCCAAACCATGGGCTGGGCTTACAGTTAACCCTGTCACCCCTGAATACAGGAAAACTGCAGCCTACATGAGGATAACATACACAATAATATACAGGTCACACAACATAATAAATAAGAAGCTTTCAGAGAAGATGTTCAACAACTTATCACCTTTACATGGTAAAGCAATGTATTAATCATCAACCCTATCCTAAAACTCAATATCGACCTTTCAACAAGCCCTGCCATTTAAACTGATAAGGGGAAAACTCCCTGAAGCATGTGTATGCAACTGGAGTGCTTGGTTTGGCTTCTTATCCTTTGCCATGTGGTAATGGGACTGAATGAAAAATCTAAATTAAGTGATCATGATGTGTGTCTTACTAGTTTTTTTCATATAGTGTATTCTTACTTATTTATTTCTACTTTTGCTTTTTCAATTATAGCATTGATATGTGAAGAGCCCTCTGGACTTATACTTGGACTTGCCTTTAGTCTAGTCTTAAGCGTTGTACTAAATATAATTTCAAATTTCTACTTGCAATGGAAATTATCAACAAAAAGGAGAAATGGTAAGAAAAAACAACTGGCATATATTTATATAAAGAGAGGAAATAGTTACCAATAATTACTTGTCATTAGAGTTGAGCGATACTTTCCGATATCCAAAAGTATCGGAATCGGAATGGTATCGCCGATACCATTAAAATATCGGCGATACCCGATACCGATACCGGAAGTCCCATGTAAGTCTATGGGAACAAAATATCGCAACTAAAAAAAACCTTTATTTCCTTGTAAACACTAAATATACACACATAGAATACATATATATATATACATGTCATTGTGACATATATATATACATATATGTATAGTTTATACACTTCTACATAGTAAAATATCCTCTGATTCAATTGCCGGGTAAAGCCGGCTTCTGTGAAAAGACAGAAGCACCCGACATGAAATGACACTTGGTGTACATAGGGTTAACCATGTCTTTTCATGTCCTTTGCTATCTGATTTGCACAATCAATTACATCAGTCTATGTGTGCAAAATTTCACACCTGTAGGGGTTAATTAAAGGTGTAAATTCGTTGTAAAAAAAAACAGACTTTTTTGCTACGAATTTACACCTTTAATTACACCCTACAGGTGTGAAATTTTGCACACTTACACTCATGTAATTGTTTGTGCAAATCAGATATCAAACTACATGAAAAGACATGGTTAACCCTATGTACACCAAGTGTCATTTCATGTCGGGTTCTGCATTTTCACAAAAGCCGGCAATTGAATTAGCGGCTATTATACTATGTAGAAGTGTATGAACTATAAATATAAATATATATATATATATATATGTGTCACAAATTCAATGACATGTATATATATATATGAGGTGTAAAATTGCTGAAAAAAAATGCGTGGGCTCCCGCCCTATTTTCGCAACCAGACAGACAAAGCCAGTGAGTGGGGCAGATAATAATAGCCCAGAGAGGGACCATTTTTTTTGGCCCCCCCGGCTACTTAACATCTGCCCCCAGACACCCCAGAAATGGCAAATCTCTAATTAGATTTGCCCTTTCTGGCACTTTGCCCGTCTATTCCCATTGCCCTGTAGCGGTGGCGAATGGGTTAATAAGGGGTTAAAATGACCTTGCAATTGAAAGGTCACTTTAAGCCAGGTTAATAATTGAGAGCTGTCAATTAGACAACTATCAATTATTAATCCTATTGTATGAAAGAAAAATCAAACACACACACTTTAATAAAAAAGAAGTTTAATTAAATAATCACACAGTTTTTGACCATATTTTATTTACCTGCTAAAACCATTTCCTGTAATAAAAATAAAATAATAAAGCAAAATTATTCTTACCAATCCGATGCACAGTCAGGTCCCACGGTGTAATCCTTCAGAAAGGGTTAATGTTTACTGCAGGGACCGCAGCTAATGCTGCAGCCTCACAGTAAACCCCCAAATGAATGAGCTCCTCTCCTGGCTGACAGGAGAGGAAGTGGAAAGCTTAATTGATTGCTTTCCACTTTCACTTCAGGTCAGCCAGGGACACCATCAGTGACGTCAGAGGGAACTGATTAACAAAAATAGGGGTTCCCTTCGAAAAAAAAATGGCGTGGGGTCCCCCCTATTTTTTTAACCAGCCAGATGAAGCAGACCGCTGAGGCCTGGATTTTCAGGCTGTTAAGGAGCCAAGATCCATGGACCTTGCCAGCCTGATAATACCAGGCCACAGCAGTCTGCATATCTTGGCTGATTAACAAAAATAGGGGATCCCCTCGAAAAAAATTGGCGTGGGGTCCCCCTATTTTTGTTAACCAGCCAGATAAAGCAGACCGCTGAGGCCTGGATTTTCAGGCTGTTAAGGAGCCAAGATCCATGGACCTTGCCAGCCTGATAATACCAGGCCACAGCAGTCTGCATATCTTGGCTGATTAACAAAAATAGGGGATTCCCTCGAAAAAAATTGGCGTGGGGTCCCCCCTATTTTTGTTAACCAGCCAGATGAAGCAGACCGCTGAGGCCTGGTTTTTCAGGCTGGTAAGGATCCAATATCCATGGACCTTGCAAGCCTGATAATACCAGGCCACAGCAGTCTGCTTAGCTTGGCTGGTTAACAAAAATAGGGGATCCCCTCGAAAAAAAAACGGCGTAGGGGTCCCCCTATTTTTGTTAACCAGCCAAGTAAAATGCAGACTGCTGCGGCCTGGTATTAAAAGACTGTCAAGGCCCATGGATTTTGGCCCTCAACAGCCTGATAATACCAGGCTACAGCAGCCCCACATTTGGCGCATCAAAAGATGTGCCAATTGTGGCACTTTACCGGCTCTTCCCACTGCCCTGTAGCGGTGGCAAGTGGGGTAATAAGGGGTTAATGTCACCGCTGATTGCACGGTGACAATAAGCCCGGTTAATAATGGAGAGGTGTCAATAAGACACCGATCCATTATTAATCCCAAAGTTTTTAAATGTGTAAAAAAAAGACACAGCAAGAAAAAAGTCTTTTAATGAAATAAAAGAGACAACACAGTTTTCATTTTTTTATTTACTCTCTCATTCCTGCGACGCCATCAATCTCCTGTAAAAAAATAAAAAAAACAAACCAACAGTATACCACCTGTCCGACGCAGTGCATAACGACAGTCCCACGACGATCCAGCTCTGCTACATCGCAATGACAGGCAGAGCCTGTCATCGCAACGCAGCACAGCTGATTACCTGCTTCCCCGGCGGTGACGTCATTGGACTGCTTTACGGCCGCGATTACCCAGCAGTCACTGCAGTTATCGCGAGAAAACTGCATGTGACCGCCGGGGAGAAGAGGATGGCGGCCATTAAGCAGTCCGGGATGTGACCGCCGGAGATCTTCTGCGGGTAAGTGCCGCTGACTCCTGACAGACCCGACAGACGGACACTGAAAGTGACAGTGACATCCCGATTCCGGTATCCGATATGACGAAAATATCGGTACTCGGAATCGGAATTCCGATACAGCCAATATCGGCCGATACCCGATATTTGCAGTATCGGAATGCTCAACCCTACTTGTCATCAACAGATTATGCTAATAAGCAATGACAAGCACAGGGGTCTTCTGCAGATTCCTGATAGTCATGCCAACCCATTGGTGCCCTGTTAATCATATGGCAAGGGCGCCGATGGGCGTGGCTTGTGACATGCTTTCGGCACGATCATATTAAATGCCAGTGTCAGAGATTGACAGCGGCATTTAACATGTTAACAGCCGCTGGTGGAACGCAATTAAACCCGCAGCTGTTAGGGACACATGACAGCTGATCAAAACAGCTATGACGTATCCATAGGTCATAGGTCGTGAAGGGGTTAAAGTGATTCATAATGATAAAAAGTAATTAAGATAAAGTATAGTTCCATTTTATTATGGTCTCTTCATATTATATCTGTTCTTTTATCCTCAGAGACATCAGATAACAGACATGATTACAACAGTGTTTATGTAAATGTGAAGGTAGGTAACAATGTCCTAACAAGTGGATAGAAACACAGTTACATGGAAATATTAACTGAAAATGCATCCTATTCTCTATTTTTGTACCTGACACCAGTATTTCCTGGGAACTTATAATATACTAGATGGTGGCCCGATTCTAACGCATCGGGTATTCTAGCCCTGCGTCGCTGATGTTACTGTGTATTACCTCATGTCACTGTGTATTACCTCATATTACTGTGTATTACCTCATATAACTGTGTATTACCTCATGTTACCGTATATTACCTCATATTACCTCATGTTACCTGTGTATTACCTCATATTACTGTGTATTATCTCATATTACTGTGTATTACCTCATGTTACTGTATATTACCTCATTTTACTGTGTATTACCTTATGTTACTTATGTATTACCTCATGTCACCTGTGTATTACCTCATGTCACTGTGTATTACCCGTGTTCAGTAAACGTGACAGAAGTACATCAGACACTGTAACTGACAAAACATGTTCAGTACATCATGGGTAGTTGGTGAGTCACATGACCACATGGGCAGAGTTAGCCCTGCGTCGCTGATTGGCCGCGGCTGGACCAATCAGCAACGCTGGATTTCCTGGACAGACAGACAGGATAAGACGATTATATAAATAGATAGCTGGAATACTGACAGCTCTCTATATTTAACAGTATATAGTGAAAACGCTGATGGTTGAGCCATCGCAAGAACGACTGCAAAGCCACCACCGAAAAATGACAGATAACTTTTTCCAGAAGCAGCTTCACCTGAAAAAAACTTAACAGCTGCATCGGTGTTTATATGACACGCAAAGACTATGTGCACACAGAGGACCTAAATAATCATTATATTTTGTCTAGTTTGGGCCTTTTTTTGTTTTACACCCAATTCATCATTCTATTTTTGCCATTTTTGAAGTTAATTTCATATATGCTCACCTGCTTGTTTTTTGTTTTCTGCTCGTTGGGTGGAGTTTAGCAATTTCAGATATTTTTTTGCCTGATTCTTAACATAACATTATTATTAACCTATAAAAGCATTTAAAACACGTATGTGGAGACGGTCTTATAAATCTCAATAAAGAAATGAGTGGTTATGTTTACATTAATCCAATGATTTCAAATATATCTTTAAAAAATAGCTATAAAATGCAGCAATTCATATAGTGTTAGGCCTCTTTCACACATCCGTTGTGCGCCTGACGGCGCCCGCAGCATTTTGCCGCCGCGCCGCATCCGGCATCCAGTATGAAAACCGGATGCGCCGCATACGTTTTTTCGCCGGATCCGGTTCACGAATGCGGTCAAAAACAGCATCCGTCTTATCCGGTGTATCCGGTTCTGCATCCGTTGACACCGTAATGCGCCGGATCCGGTTTTTAAGAACGCCCCTTTTTGGGGTTCCAAACATGATTGGCTACTGTAATCCTATATATACACTGCTCCTACATCCCATCTTTGACAGGTTGTAGAGGAGCAAGTGCAGGTTGGAGAGAAGAGCAAGTAGCAAGTGATTGGCGAACATGGATGTCATTATCGGCAATATCTTCAGGAATCTTGTTGATTTTACTGCGGAGGCGAATCGCTTGAGGTTTATAGTTCTGGAGAAGGAGCGAATGTTTGAGCAGCAGCGCATTATGCGTCAGCGGCAGCGAAGACGACGACGACGTATGTGGATCCACCCCATCACGGCACAGAGATTAACTCGTGGTGTCTATTCAACACTGAACATGGAGCTGCGACAAAATCCAGACAAGTTTTTTGCCTATCTGCGGATGAACAAAGAAAACTTTGATGATTTGCTGGAGCGTGTTGGCGACCAAATTAAAAAATCGGACACCTACTGTCGGTTCTCGATATCTCCGGCGGAGCGTCTCATGGTGACTATAAGGTAAGCTATATGTATTGGATCTGTTTTCTTCAGCACACTTGCAATTTTATCATTAATTTAACATCACAGGGCAACTAGGAAACCATATCAGTAGTCCAAAATTTAGTTATAAAACAGTGTTTCTCATTGATGTTCTTATTTTTGGTATCTCCAATAGTTGTAGCTGAGTTCTGGTATGTAATGCTGTATTTCTGAAATAATTTGTATTTTCTAATTTTTTTACAGATTTCTGGCAACTGGCGAAACTCTGTCATCGCTCTATTTTCAATATCGCCTGGGAATCTCCACACCATCCGGGATAATAAAGTATACTTGTCGTGCTCTGTGGGATAGTTTGGTTGGAGAATTTATTCCAGAGCCAACAACAGAGCGGTGGCTTAAAATAGCGGACCAGTTTTTATGCATCTGCCAGTTCCCCAATTGCCTGGGTGCCGTTGATGGAAAGCACATCCACATTCAAAAGCCTAAAGGAACCGGATCTGAATTCTTTAACTATAAAAAATATTTCTCTGTCGTCCTGATGGCTATTGCAGATGCGCACTACAAGTTTATCGCGGTGGACATTGGGTCTTATGGACGGTCTAATGACTCCCAAGTGTTTAAACTATCTGCTATGGGACGTAAATTGTATGGAAACAGTTTTCAGTTCCCCCCCCTAGGCCACTGCCTCAAACCTCAGGCCCACCAATGCCATTCGTTTGTGTAGGTGATGAGGCATTCCAGCTGTCCGAACACCTATTGAAGCCGTACGCCAGCAGATCATTGACACATACAAAGCGGATATTTAACTACCGCCTCACAAGAGCCAGACGGATGGTGGAGTGTGCCTTTGGCATTATGACAGCAAAATGGCGTGTCCTTTTGACTGCAATTAACTTGAAGACCGAGACTGTTGATGATGTAGTGAAAGCGTGCGTGGTCCTCCATAATTTTGTCCTAACCAAGGAACCGATTTCTATGGAGGACCACAATCAAGAAACAACTTTGCACGACTACAGCAACATTACCACTCGCAGTACAGTCGCGGTTTCAAGAATGAGGGACCAGTTTGCTCAATACTTTGTGTCACCGGAAGGTAGTGTTGACTGGCAGGATGACAGAGTGTGATAAATGTATTGTTTCTTTTCCAAATTTTCTTTACCCACAATAAACGTTTAATAGTTTACTTGTCTACCTTCTTGTGTGTTTTCTACTGTATCCTTTTTGCCATTGTTGTGTCCATGGCTGTTTAACAAAAGTATTTCACATTTTCTCCAAAAAAAGTGTACATTGTAGGCCATGGTTCCCCAAATCCAGTCATCAAGGCCCACCAACAGGTATTGTTTTCAGGATTTCCTTTGTATTGCTCAGGTGATAATTGCCTCACCTGTGCAATACAAAGTAAATCCTGAAAACATGATATTTTTTTGGTGGGCCTTGAGGACTGGAGTAGGGGAAACCTGGGCTAGGGGATAATCTTAAAAAGTACACAATTTTGGTAAAAAGAGAATATACTTTGCATACTACACAACCCGGGACATAACTTTGGCAAAAAGGTTGCATTTATGAACCTTTTAGCCAAAGTTTGGTGTACCTGTAAAACTTAACATCCTATAAATAAAAGACAGACAACAATGTTAAAACTATGAACAATTTATTCAAGAAAATGTTTTTTAATATAATATTTATCAAAGTAGTGCCTTTTGGTCCAATTTTTCACTTTGAAATAAACTTTATTTTTTATTAAACTTTATTATTTCTGTAAACTTTATTTTTTAATCAACTTTTTCATTTTGTAACTTTTTTTTTTTTTTTGTAACTTTATTTTTTACAAGAAATATAAACAAATATTTACAGACACTACAGGTCAGTGTAGTGTGGGTGGAAATACTGCTGGAGGGGCTGCGGGACACTTCGACCGTGGGAGTGTGGAGGGACGAACGGGATGGTGGTGGGGAAGGAACAGGAAGAGGTGAAGGGGTGGAAAGACTAAAAGAATGGGAAGACAAGGCAGAACAGGTGGGTGGTGGTGGAGTGGAGGGTGGGCAGGAGGAGCAGATGACATAGTAGGCAATTGGAAGGGGGAAGGAGATTGGTAAGAGGTAGAAGTGTGGTAGGGGGTAGGTGGCTGGTAGTGGGTAGGTTGCTGGTACTGGGGAGGTGACTGCAGTTGGGGAGGTGGTTGGTACTGGGGAGGTGGTTGGAATTGGGGAGGTTGATGGACCTGGGGAGGTGGTTGGTATTAAATAGGAGGGGGAGGAGGTATGGCAGGTGGAGGGGGGGAAGATGGACGGCGGCTGTAGGGGGGGGCTGGAGGAATGACTGGGGTGGATTGAGGATGGGAGACAACCTGCACTAGAGCAGCGTGGCACGTGTGCATCACATACATCTGCTGGTCATAAGATAGCGGATCTATGCGCTCTGCAACCGACCTAAAAAAGCTGTGGTTCGGCGGTGCTCTTAACTCTGAACGCACAGTTTCCAGAAGTGTCTTCACCTCACCAACTAGGGAGGTTATCTGACTAACGCCTGCGGCAACTTGTTCAGATAGCACCTTAAGGCAGTTCTGGAAAGATGCGTTCATGTGTAAGAACTCGGGTGCATAGTTCTTTTCCTGACCCCTCTGACGCTGCCGCCCAGTACCCGCAGCTGTACTAGAGGTGGCAGGGTCAGAAGGGTGGGGTAAAGGGAATGCTATGTCCTGACCAGCAGATTCATGTAATGCAGCCGGCCACGCTGCTCCAGCACTGGTGGAGGGGACAGCGGGATCAAGTGTGTGGGAAGGCTGGGAAGGGGCAGATGTGGAGGGTTGGTCGAAGTGTCCCTCGGTGTCGGTCTCCTGAGGGATCACTCTAGAAGGCTCCAACTCTGCGGGCGCCCGAGTGCTGGTCACCGTGCTGTGGAAGAAAGAAAAACATAAAATTAATATACAGATGTGGAATGGCCCTGGCTGCAAAAAAAAAAAAAAGGTAACATTTGATGTTAATATTTACCTTCTGGTGACCATGGTTTCACGCAGGAACGCCAGAGCTCGTGCATATTTGTATTTGCTCTGGCGTCCTGAAGAACCACTCGGGGCCCGCATCTCCTTGTTGAATTCCTTCTTAAAGCGATCCCTCACAGACCGCCACCGCTTCATAATTCTCTCCCCTGAAACGAGAAAGCACACATTGGTTACTATACAACATCAGTGTTTACCACACTTCAGTCCTCGTGTCCCCCAGAGTTCATGTTTTCATTATTTCCATAGTGTTTCACAAAAGGAAATCATGAAAACATGAAGCGTGGGGGACACGAGGACAGAAGTTTTGTAAACACACCTTTACAGTCAGCAACATGAACTATACTTACGGAATTTAGTCTGGGACCTAGGATTGAGGTCCTCCCAGCGTTGCACCATTCCCGCTGCCACTTCCTCCCAGAGCCGTCGGGTCACAATTTGATCGGAATGCCGGCGGTCCCCCATGTTCCACAGCGGCTCCCTTTCTCGGACCAGATCAATCATTAATTCCACGTCCAGGCCCTCCTCCGTGTCCGAGTCGGGAGCACGCTGTGAAGCCTGTGAAATTAAAAAAGAAAAAAAAGAAAATTATCATACACATTGTTTTAAAAAGTCAAAATTATAGATGTTAAACTTGTAAAATTACTGCAACCAAAAATTTTGAGATAACACGTTTTGTAAAAATGAAAAATTATAGAAAATGCTACCAAAAATGGTAGATAGTTAAAAAAAATTTTTTTTTTAAAAATTATTTTTAAGAAAACCCCCCCAAAAAAAATGTACGTTTAAAAAATAAAAAATATGAAATAAACTTAAAAAAAAAAACTTACACGTTGAGAACCGCCGACAGTCTCACGACGACTCTGGGAGGCGCTGGGAGGAACCCTCTGGCTCCCAGATCCGAGAGACTAAAAATGAAAATAAAAATTAGGATATTGGCAGGTGTTGTCCGCTGTGTGAAGTATGTACTAAATGGTTTTCTATGTGTTGTGTGTACTGTGATGTTGTGTTTCTGCGATTGATGCAGGATACTTACGAATTGTGTGCCCACTCCAGGTATCTCTCCACCCCGTCCTTCTTCCTCTGGGAGCTCCTCGTCATCTTCAGATTCCTGTTATTAAAAAAAACACAATCAAGACATATAGCCCACAGATGGATTGTGGATAGAAAAAAAAATAGATATTTTTACCGCCAATTGCTGACGATGGCTAGGAGGGCTCCCAGAAGAAGACGTGTCATGCTGTGGCGGCTCTGGCTGGGAGGGAGGAGATGGCGATGCTGCTGGTGCTGCCGCCGCCGCTGCTGCTGCTTCAGCCGCTGCCTCCTCCGCCAACACCGCCATTGCGGCAGCTGCAGCAGCTGTTTGACGTTCTCTGCTGTGGAAGAAACAAAAAGGGACAGTGAATATATTTCTATATTCCTTGTCCCTGGCTGAAAGAGAAAAACAAACATGTAATTTAGTGAAATGGGGGATGTAATATTTACTTTCTTCTGGCTTCCTTCCTTGCCCGCCTCTCCTCCTCTCGTCTCTCTACAGCCGCCGCCTCCGCCTCTTGTTGACGTCTTCTGCTGTTAAGTAAAAAGGGACTGTAAATTTACTATTCCTTGTCCATGGCTGAAAGAAAAACAAACATGTAATTTAGAGCAAAATGGGGGATGTAATAGTTACTTTCTGCTTGCTATCCTCCTAGCATGGAGGTCCTCTCCTCCCCTCTGCTCCACTTGGGCTTCAGCCACCGCCTCTCGTTGAAGTCTTCTGCTGTTGAATAAGGACACAAAAAGGGACAGTGAATATATGTCTATTCCTTTGCCCTGGCTGAAAGAGAAAAACAAACATGTAATTTAGAGCAAAATGGGGGATGTAATAGTTACTTTCTGCTTGCTATCCTCCTAGCTTGGAGCTCCTCTCCTCCCCTCAGCTCCACTTGGGCTTCAGCCGCCGCCGGCTCCTCTCGTTGAAGTCTTCTGCTGTTGAATAAGGACACAAAAAGTGACAGTGAATATATGTCTATTCCTTTGCCCTGGCTGAAAGAGAAAAACTAACATGTAATTTTTAGGGAAATGGAGGATGTCATATTTACTTTCTACTGGCTTGCCTCCTTGCATCCAGGATCTCCTGCGCCCTTTGATCTTCAGCATCAATTCTTCTGCTGTGGAATTAACAGACAAAAAGGAATTGTGTTTATAATTATTGATTGTCCCTGTTTTAAAATATAAGATTAAAACATGGACATTATTGAGCTTAATGTTTTACCAAACACAAAATGCAGTCATTAATTGTAGACAAACAGTACCAGGGGGAAACCCTATCCCTGGCCAAAAAAAAAAAAAAAAACCAGGGGGAAACACCCGATCCACCAAAAAAAAACCCAAAAAACAGTACATCAACATTCTGATACTAAAAAGATGCACATTTCAGATAGTAGCATGAGCAGAAAAACCGTCACAGGCAAAAAAAATAAATAAATAAAATACATGATTAGGAGACCAAAAAAATACACATTTCACATAGCAGCATTAGTAGATAAACAGTCACAGGGCCCAAAAAAACAATAAAAAATAACCCAAAAAAAGATTAGGATACCTAAAAAATACAGATTGCACATAGCAGCATTACTAGATAAACAGTCACAGGGCCCAAAAAAAATGTTAAAAAAAAACAAAAAAAAAAAAAATAAGGATAACCAAAAAATACAGATTGCACATAGCAGCATAATAAACAGTCTTAGGGCCAAAAAAAAGTTTTTTTTTTAAAAAAAACAGCATTATGATAACAACCAAAAAACAACATTTCACATAGCAGCATGATGAGAAAAAAATACACAGGCCACAAAAAAACAATTTACAAACAATGAAACACTAGATCAACATTCTGATACTAAAAACATGCACATTTCAGATAGTAGCATGAACAGAAAAACCGTCACAGGCAAAAAAAATCAAAACAAAAAAAACATGATTAGGAGACTAAAAAAATACACATTTCACATAGCAGCATTAGTAGATAAACAGTCACAGGGCCCAAAAAAACAATAAAAAATAACCCAAAAAAGATTAGGATACCTAAAAAATACAGATTGCACATAGCAGCATTACTAGATAAACAGTCACAGGGCCCAAAAAAAATTAAAAAAAAAAAAAAAACAATTAGGATAACCAAAAAATACAGATTGCACATAGCAGCATAATAGATAAACAGTCTTAGGGCCAAAAAAAAGTTTTTTTTTAAAAAAAAAACAGCATTATGATAACAACCAAAAAACAACATTTCACATAGCAGCACGATGAGAAAAAAATACACAGGCCACAAAAAAACAATTTACAAACAATGAAACACTAGATCAACATTCTGATACTAACAACATGCACATTTCAGATAGTAGCAGGACAAGCAACCACATCACAGGCACAAAAAAATTATAAAAATTTAATCAACATTATGATACACAAATACATCCACATTTCATTTTGTCGCAGGGAGACCAAGCACATCACTGCTAAAACAGTACCAGTAGATCCACATTATTAATTAAACCCATTCACAACAGTAGCAGGGGATACACAATATAAGTTACCAAACATACATATTTTAAACACTATCAGGGGACCCACCCCATCATCAGAAATTTTATTTCGTACAGTACCAGGAGAACCAACACCATCACAGAAAAAAAAATGAATTGGAAAATGTACCAGGGTGCCAAAAAAATGCAGTAGCTCACACAGCATTGGTGACATATGCATTGTAAATTTTGGGTTGGGGGGTCTCATATTTACCGTCTGTTTTGCTGCTGCTCCATGATGCGGATCGATCCTGGCTGCGTCTCAGGTGGCTCTTGTGGGCTCTTGTGGGCTCTTGTGCATGTGTCTGATGTCCCACTGCATACTTTTTTTATATGTTTGCTGAGGGGTGGTATCTGTCTGGTATCTGTTTGCTGTGGGCTGGTATCTCAATTAAAAAACCGGATGCGGCTACCAGATGCGGCTCTTGCCGGATGCGGTGCATTGCGGCGTCCATAGACTTTCATTGTAAAAAAAGCCGGAAGCGCCGTATCCGGCGCTTCCGGCTTTTTCGCCGCAGACAAAAAACGTGACATGCAACGATTTTTCCAGATGCCGCACGGCAACCAGACACCGCATCCGGCACAAACCGGACGCGCCGCAGGGACATGCGGCGCCATGCGGCACTAATGTTAGTCAATGGAAAAAAAAACGCATCCGGCATTACATTACGCCGGTTGCGGTTGGACAAAAAAATGTCGCGGGCGCTGTTAGGCGCACAACGGATGTGTGAAAGAGGCCTTACTTGCCAAATTAAAATGGATATATGATAGTAGAATAGGGAAAATATGACTTCTCTAAATATGGTAAATGTTCCTAATATATAAATTCCATTATGCAATATCACGGTTTCACCAGTGAGATATAAAGGGAAAAAAGCGCTTATCTGCTCCCTGATGAAGCTATGATGAAATGTGTGTCAAGCACAAACATCTGAGGTGATGTGGTTTTCTGATCCAGTCTTATTATGTTTACTGTTCGGTATCTTTTGCCCTTGTGTGGTTTATTATAAGGATGCATCAGGATGAGTTCATCTATTACATGCTTATGAGGGAGACAGCTATGTATGTTATAGTATGCATATTTGACAACAACCAGTATCTTTGGTTTACCCTTGGCTTTTTTTAAAAAAAAAAGGTGGAAAATTTGGCATAGAACCCACTCCAGTTCTCCTCTGGTGTATCCTTTTGCATGTTTTTCACAAGTTACATCTGTTACAACAATTTGAAAAAAAAATGTGACTTTTGAGCAAAATGGTTAATGGCAGGAAAAAAAACCTTTGCATCAAATTTATGTATCGTTTGAGTAAGTTTGATAAATTTGGGGCAATAGTTGTCAACAAATATCAAAAAATCAAAAATTGACTTAAAAAATCACAAATTTTGATTTGGGGCCATAGTCTTTTTTGCAGAGTTTTTGGTGCAAAAACTGTACAGAACCTGGAATTTACTCAGGAGTTTGGAGTTTTTGAAAAGGTTATGGAGAGTTTCTCTCTGTTTCTGCTCCAAAACCTCTTAAAACAAAATCTACCATTAGCTTATGTGCATGAAGATGTTAAGGAGATTTTGAAGAAGTCTTTTTGCTGAGGTTTTTGAAGCAAAACCTAAGTAGAAACTTAAAGCTTTTGTTAAGTTTTGAGATCTGGAGTTTTTTGGAGCATTTCAACTTAGTATCTACTCCAAAAACTCTATGTGCACATAATCAAAAAGCCAAACTTTTTAACTCACTATAATGTTTCCCATTTTTGGGGCAATTATTATGCCTACTCATTTTTTGCACTTGGCACATGTTAATCCAAATAGATATTATTTGCATAATTTTTTATTTGCAGACAGACCTCTTAATAGCAGTGGAAAAATGTAAATTACTGTCACGTATCCGCTTCTCAGCACGTGATTTGGGGTTGTGCCTGCAAGCATTAAATTTATCTCCACTCACTCAATTCAGCATTCAACCTCTGTCCTATGCTGCAATGGCAGCATAAATCACAACCCGACACAAACCACACACCCCGCTTCACACACACTGCCATCACTCACCGAACATATGGGCATTGAGTCCCGGAAATACTACTTCTGTCTGCCAATCACCAGGATCACACACTCTAAGGTTATGGGTTCTTTTAGAGTATACAAGGTTCAAACTTATTAAAGTTTTAAGCTTTAATATAAAAGTATAGTGCTTACAATAAAAGGATATAAAAATATGGAAATAAAAAGTGACATACAAATATGCAAAACAGTTATAAAATAAAAGGGAGAAACTTACAGAAATATCTAAACCTTGCAGTCTGTTATTCTGTTTCCTGAGGGAGGAAATATGAAAATGGATCACATCAGCTTGGCTGATCTCAATCTGTGAGCAACTTTCTTTGTGGAGGGCCCACTTTACAGGCTTAGCCTGGAGATCAGATCTCTAGACCAGCCTTTTATGTTAATATTCTAATTCCTGGTTTGTGACTGGACCATGGCTACTTTACCAATGAATACATTATTTTTTCTAAATTCTCTTTGTCTTAACCTTTCTTTCCCATAGTAAATAAAAAGTGTCAGGCCAATAAAAGCTATATGTTAGGTGAGCTCTAGTCTTTTGTACTCCAAGGTGTCCAGACAGAGGAATTTCATGAGAAATTCTCAATAATTGTTCCGTAAATAGAGAATAAACGACCAGCCGCTTTTCACAGTCCCAATGCTCTGTAGTATCAGTGGGGAGAGTCTCTTTATACAGTGTGCCCTGGTCCCAGTATATTTTCTCTTTGTCAGAAGTAGTAGGGGATTGGTCTGCAAGACATCTGATCTTCTCCAGACTGAAATCTGTCACAGGGCCTCCTGGAAGCTCTGACTGTCAGTCTGCAGGTCCTAGCCTAGTGTGAATGCCAGTATCTGGTCTGAAGCTGAGTCTTCAGGGTCGGTTATCAGGGACCTCAGTGGGTCTGCCATGTGAGGAGGCTCCTGGGCCATGGTATGACCCAACTGTTCTGGCAGTTCTATCTGGGACTCATCCTCTAATCTCTGGGGTTGAGTCTGAGCTGCAGCCTGAATCTGGGTGACAGCTGCCACATACGTACATTCCTGTGCATTGGTACATTTTCCCTTCTTCGCACAGGATCTCAGGTGGGTCACTTGCTTCCACCTTCTCTGTAGAATTTACCTGCAAGGGAGAGACATAGTGGGACATCATCCTCCCCAAGTCTGTGCCTAGCAACACATTGGTGGGAATAGCCTCTGATACTCCCACTTCCACCAGTCCTTTCCCTGCTATCCAGTTGAGGTACACACTGGCCATGGGCATGGCAGGGCTGACACCTCCAACCCTGGTTATAGACATAGTCTTTCCTGGTATGATATCAGCAGGGTCTACCATTTCTGGCCTCACCAGAATTACCTCTGCTCCAGTGTCTCTGAGACCAATGGTATCTTTATTGCCATCAGTGACAGATTGACAAAGTCCTTATCCTCCATCACAGGGAAGTTTTCCAAATGTGGTCTACTTGGATTTATGTCCAGGGAGGGGGATAGCTGAGCCATTTATTTGAGCCATCTGAAGCTTGAAAGCTCTCTCAGCCCAGCGTTCTGCAGCCTTTCTCTCAGCCTGGCGTTCTGCAGCAGCCTCTTACTCAGCCTGTCAGTACTGTAGAATAAGCTGCAGGTGCAGATTGAAATCACTTTTCCCAGCTGTTGTAAGGCCATTTGTAAAGTAAAGTCTATAGGCTCCTCAGAACTGGAATTACTGGCACCTCCAGAAGGTATCTCTGGTGCAAGAACTGGAATTGCTGGACCACTCCATCTGAGGTGGACATTCTCTTTGGCAAGGTGCTTCAGTATTTTGCTCTATGTCCTGCTCGACCAGGGCGCGAATCAGCAGTTCTTTGGATTTGTCGATTGTCTCTATTCCTCTCTGCTCACAGAGGATGATCAGAGCCTCCTTGCTCTGCTTCTTGTACAGGGCTGCCATATCAATGAACAGCCTTTTGCAAAATAAAAGATAGAAAAGAAAAATGAGGGAGGGAAACTGTTTGCAAGTATGTCTAAGTAAGGACTGAGTTGAACCTTGTAGAACTGGTGCACTCCTCGCAAGGATACCAATTCTTTAGTACAGGGAATAATTTCTTAAACCATGCACTAATGCTCTAATAGAAATAAATTCTATCCCACCCCTGCCACCAATGTCACGTACCCGCTTCTCAGCACATGACTTGGGGTTGTGCCTGCAAGGGTTAGTGTAATGTATGTAGTACAGTTCATATAGCGTCTTGTGCTTGGGTGCGATGAAAACACAGGAGTCACAGGTTTGATATAGAAAAGTCCTGTATTACTTCATACAAGTTGGCAGAAATAGTCACACAGTTTGCAGACACAGAAACAGGAGACACAGCAGGCCAGAGTAATCCAAGCTCAGAAATCACTCTCCAATACAGATTCAGGATCTTCTTCTCTGTTACCGTAAGTCCATGCAAACGTGGGTCTTTCAAAGAGCAGGGTTCAGAGTCCACAAGTGCTTCAGAGTTCCTCAGTAGGAATAGCTGGAGTACAAGGTCCAAGGCTTACAGGAGTCAAGTCACAGGTTCACTGCAGGCTAGATTCTGAAGCACTGATTGCTCAGCTGTGGCTGCTTAAGAAGCAAAGGAGAGAATCAGGCGGGAACATGCAAGCTGGAAACTCCATTTTGACTGAGGGCAAGATAGCTGCAGCAAGACAGAAAGTAAAATGGCTGACGAACAAACTGAGTTTCAGGAATATATACATAGAATCTTACATTACTCCCCCCTTAAGGACAACCTCCGGATGACCTCAGACCAGGCCTGTGTGGGTACCTCTGATGAAACTGATGGAGCAAGCGAGGAGCATTAACGTTATTGACCGGTTCCCATGAGTTGTCCTCCACTGGGTAGCCCTGCCATTTAATCAGATATTGTAACTGATTTCTATACAACCTGGAATCTAAAATCCTTTCCACCACAAATTCTTCCTGACCATCGACTAGCACTGGGTCAGGGCAAGGAGAGGAACGTCCAGGAAACGTATTGGGTGTCGCAGCCTTTAGTAGGGATACATGAAAGACAGGGTGGATTCTCATAGTTCTGGGCAGTTGAAGACGACAAGCAACGGCACTTATAATTTTACTGATTTTATAGGGTCCAATGTACTTATGTCCCAACTTAGACGATGGAATCCTTAACTTAAGATTTCTGGTTGACAGCCAGACCAAGTCTCCTACCTTGAAAGCTGGTGCAGGTTTACGAAATTTATCTGCTGCTTTCTTGTACCTTTCTTGAGCCGATTCCAGATTTTCCTTTAGAAGATCCATATTCTTCTGTAAAGACGTGATTCTTTCAGCCACTGCTGGTAAAGGCGTTTCTATGGGAAATCGTGGTAGAATGTTAGGATGATAACCTAGATTAGAGTAAAAAGGAGACTGTTTAGTGGAGGCACTCTGAGAGTTGTTATACGAGAACTCAGCTAATGGAAGTAGATCCACCCAATCATCCTGTAGGTGGCAGATAAAGCAGCGGAGATACTGCTCCAGGGTTTGATTGGTTCGTTCGGTCTGTCCATTAGTCTGGGGATGAAAAGCAGAAGAAAGGTTTACTTTAATGTCCAATGCTGCACAGAAATTTTGCCAAAACCTAGAAGTGAATTGCACCCCTCGATCCGAAATAACCTCATCCGGTACTCCATGTAAGCGAAATACATCTTTAATCATCAAATCTGATGTCTGTTTTGCAGTGGGTAAGCCGACACAAGGGATAAAATGAGCTGCCTTTGTTAGACGGTCAACCACCACTAGAATGGTGTTCTTCCCCTGAGAGGTTGGTAACTCCACAATGAAGTCCATAGAAATGGATCCCCACGGGCGGGACGGGGTGGGAAGAGGCTGTAACAGACCAGTTGGTGAGGAGCGAGGTGTTTTGCATCTTGCACAGACCTCACATGAAGTGACATAATTCAAAACATCCTTCCTGCAAGTGGGCCACCAAAAGAAACGAGAAAGAAATTCCTGTGTCTTTAGAATTCCTCTATGCCCAGCTATCTTGGAATCGTGAATGAGTTGCAATACTCTTAATCTGACTGTTTCAGGAATATACAGACGTTGTCCCTGAATCCACACACCATTCTTAAAGACAAGACTTACGTCCCTTGGGGGTTGTGCCAAAAAGGAATCCGCATGGTATGCTTCCTTGATGTCCTTAAGTAGGTCTTGATTATGAATTACTCCTAGGAATCTAGAGTCAGGAAGAATAGTCTTAGGAGGAGTAATTGGACGTGTCTCTGCTGAGTAAATCCTAGAGAGTGCATCAGCCTTTCCATTGCGCGATCCTGGTCTATAAGAGATGATAAAATTAAATTGGTTTAAGAAAAGATTCCAGCGAGCCTGGCGAGGAGTCAGGCACTTAGCCGACCTGATAAACTCAAGGTTACGATGGTCTGTCAGGACGACTATTTGCTGTGCAGCTCCCTGAAGAAGGTGTCTCCATTCTTTGAAGGCGGCAATAATGGCCAACAACTCTCTATTGCCCACATCGTAGTTCCTCTCAGCCGAAGACAACTGCTGGGAAAAGAAGGCACAGGGATGCAAGACATTCTTCTCACCTGTTCTCTGAGAGAGTATAGCTCCAACGGCACAGTCTGAAGCATCCACCTCTATTATGAAGGCAAGCTCGGGGTTGGGATGTACTAGGATAGGTGCAGTGGTAAATTTATCTTTTAGACGGGAAAATGCTTCCTGGGCTTGGGGAGTCCAGAAAAACCTAGACTCTTTCCGGGTAAGTTGAGTGATAGGTGACACTACCTCAGAGAAATTTCTAATGAAACGTCTATAGAAGTTGGCAAACCCGATGAAGCGCTGTACCTCCTTCACATTTCTAGGACTTGGCCAATCCTTGATGGCTTGGGTTTTGCTTCCATCCATACTAATTCCTTGTGTAGACAGTACATACCCCAGAAATTGAATTTCGGTCCTATGGAATTCACACTTTTCAAGTTTGATGTAAAGATGATTTTGTCTTAGACGTTCCAAGACCATTCTCACATGTCCATGATGTTCCTCTGT
This sequence comes from Oophaga sylvatica, assembly GCA_033576555.1. Taxonomy (NCBI): domain Eukaryota; kingdom Metazoa; phylum Chordata; class Amphibia; order Anura; family Dendrobatidae; genus Oophaga; species Oophaga sylvatica. The sequence continues at coordinate 437,385,714 of JARQOD010000003.1, read as the reverse complement.
GGAGTTAGAAAAAATTAGAATATCATCCAAATAAATTACCACGAATGTATCTAGGAGATCCCTGAAGATGTCATTCACCAAGTGTTGGAAAGTGGCTGGGGCGGTACTCAGACCAAAAGGCATAACTAGATATTCAAAGTGTCCATAGCGTGACCTGAATGCAGTCTTCCATTCATCCCCAGGTCTAATACGGACTAAGTTATAGGCCCCATGAAGATCTAGTTTAGAAAAAATTTTGGCATGTCGCACTCTCTCCAATAACTCAGGGATTAAAGGCAATGGATAACGGTTTCTAATAGTAACCTTATTGAGTTCCCTATAGTCTACGCATGGTCTCAGAGATCCATCTTTCTTCTTTACAAAGAAGATGGGTGCACCTGCAGGAGATGAAGAGGGGCGTATGAAGCCCTTGGCTAGATTTTCATCTATGTAATCCTTTAAAGCCTTTAGCTCGGGCCCCGCCAGGGGTAGATCTTACCAAAAGGTATCTCTGCTCCAGGCAATAATTCAATTGGACAATCATATGGACGGTGAGGAGGAAGCTGGTCAGCGTTCTTCTTGTCACATAAATCCACATAGTCCTGGTATACAGCTGGTAGTTCAGGGACTGACATGATTCCTTTAGGAACAGAGCAAGCTGAAACTTTTGGACTCATCTGTTTCTCTGGAAAGTGTAATTCCTTGGTCTCCCAGTTAATGGTAGGATTCTGAGCCTGCAGCCATGGTAGCCCTAGAATAATGGGAAAGTGGGGAGAAGAGATAAGCATAAAGGACAGTTTCTCTTGATGATCTTTACCCATAAGAACCCTCAAAGGCTCTGTTTCCTGATCCACTGGTCCAGAGGTCAGCAGGGAGCCATCCACAGTTTCCATCTGTACTGGAGTAGCCTTCTTCACTGAACGTATTCCCTGTTTCAGAGCAAAGGAGACATCCATAAAATTTCCACTTGCCCCTGAGTCGATCATAGCAGAGCTAGACACCCAAGCTGAGTCAACCCAGAGTTTGATGGAAAGAAAGCAATGAGAATTGTTTTTCTTACAACTCAGCTGGGACACCGCTGAGGAAACTTGAAAAATGGCAGCGTTTACACAGTCAACGTCCTCAGAGGTAACGGAGTTTAAGTCCGAGAAATCAAGATCTGTTGCTGCAGATCTCTCTGGAGCCTGAGGCTCGGACCTGACAGATCCCCTCTCGCAACACTCACAATGAATGAGTGCTGCAGTAGTCTTACGAGAACGGCTGGGGCAGTTTATAATGAAGTGCCCTGACTTACCACAATAGAAACATAGATTCTCCTTAAAACGATGTTCCTTGCGTGCATCACTAACCCGTCGTTGTAAAGAGTCTACCTGCATGGGTTCAGGTTCAGGTTCCCGTGTAATCCTACTCAAAGGTTCCTTAGCTGGAGAGGAAGGTAGGAAAAGGTTAGTACGATTGCTTTCGAACCATCTATCTTGCCTGCGTTCAGTCAGACGAGTATCAATACGGATGCAGTAGTTAATAAAGTCACCTAACGCAGTGGGAGGGTCGGCACGAGCAAGTTCATCCTTAATCAGTGGAGATAACCCCTTTCGAAAAATAGATTTTTTGGCGGAACTGTCCCAGGTGGTATCAAGGGCCCATCTCCTGAAATCCAAGGCATATTCAGCTACCGAGTGCTTACCTTGGCGCAAAGCTAACATGGCTGCTTCAGCTGTTGCACCTCGATTGGGGTCATCAAACACCTGCCCCATGGCTGAAATAAAATCATCAAGGTGATTCAAACAATCATCCTCAGTCTCAATCAGAGGGTTTGCCCACATCAAAGCCTTGTTGGTAAGCAACATAATTATAGTAAGCACCTTAGATCGTTCAGTGGGAAATTGTGAAGCATGTGCAGAAAAAAAAAGATTGCATTGATTAATAAATCCCCTGAATTTCTCACGTTCACCGCCAAAACGAAAAGGGGGCAACTTGGGAATCCCAGCACTCGGGGCTACGGCAGGAGCCTGGACTCGCCCCTCTAGAACCTCAATCCTGGCTCGCAAATCCTGGGTAGTCTGTCCAACCACTTGCAAATTGTGATTATTGAGGTCCTGTAGATTTGTAAAACGGGTCTTTATATTCTGCAAATCTGCAAGGATATTATCAGTCACTCCGCAAAGTTCCTTTATGCGGGCCTCCATTTTCCAGATCTTTTAAGACAGGATTACTGGAAGAAGAGGAGAGAAAAAAAAAAACAATAGTGTTCACCTGTGGCAACACTGCAGAGAGAAAAAAAAATTAAGGGAACTGCTCACCTGGAATGGTTGTGAGAAGTCACAACCACTATCATCACAGAAAGTTTCAACCAGACATCTGATATCCAGAGTTACAGCAGACAAAAAAGAGAAAAGAAAGGAAAAAAAAAAACAATAGTGTTTACCTGTGGTAACACTGCAAAAAGAAAAAACTTAAGGGAATTGCTCACCTGGAATGGTTGTGAGAAGTCACAACCACTGTCATCACAGAAAGTACAACTGGACGTCTGATATCCACAGTACAGCAGACACAGCCTTCCAGACCCAGCAGACACTAACGTTTTGGCTTCAGAATCTTGTAATGTATGTAGTACAGTTCATATAGCGTCTTGTGCTTGGGTGCGATGAAAACACAGGAGTCACAGGTTTGATATAGAAAAGTCCTGTATTACTTCATACAAGTTGGCAGAAATAGTCACACAGTTTGCAGACACAGAAACAGGAGACACAGCAGGCCAGAGTAATCCAAGCTCAGCAATCACTCTCCAATACAGATTCAGGATCTTCTTCTCTGTTACCGTAAGTCCATGCAAACGTGGGTCTTTCAAAGAGCAGGGTTCAGAGTCCACAAGTGCTTCAGAGTTCCTCAGTAGGAATAGCTGGAGTACAAGGTCCAAGGCTTACAGGAGTCAAGTCACAGGTTCACTGCAGGCTAGATTCTGAAGCACTGATTGCTCAGCTGTGGCTGCTTAAGAAGCAAAGGAGAGAATCAGGGCGGGAACATGCAAGCTAGAAACTCCATTTTGACTGAGGGCAAGATAGCTGCAGCAAGACAGAAAGTAAAATGGCTGACGAACAAACTGAGTTTCAGGAATATATACATAGAATCTTACAGTTAGTTTATCTCTCCTCACTCAATCCAGCATTCAAGCTCTGTCCTTTGCTGCAATGGGAACATAAATCACACCCAGACACAAACCACACACCCCGCTTCACACACGCTACCACCAGTCCACGAACTTATGGGCGATGAGTACTGGAAATACTACTACTACTGTCTGTCAATCACCAGGATCACACACTCTAAGGTTATGGGTTCTTTAAGAGTATAGAAGGTTCAAACTTATTAAAGTTTTAAGGTTTAATTGAAAGGTACAGAGCTTACAACAAAAGGATATAAAAATATTTGAAATAAAAAGTAACATACAAATATGCAAAACAGTTATAAAATAAAAGGGAGAAGCTTACAGAAATATCTAAACTTTGCAGCCTGTTATTCTGTTTCCTGAGTGAGGAAATATGAAAATGGATCACATCAGCTTGGCTGACCTCAATCTGTGAGGAACTTTCTTTGTGGAGGGCCCACTTTACAGGCTTAGCCTGGAGATCAGATCTCTAGACCAGCCTTTCCTATTAATATTCTAATTCCTGGTTTGTGACTGGACCATGGCTACTTTACCAATGAATACATTATTTTTTCTAAATGCTCTTTGTCTTAAGGTACTGCCACACTAAACAATCCCGCTAGCGATCACAATAACGACGCATACTAATGCGATCGCTAGCGGGATTGTTTCTATATCGCTAAATGCGGCCACATTTAGCGATATAGTTAACGACGCTATCGCCGTTAGCGATCTTCTTAACGACTTTAGCGGTACAAAAGTACCGCTAAATCGCTAAGAAAAGGTGCCACACAGCGATTAGATACTTACCCAGCGGGAGCGCCGACGAGAAAATAGGGTCCGAAACGATTCCAGCGACGAGCGAGATCACAGCAGGAAGCTCGTCGCTGGAAGCTGCCGCACTGAACAACATCGCTAACAGGATCGCTAAATAGTGACGTTTTTTAGCGATCCCGTTAGCGATATAGTTTAGTGTGGCATACCCTTTAACCTTTCTTTCCCATAGTACATAGAAAGTGTCAGGCTGCAACTAGGTCCCATTTGATGTCTCCCTTCAAAGGCATCAGAGGTGTGAAATGGTTCTAATTCTGTGAGTTCTAAGGAAGGCACAATGGGGGTCTGAGACCCTGCGACCAGAAAGGCTACCTTTACTTAGAATAACATAGGTTATGACCTTTGTGAAGAGATGCAACCTAAGAACTGATGCTAATTTACTGCCGGTCATACATCGCCTACAAATGCATATTTTCTCTACAACTACTTTCAACTACAAACTCCAATCTAGACACTTTCCATTCAGAAAGATGAAAAACTCTTCAGGAAAAAAGCCTGTGGTCTTTTTCCTGAAGTGTTTTCACTAGCTCCCTGGCTGTTTTCTCATCATGTTTTGATGTCTTTATGCCATTTACTTTACTATTCCTTTTTGTGGCAGATTTGCGGCACTTTTTTTTAGGGTGGATTACATACAGGATCCACCGGAAGAAAGACATGTGTACATATCCTGAAAAACTCTTCCAAAAACTCCCCAGGGAAAGATTAGTTTCTTAACCAGTTTTCACTTGAAAAACTTGTCCCCCATAAACTCAATCTACTCATGCCCTAATAGAAATGGCGTGCATTAGTTTCTGAGCACATCATGAAGTTTCACTTTCTTAAAGAGGTTGTCCATTACTTTTTCATTGATGACCTATCCTTAGCAGAGTAGGACTGGCCCACCAGATAGCCTGAGAATCCTCTGGAGGGCCCTGTCTTCTCCTTCAGAAGAGTTCACAGTCTTGCAGCTGCTATAGGGCTCTTGAGTGTTGGGATAATGTGGGTCCTCAGAATCAAATCCTCTGGTGGGCCCAATGCTCTTCAGTCTCTGATCCGTAGGATAGGTCATCAATGTCTGATCGGTCAGGGTCTGACACCCGGCAGTCCCGCTGATCATCTGTTCTCGTTATCGTCGTCGGCAGCTGGCCGGAACAACTCAATAGCGGAGCTGCTCCATCTTCTGATAGTGGCCGTTGCCAGTTACTAGATATCCGCCTCCTATTGATTTGAATAAGAGGCGTATGTGCAGTACCCGGCTACGGCCACTATCCGAAGACGGAGCAGCACTGCTATTAAGTTGTTACGCCTAGCTGCTCCCAATGACACTGAGAACAGCTGATCAGCGGGAGTGCCGGGTGTCAGACCCCAACCAGTCAGATATTGATGACCTATCTTCTTGTTTTCCCCAGCCCTCTGCTTCTATATTCACTTCCCTATGCAGTGATCTACACCCCACAATAATTCTTTTTTGTACTCCGTATAGGTACTCTCCACATGAATTCACATTTCAGCAGATTTACTCATCCTTACTACTGACATCTATGGAGTGATGACAATGAAGATACAAAGTTCCAGGATCTAAAACATCTTCAGGACAGACTTGGCAGCTGACTAATGCAACAGCTAAAATGCAGCAATACTCACTATAACCAATGCGTAAAATTTCATAAAGGGTGTTAATACTTCTCCATTTTTGTAAGAATTTACTGTTCCATTTTGCTTCTGTTTTTGGTGTAAAATGTATTAATAAATTTGCAAACTGCAGTAATGTACAACAAATTAGTGATAAAAAGGTAAAACTTTGTGTCACTTTTTTGAAGTCACTTTTTTGGAGTGTTAATAGTTAATTTTTTATCAGTTAATTAAATGCAAAGTGAATGAACAAAAGAGAAAAGTAAAACCTATCAATATTCAGTGACTGTCTCTTAGAACTCGTGCAGACAACTGCATTTTTGGATCTCGGCATGATTCGACAAAACATCTGAATGCACTCGGATCAATGTTATTCTATACGGCTGTGCACATGTTCGATTTTTTTTCCTCAGGCACAGTCGGCCTGACGAGAAAATCACAGTTTGTACGATTTACATCTGGAAATTGAATCACACTTGTCCATAAAAGTCAATTGGTCTGTCGAAATAATTTACCACACTCGGAAGATATCCGAGGACAGTCTGATTTTCAAGGACTTAAAGAATGGAGAAGATGGACATTTTCTTTTCACATCTTCTCCACAGTTGAAAAATCCTATCACACTCTGACCAAACTCTGATTATAATGTGATTAGAAATATTGGACCAATTAACTTGGATGAGAGAAAAGACAGTAATGTAACCCTAGCCTTACCTTCATCAATTTTACTAGGCACTTATGCACTCAGTTTTTGAAGAAACTCATCAGGGATGATTATCCTAACATCATGGAGAACTGACCCCAGATCTCCTGTGAATGTCACTTGTGCAAATCCTTCGGTTTTTTTTTGTAATCCCAGACAGACTGGATGATGTGAGATCAGGGCTCCGTGGGGGCCAGATCATCACTTCCAGGACTTCTTGTTCTTTACTCTGAAGATTGTTTTTAATGATGTTGGCTGGATGTTTAGGGTCGTTATCTGGCTGAAGAATATATTTGGAGCGAATAAGTCGCCTCCTTGGTGGTGTTTCATGATGAATAAAGACTAAGAGACAGAGGCTAAGCCATATTTAGGATTGTGAGTACCAATAGTGTTTTTTTGAAAAATGCTGCCATTTTTGTCTTTATTTTTCTTACATTATCAAAGTCAAAATAGTAGTGGATTCAAAAGGTGTGGCTATGCCACAGATGTCCCACATGGTAATAATTCTTTAAAGGTTTTTTCACTCTGCTCCTGCATCATTGATTTTTTTTAGTAGGTTGGGGATAATTTTGGGAATTCTCCTTTTGCTCCTGAACATCATTTATGGTATACCACGTCTTGGTCTTGTCAAGGTTTGGGGAATTTCCAGTGACCTCTAGGTGTCTGTTAGCCTTGACTTCAGATGGTTGGGTTGTTGTGGATGTGACCAAAAAAATACCCTGATGAGAAGATGTTTCCTGGTGTATTTATTCACCAATCCAAACTCCAACCAATATTGTAATCAGCAGGCATCATCAAATGCAGATAGTATGACTGTTGTGGCTCTGCAGGTAAATAAAGATGGTGTCCATAGAGGGAAAGCCATGTTCAGTCTGCAACTAACTGCAAAGTTTTAGGCTATGGTCATACTATCAGTATTTGGTAAGTATTTCTCATTAGTATTTGCAAACCAAAACCAGGTGAGGAACAATCAGAGAAAATGCATAATAGAAACATGTCACCAATTCTGAATTTTTCACCCACTACTGGTTTTGGCTGATGTTAAAAACTGACCAAATACTGAATGTGTAACTAATCACTGAGTCAAACTACAGTGGGTGCGGAAAGTATTCAGACCCCTTTAAATTTTTCACTCTTTGTTTCATTGCAGCCATATGGTAAATTCAAAAAATTTCATTTTTTTCTCATTTATATACACTCTGCACCCCATCTTGACTGAAAAAAACAGAAATGTAGAAAATAACAATGTAATAAACACACTGGCGCTCACCCACCACAGAAATCCTCAGCAGCTGGGATCAGGACAAAGTGCCAAATCTGTCAATTGAGACTTAACAATAATAAATACTGTAGTATTATACCGCAATCAAGGATAAATAAGCAGAATGAATACTAGAAATGGTGCAAACCAGTACTCATCTGTTAGTCCGCTAGGGACAAGCACAATGTACACCCTTTTTGCTTAGTCTGGGATGGATACAAATAGTCTAGCATAACGGATCAAAACACTCACGTTATGGCATGGGATGATGCTGGTGGAAATATGTGTAGCCCTGGTGTGAAGGCACACGCAGTACCCTGGAGGATGTGCGGAGAGGTAACAGTTTAATGCTCAATAAACATTCACTCCATCACACACTTAGACACACCCATAGGTTATAAGAGCTAGTGAGATCTAGCGAGTTGAGTTCAGTCAGCGGCAGAGCTCAGTGAGTTCTGTTTTCCTGTCTTCGGACAGAGGAGATCATTCAGTGTGCAGTCTGTGCAGGAAGAGAGAGGAGTTAGCAGCAGGACCTTCAGTCTCCTGTCCCAAGGACAGTGGAGTTCAGTGACGTGCTCCTGAACTAGAAGATTACTGAGCACCTGTTAGCAAGCTCTGGGAAGAAGCAAGAAGGGACTAGCCTGCATTACCCTAGGAAGTGTGGAGTGCTTATGCTACAAGCGCGGACAGGGCGAAGGGCGCAGTGGAAGGAATTCAGTAGTGCCTTAAGGATTGGATTATCCTGCACATTGTCACCGGTCACTGGCGACCGAAGTGTCACTATAGCTTTAGGCATAGTGATAGAAAAACCAGAGTCTTACTGGACCTTAGGTCGCAGCAAGCAGCCCTTGGAGTGTCAGTACGTAACAGGGGTCAGGTGGAATAGGAACTTTGAGCCTGATCAGCAAAAGCAAGAACCTAGTTCCATCAAAGGAAGGCTCCGACCACAAAACTGACCGGGCAGTACAGCTTGGAGAAGCTGGAGAAATTGGAGTGAACTAGGCTTTATGCTGGTTGGACTCATCATCTTTGAAAGTAAAGGAGGCCCCCAACCTGTTCAGCTGTTATCTCAAAGCACATCCTCCACCCGACCAGCCTCCCTGGGACCTGCCTTATCATCTGACAAGTAAAAGGTATGGAAAGACGCTGGATGGTGTGAGACTGATTTATTTACCTGCACCCGACATCATTAGTTTCATAGACTTTGAGGGACCAGTCCCACTGTAGGGGACCCGACAACTAGCTGCCACCACCATCCCCTCAGAGATCTACAGCAGCGCTGGTCTTAGTGATCAGAGAACTACAGGTGGCGTCACGAACTGTATATATACCTATCCCCTGTAAATATCCCCCCCAACATACGCCTGACCGCCAGGGCCACAGACCGAGCCACCGCTACCTGTGACAACCCCATAGACTTCCATGGGCTCGGCTATGAGTACCCCATTGCTCTGGTAAACCACAATTGTGGTGCGGGTCAAGACAACTTGGCGTCACGAACAGGATCCGAAACTCGCAAAATTGCGATCCCTGTGTGCCTGTGGAGGTGTTTTTGTGAAAAAGGACTGTTTGCTATTTTTGGCGCTAAAATCCGCCATTTTGCCGCCAAATTCGCGCCCTGAGGCGCTGGAGAAGAAGGTGGGCGTGGATTCGTGGGCGTGTGCCCCCCTGTGGCGCGAAGAGAATGCCTGCCCTCTCAAAGTGCTATTACAATATGCGATCCTGCCCTACAGCAAAGGAGGTCCGCCTCCTCTTCACCTTCCCTGCGAAGAGGAGGAGACGCAAACCCCGCCTCCACGGAAGAGACCGGACGGCTCTGGTAGAAGAAGGGAGACTGTTCTGGAACATGATGGAAGCAGGACGTGTGCAGCCGAGCAGGGAAGCGGTGGAAGGCAGGCCCCGTTCCCCAGCCAAGCTGCCACTAGAACCAGAACCACCTGTGGTCCTGCACCTGCAGCAAGCCTTGCTGGAGATTGGAGAGGAAAATGCAAGGTTAAAGAAGATGATCCTGCAACGACCTGGCGTGGAGGAGACAGAGAGACGCTGGCGTGCCCAGATACAGCGGCTGCTGTGGGACGCAGTGCTCTCTCCCACAAGCATAATTCCGTCTCCTGATTTCCCACGTTCCCTGCTGAAGAAAGCTGAAGGAAAACCGGAGGTCGCCCCCAAAAGTGCTGTACCTGATCCCACCGATGGAGAGGTGGAAGCGAAGGAGGCTGAGGAGGTCCTGCCTGTTCCGGAGTGCCAGCCCGGCAAGGAGGCCGCAGCAGATTACAGATCCCCGGTAGGGACACCGGAGGAAACCCAGCCGTCTGTGATGGAGCAGCGACAGCAGCAGGTTAGTGCGTCCCCAACTGAGCCATTGCGCACACCTGCTTCCTGCTCTGCATCACACCAGCATTGTGCATCGGCATCGCCCCCTGCGTACATCTCCGTATCGCAATCTGCATCCCAATCTGCATCGCAATCGGCGATCTACTCTGCATCGCAATCGGCGACCCAATCTACATCGCAAACTGCGGTTACAGCTGAATCGCCCCCTGCTACGCAAACAGCGACACCTTCGGAGATACCGCTTGCGTCCTACATGATGGAGTCACCCGATGGGACCGTAGTGAGGATGAAAACAGTCGCTACTCAGACTTGGATAGCAGGTCACGACCTATTTGTCATGTGCTCTAAAGAGCATCGCATTGTTCCAGCCCCCGGGATGGAAAGTGTAACTGAAGTTAGCAAGAAAATGTGAAGAACGGTAGGACCCAGACAGGGGTTTACCGCAACTAAGAAGATGTAAAAAGTTTTTGATAAAAGAAATAATTGCTGTTTTGCACTTTATTGCTATGTATAGGGTTTACATAGTTTTATATATAATGAGTAGAATGCCCGGCTGGGTACCAGAGTGAAAATTTGAAAAAGTTGATTGCATAGTTTTACATATAGAATACCCTGGTTGGGTAAATACCGTGAGAAGTATAATGTGAGTTTCAGAAGTTACCAATATGTGTCTTTTATTATGTCATGGACTTTGAGGCTGAGGACTGTGCCAGCCCAGAACTTATCTTTGTACATAGTTGCGCTTCGGTGCATAATACTGGTTTTACATGAAACCACAACTACCTCTGAATATAAAACCCGTGTGGTGTGGCACTGAGTGAGGTCTGCATTCAGATGTCCTGCAGCCCACCCAGGACCCACGTTGAAGGTTTGGTGCGGGTCCTTCACAAGAATACTGTGTATATATTGAATGCCTTGATGCTTTAATACTTTTTGTATTTTCCTACTGTACATAATGCAACGTTTAAGAAATTCTTACCTCCCGGATGGGAAGAGTTAATGTTTATTGTTAATGAAAAACAAAATGTCTTCTTGTATTTCACAGCCCGGGAGTGCTGTATTTTACCATGGGGGAATGTGTAGCCCTGGTGTGAAGGCACACGCAGTACCCTGGAGGATGTGCGGAGAGGTAACAGTTTAATGCTCAATAAACATTCACTCCATCACACACTTAGACACACCCATAGGTTATAAGAGCTAGTGAGATCTAGCGAGTTGAGTTCAGTCAGCGGCAGAGCTCAGTGAGTTCTGTTTTCCTGTCTTCGGACAGAGGAGATCATTCAGTGTGCAGTCTGTGCAGGAAGAGAGAGGAGTTAGCAGCAGGACCTTCAGTCTCCTGTCCCAAGGACAGTGGAGTTCAGTGACGTGCTCCTGAACTAGAAGATTACTGAGCACCTGTTAGCAAGCTCTGGGAAGAAGCAAGAAGGGACTAGCCTGCATTACCCTAGGAAGTGTGGAGTGCTTATGCTACAAGCGCGGACAGGGCGAAGGGCGCAGTGGAAGGAATTCAGTAGTGCCTTAAGGATTGGATTATTCTGCACATTGTCACCGGTCACTGGCGACCGAAGTGTCACTATAGCTTTAGGCATAGTGATAGAAAAACCAGAGTCTTACTGGACCTCAGGTCGCAGCAAGCAGCCCTTGGAGTGTCAGTAAGTAACAGGGGTCAGGTGGAATAGGAACTTTGAGCCTGATCAGCAAAAGCAAGAACCTAGTTCCATCAAAGGAAGGCTCCGACCACAAAACTGACCGGGCAGTACAGCTTGGAGAAGCTGGAGAAATTGGAGTGAACTAGGCTTTATGCTGGTTGGACTCATCATCTTTGAAAGTAAAGGAGGCCCCCAACCTGTTCAGCTGTTATCTCAAAGCACATCCTCCACCCGACCAGCCTCCCTGGGACCTGCCTTATCATCTGACAAGTAAAAGGTATGGAAAGACGCTGGATGGTGTGAGACTGATTTATTTACCTGCACCCGACATCATTAATTTCATAGACTTTGAGGGACCAGTCCCACCTGTAGGGGACCCGACAACTAGCTGCCACACCATCCCCTCAGAGATCTACAGCAGCGCTGGTCTTAGTGATCAGAGAACTACAGGTGGCGTCACGAACTGTATATATACCTATCCCCTGTAAATATCCCCCCCCAACATACGCCTGACCGCCAGGGCCACAGACCGAGCTACCGCTACCTGTGACAACCCCATAGACTTCCATGGGCTCGGCTCTGAGTACCCCATTGCTCTGGTAAACCACAATTGTGGTGCGGGTCAAGACAACTACTGCACAGGATGTATGAATGTTACCTTGGAAAGGCAAGCCCTGACGAAGATGGAAAAGGTTGGTTTGCCCCTCTTTTTGATTCCAGTGCCGCTCCATACTCAGTGTGATGTCACATGCGGACAGAGCCTGCCAGCCATTTTTTTCCTCCTCTGCAGATGGTGTAAACACAGGGGGTAGTGAAAAGCATGAGATGGACAAAGACAGGGAATAAGGAAACTTAGCTTTCAAGCTTCTTCTGCAAGCTCCACACAGCAGAGGATTTGGAATCAGGACCTCAAGCAGCTGTTACACGCTGACACCAGAGAGCTCCCAACTCATAGGCTGGCCTTCAGAGAAACTCTATCACCTATCACATAAGGCCTCTTTCACACATCCGGCGGGCGCCTAAACGGCGCCCCCGGCATTTTACCGCAGCGCCGCATGTGAAAAGCTTTCACACTTCCGGCGCCCAAAATGCGTTTTTTTGCCGGATGGTTTCTGATGCTTGGAGAGATAAGAAACCATCCGGCAAAAAAAAAAAAACGTTACATGCAGCGTTTTTTCCGGACGCCGCAATGTACATTTGCGCCGCATCCGGACAAAACCGCATGCAACGCATTGACATGCGGCGCCATGCGGCGCTAATGCATGTCAATGCGAAAAAAGCCGCATGCGGCGCATCAGATTTTCAGATGCGGCGCTGCGGGAAAATGCCGGGGGCTCCGCAAGGGGAAAAACGGATGTGTGAAACTAGCCTAAGCTGACCAACAACACAGCAGCTGCCAGAAAGGAAACTGACATTAACCCTTGCTGGCCTTAAAGGAAAAAAGCTACATATAAATTATAGTGGAACCAGAGCTGTCACAAATCCAAAAATGACACCGTCTATGGTAAGTATCACTTTCTTTTACACATCTCTGTATGTTATAAGTAGAGATGAGCGAATATCAGTTCGGAGTACGTTCGCCGAATTTGCAATATTCGCCGATTAATTTGTCGAATATTCGCAGAACATAACCAAACGCCATTCACCTCAATGGGAGGCAATAACAAACGCATTCAGAACACATTTGAATGGCCCCAAATGCTGCCAAAACACATCAAATTATGGAAACACACCAGGAAAGTGGCCTCAATTCACGAACAGTACTAATTGTAGCAAGGCACTGCAGCAATCAGCAAGGTATGAGGTATCGGGGTCTGGGATAGTATTTACAGCTTTCAATTGAGCATCACAGTAAGACGAGATGGGTGAGGCATTGGTGTAGGCCCCCTTTGCTGGTGACTCGCACCACAATTGTGGATACCAAGGCTATGGGGTACTCGGAGCCGAGCCCATGGAAATCTATGGGAGTTGTCACTGGCAGCGGTGGCTCGGTCCGTGGCCCTGGCAGTCAATGCGATGGGGGAATATTTACAGGGGATTATTAGGTATAGGTAGTTCGTGACGCCACCTGTGGTATCTGGTAAATTGAACCAGCGCTACTATAAGGACTTTCACAGGGGATGTTATGGGGCAGCTGGGTGGTAAGTCTCCCACAGGTGAGACTGGTCCCTGGAAGTCTATAGTGATGATGATGCAGGGTGTAGTAAGAATTCAGCCAAACACAATGCAGCATCTTTTCATACCTTTTACTGATGATTGTTCAAGCAGATCCCGGGGAGCTGGTCGGGGTGGAGAGTGCACATTCCGGTAACAGCTGAGCAGGTTAGAGGCCTCCTTTACTCCATATACATGTGAATCCAACTTGCCTGAAGCGAAGTTAATTCTGAATCCCCAGCTTTCTCAATAGCTGTACTGCCCGGCCAATATTGTGGTGGAGCCTTCTATGTGGTGAGAACAGAGTCCTTCTATGCTTGGCCTAGCTAAAAGTCCTTGTTCCTCCTGACTCCGATTACGTATTGACACTTAAGGCTGCTCTCTGCGACCTGTAGTCCAGATGCCTCCGGTTTTCTTGTTACTATGCCTGAAACAGTAGCAACACTTCGGACCCCGGTGTCCGGCAATTTAGTGCAGGCAATCCAATACCTAAAGCACTTCTCTATCTTCTCCACTGTGCCCTTCGCCCTGCTTTCCGCTCTTAACATAAGCACTGATGGCTTTTGTGGAATAATGTCAGCTTCATCCAGAGCTCGCTGCACAGCTCTCAGTTTCCTCCAAAGTCCACACAGGACCGAGACTGAATGGCTGCTCTGTCCTTGAGACAGAAGCTAACAGGCTGAACTCCACTGAACACTAAGCTCCACACAAACTGATCTTATCTCAGACAGATAACTATCCAGGGGATGACTCACTCCCGAGCCTCCCGGAGCTAACTGACTGACTCCTCTCGGAAAACTATCTCTAGATCTCCCAAGCTACGTGTCACTCCCCCTTATATCTCAGATGGGTGTGTCTGAAGAGTGAGTGGCAGTGAATGCATATCAAGCTTTGCTGTTGCCTTCCAGTGCACTCTCCTGGACTTTTATGTGTGCCTGCGAAGCTGGGCTACACACTGGGATTACCTGATTTCATGCTAAGCCACACTCAGATGGCACAAATATCAGTTTTGTAGACTACCATTGTCAGAAAAATCTAAGGATAGTAACATGGGTAGTTGAGTCCAAGGAAGTGAAGGCCGGATGGTCTTGGAGGCCGACTGCTACAGGTAACACGCATGAATGAGACCCAACCATGAATGTTCACATTTCCAAAAATTATTGGCAGACACCACAAAAGTGGCATCAATTTCACCACAGTAGAAATAGTATAATAGATGCTTTCAAAGTCAGGTCCCTTACTGTATGATGTTAATAACAGAAGAATTTTTTTGTGGACTATGAATCAGGCCTCTATAACACACTTGATGCTACAAACTATTTTTAAAGTCAGGTCTCTTATTGTATGACGTTAATAACAGAAGACTTTTTTGTGGCCTTTGTATCAGGTCCTATTAACACGCTGGAAGCTACAAACTATTTCTAAAAGTCAGGGCACTTACTGTATGATGTTAATAATAGAAGAATTTTTGTGGCCTATGGATCAGGCCTCTATAACACACTTGATGCTACAAATATGCAAATTGCCTCTTCAAAAAAAGAGGACTTGTACTCTATAGCGCCACCTATTGGAAGTAGCGACCCTACAAGTCACAATCAACCCTTTAACGAGTCTTGTAATATGACTTAAGATAAAAGCCAAATCAGTATCTCCATTTGCAGACACGGTGTTTCGGACTATTGGTCCTCGTCAGTGCAAAGTATTTTTAAAGTCAGATCCCTTACCATATGATGTTAACAGAAGACTTTTTTGTAGCCTATGGATCAGGCCTCTATAACACACTAGATGCTTTAAACTATTTTTAACCCCTTTCTGCCATTAGACGTACTATTCCGTCCATGTGACCTGGCACAATTTGACCATGGACGTAATAGTACATCATTGCGATCGGCCGCACTCTCGGGGGAGTGAGGCCGATCGCGGCCGGGAGTCAGCTGATTCTCATAGCTGACATTCGGCACTAGGAAAAAAACTGATGGAGGAGTCTGGGTTTGATGATTCCAGGAGGATGTTACCCCCTGACAGCATTGTGCCTGCTGTTCAGTTTGGTGGAGGAGGGATAATGCTATGGGCTTTTATCAGGTGTCGGTCTCTGCCCCTTAAGGGTATGCCACACACTAAACAATATCGCTAACGGGATCGCTAAAAAACGTCACTATTTAGCGATCCTGTTAGCGATGTTGTTCAGTGCGGCAGCTGCCAGCGACGAGCTTCCTGCTGTGATCTCGCTCGTCGCTGGAATCGCTCCGGACCCTATTTCATCGCTGGCGCTCCCGCTGGGTAAGTATCTTATCGCTGTGTGGCACCTTTTCTTAGCGATTTAGCGGTACTTTTGTACCGCTAAAGTCGTTAAGAAGATCGCTAACGGCGATAGCGTCGTTAACTATATCGCTAAATGTGGCAGCATTTAGCGATATAGAAACAATCCCGCTAGCGATCGCATTAGTATGCGTCGTTATCGTGATCGCTAGCGGCATTGTTTAGTGTGGCAGTACCTTTAGATACAGAAGAACACTAGCAAATAGACAGGATCAGCAAAATAGAAGGGAATGATTTAAATAACCTCATTATAGATGCTGAGCTAAAGTATACATGGCAGAAATAGGACAGTCGCACAGAAGTGCGCAAACATTTGAGAAAACTCAAAAAATACGACCATGAAGTCCAAAGAATTATCAAAAAAGTACAAATTTTATTTATCATATTCATATAAAAGTCACGGACAGGAGGAACAAGAAACACGGGAAAACAGTGGAGTGCAACTAGAACACATCAGTGGTACGTCATAAAAATGACCGGTACGAGAACCAACAATCTGTATAGATATAGTGTATAAAATATAATATATATAGATGGCAATAGCAAAAATTAATTAATATATATACACACACACCTCAAGTAAAGTAGTCACTGGAATGTTTTTAATATATATATATATGGCTATAGACTATATAGTAATTATTATGGCTAATATATATATGGCTATAGACTATATAGTAATTAATATGGTTAAGAAGGGATAGATAATTTAACACAGTCGATATGCTAGATGAAGCATGTAATGGCAAAAGAAGAAAATAGCCAAATCAATTTATATCACATTCATTACATAATGATAAATGTATTGAATAAGGCGTATAATGGCAGGAAGTAATACAAATAGCCAGATCAGTTTATATCAAGTTCACTACATGCAACAATCCAAAAAGGGGGGGTACTGGCATATATTACCACAATTTAGCACATCAGACAGGTTATACAAGTTAATATATTGTTAGCTGCAAGCCATATTATATAATACTAGTCAAAGGGAACTGGCATAATTGGCACAGAAAACCATATAGATTGAATAAGTCAGCCATGATTTACCTGGGGTGACAGATAAGGAGGAACAACGCACGGGTCAGACAGGAGGCTCGACGCGCGTTTCGGATGCACGATCCTTCATCCTTCATCCTTCAATTATGCCAGTTCCCTTTGACTAGTATTATATAATATGGCTTGCAGCTAACAATATATTAACTTGTATAACCTGTCTGATGTGCTAAATTGTGGTAATATATGCCAGTACCCCCCCTTTTTGGATTGTTGCATGTAGTGAACTTGATATAAACTGATCTGGCTATTTGTATTACTTCCTGCCATTATACGCCTTATTCAATACATTTATCATTATGTAATGAATGTGATATAAATTGATTTGGCTATTTTCTTCTTTTGCCATTACATGCTTCATCTAGCATATCGACTGTGTTAAATTATCTATCCCTTATTAACCATATTAATTACTATATAGTCTATAGCCATATATATATTAGCCATAATAATTACTATATAGTCTATAGCCATATATATATATATTAAAAACATTCCAGTGACTACTTTACTTGAGGTGTGTGTGTATATATATTAATTTTTGCTATTGCCATCTATATATATTATATTTTATACACTATATCTATACAGATTGTTGGTTCTCGTACCGGTCATTTTTATGACGTACCACTGATGTGTTCTAGTTGCACTCCACTGTTTTCCCGTGTTTCTTGTTCCTCCTGTCCGTGACTTTTATATGAATATGATAAATAAAATTTGTACTTTTTTGATAATTCTTTGGACTTCATGGTCGTATTTTTTGAGTTTCCTTAGATACAGAGAAGGGAGATCTTAATCCTTCAGCACAAGACGTTGTGGACAATTCCAGCTTCCAGTTTTGTGGGAACAGTTTCAGGAAGACCATTTTCTGTTCCCCATGACTGTGCCCAGTGCACAAGGCCCATACAGATGGGGGGCAGTTTGGTGGAAGAACATGACCGTCCACACAGATCCTGGACTTAGACCCCATCCAACACCTTTGGAATAAACTATAGTGGGGGGGTTTGACCTATAAAATAAATGAATAAATGCTTTTCCAGATGAAAGAATGTCACTCTGAAGTTTTGTTTGCTACCTGTCTCCTGTCTTCTAGGACCTCTTCTATGTGCCTGCCTCTGGTTTTCAGGACATCTTCCTGCCTGTGGGCAGATTTCATGGTATTAGACTTTTTTGAGTTCTGTTTGCATCTCCATGAAGCCTCCTTTTTGCCTACATTCTTCTGTAATTCTGCTATCTGCTCAATGTTTTCAGTAGCTGCTATCTGCTGGTGGTTTCCAGGACTTTATTAAATTTCTAGCTTGCATATGTAACAAGGGTGACCGGGGTGGTAGTCCTGACCTAGCTCACCCATAAAGACAGTCTGCAGACTCCCTGGCTCCTTGCACACAGAACACAGGATAAACTCAGATTTTCCCCACAGATAGATTACCTTCTCTGTTCTGGTCACAGCAGTCCAGGCAATTAAGACTCAGAAAGGAAGTTGTTCTCCAACAGGGAAAATAACTTTTAATGAACAGGGATGGAGTAGAACGACAAAAGAGTACAATACTGGATTCCTGATCTTTCCCTGACATGCTCCGCAGCCGCACCCACAGCAGCTGTAGCAACCAATGATAAACAGTGGTCCATGCGTTGGAGTCTTGGGCACTTGATACCCCTTCAGCGGGACCCTTTCAGAGTCCTGGGGCCCGTGCTGCGGTCTTTAGTCCTGTAGTCTTTGGGACCCCTCCAGAGTTTCTGGAGTCGTTTCAAACTCCTTTTAAGTCCTTGGAGTCCGTGGCAACAGACCTCTCCCATCCGGGGGGTCTGGCAGTGCCTGTCTGTGATGCCCTTGTTCACATTTACGTCACTTGACAAGTGGAAAAGTTTTTAATACAAGAGTTAGAAGACTGTCCCACAAGGGTTGCCTTGACATGGTGGGATGGCTTGTACATTCTTTTGATCAATGTTTACTAAATACTAGAGTTAAGCGAAACAGGTCGGTCAGATTCAAAAAAGACCGACTTTCGCCAAAGTCGGGTTTCGCGTGAGGTCGGCCATGTGTTCGGCGACCTGAGCGCCAAAGTCGGTTTTCCCATAATGCTTGAAGGTCCTTTTCTCAGCCAATGAGCAAGGACACAGACTGTGGGCAATGCGATGACATGGGCAGCGGCCAGCACCATCTTAGAGAAGGGCATTGCAGTCATTGGCTTGCTTTGTGTGGGGTCACAGTGCCCATAAAAGCCCTCACCGCCAACGGCCATTTTACTTCTGCCAATCTTAGCGTAGGGAGAGGTTGCTGGCGCTGGTTCTCAGTAGGGAGAGCATTAGGCAGTAAAAAAAACAATAATTCTGTGCTTGTGCTGATAGCGATTAGCTGTACAGTTAGTGTGCAGTGACAGGGGAGGGAGGATTTTGTTGTGTGCAGCAGCGCTGGTTCTTAGGCTGCCTGCCAGTGACAGGGGAGGAATTGCTTGTGTAGAGCAGCAGAGCTGATTATTAGGCTGCGTGCCAGTGACAGGGGAGGAATTTCTTTAGCTGTGTGTACACTGCTGTGCATATTGCATTTTAACACAGCACCTACACAGCACTAATACTTTTATTTTTATCTGCACAGTAACTGAGCATTCATTTTTTCCCACACCGTATAGAGCTGTACGCTCCTCACACTACTGTGTACCGGCTGGTATCACAGACAAATATATGCTGACTATCTGTGTGTGACTCCGGAAATATATACGGAGATTTCAATTTTCCCCAAAACGGTATACAGCTGGTATGTTCTGATACATTACCGTTTTTCTGCCTTGTGTATTACGGTCAAATCCATACTGAGAGAGTGTCTGTGTGTGACTCCGGAAATATATACGGAGATTTAATTTTTCCCCAAAACCGTATACAGCTGGTATCTTCTGATACAGTACCGTTTTTCTGTCTTCTGCATTACGGACAAATCCATACTGAGAGAGCGTGTGTGTGTTACTCCTGAAATATATACGGAGATTTAAAATTACCCCAACACTGTATACACTTGTACGCTACTGATACAGTACACTTTTTCTGCTTTTCATATTCTGTTGTAATCCATACTGAGCATGTGAGCATGTGTGTTACTCCTCAAATATATATGGAGATTTAAAATTACCCCAACACTGTATACAGCTGTACGCTACTGATACAGTACACTTTTTCTGCTTTTCATATTCTGGTCTACTCCATACTGAGCATGTGAGCATGTGTGTTACTCCTCAAATACATACGGAGATTTAAAATTACCCCAACACTGTATACACTTGTACGCTACTGATACAGTACACTTTTTCTGCTTTTCATATTCTGGTGTTATCCATACTAACCCTGTGACCATGTGTGTTACTCCTGAAATATATACGGAGATTTAAAATTATCCCAACACTGTATACAGCTGTACGCTACTGATACAGTACATTTTTTATACTTTTCATATTCTGGTCTACTCCATACTGAGCCTATGTGCGTGTGTGTTACTCCTCAAATACAGTACAGACCAAAAGTTTGGACACACCTTCTCATTCAAAGATTTTTCTGTAATTTCATGACTATGAAAATTGTAGAATCACACTGAAGGCATCAAAACTATGAATTAACACATTATACATTACGCTTTACAAAAAAGTGTGAAACAACTGAAAATATGTCTTATATTCTAGGTTCTTCAAAGTAGGCATCTTGCTTTGATTACTGCTTTGCACGCAGAAAAGGTGAACGGATGGACTCTACATGCCTAGTACCCACCGTGAAGCATGGAGGAGGTGGTGTGATGGTGTTGGGGTGCTTTGCTGGTGACACCGTTGGGGATTTATTCAAAATTGAAGCGGTGAGCGGTCCAGCTCACCCCAAACCATCTCGATTGGGTTCAGGTCTGATGACTGTGGAGGCCAGGTCATCTGGCGTAGCACCCCAACACTCTCCTTCTTGGTCAAATAGCCCTTACACAGCCTGGAGGTGTGTTTGGGGTCATTGTCCTGTTGAAAAATAAATGATGGTCCAACTAAACGCAAACCGGATGGAATAGCATGCTGCTGTAAGATGCTGTGGTAGCCATGCTGGTTCAGTATGCCTTCAATTTTGAATAAATCCCCAACAGTGTCACCAGCAAAGCATCCCCACACTATATACAGCTGTACGCTACTGATACAGTACACTTTTTATGCTTTTCATATTCTGGTGTTATCCATACAGAGCCTGTGACCGTGTGTATTACTCCTGAAATATATACAGAGATTTAATATTACCCTATCACTGTATACAGCTGTACGCTACTGATACAGTACACTTTTTATGCTTTTCATATTCTGGTCTACTCCATACTGAGCCTGTGAGCGTGTGTGTTACTCCTCAAATATATACGGAGATTTAAAATTACCCCAACACTGTATACAGCTGTACGCTAGTGATACAGTACCCTTCTTCTGCTTTTAATAATCTGGTGTTATCCATACTGAGCCTGTGACCGTGTGTGTTACTCCTGAAATATATACGGAGATTTAAAATTAACCCAGCACTGTATACGGCTGTATGCTTCTGATACAGTACACTTTTTTGCTTTTTATATTCTGGTGTAATCCATACTGAGCCTGTGACAGTCTGTGACTGTTACTCCTGAAATATATACAGAGATTAAAATTTTTCACCCTCACCGTATACAGCTGTACGCTTCTGATACAGTACCATATAGCTGCTGGTATTTTGGGTACATTTTCACAAACATAAGGAAGTATGGTGGAAGAGGTCGCGGACGTGGCCGTGGGGGGCCACCTGGTGCTAATGGTGGTGGTGGTGGTGCATCTGCTGGTAGTGCCAAAAGCACAATAGCACCTAAGACAGGAGGTGTTGAGCCTGCGTCATCGTCTGGCTCCAGAAGGCCTGGAAGGCTACCTTTTCTGGGACTACGCAAACCGCTTTTAAAGCCGGAGCATCAGGAACAGGTTTTGGCCTGCATTGCCGAAACAGTCTCCAGCTCTATCGCCTCCTCTTCTGAAGGTTCAAAAACTCCAAGCACTGAGTCGTCAGTGCAGGCTTCTGGTCAGGAACAACCCCTTTCCTTGTGTCCTTCACCCCCACCAAAAGGGAAGAATGCGGCAGGCCAAACTTCAGATTACTCCATGGAGCTCTTTTCACATACCATGCCTGGGTTATCAAGTCAAATCCTGAATTCCCCAGTCCAACATGAATCTGACATGGAGTGCACTGATGCACAGCCACTGCTATATGATTGTGCTGGTACATTCAACCAGAGCACTACATTGCCCTGGCAGTCTACTGAGCCACAATGTGACCCTGATGAAACTCAGGTGCCCCTTCCTGCATACTATACCACCTTACACGGTGACACAGAGGAAGGTGCACATGAAATTGAAGAGGAGGTGATGGATGACCCAGTTGTTGACCCTGATTGGCATCCAGTGGGGGAAGAGGGTGCCGCTGGCAATAGCTCAGAAGAGGAGGAGGATCCGCAGCAGGCATCGACATTGCAGCTGGGGTTATCTGGCAGGCTCATAGCAGTCCAAAAAGGAGTTAAAAAAACAAAGAGTTGCAGGACAGCTTGGCCAGACGGTCAAATTTCCACAGCGTGGAAGCCTTGAAAATTTATGCCATAGTAGGAAGAGTCCAGTGTGGCACTTTTTTTACCAAAATCCTATTGATGAGGCAAAGGTTATCTCTAAGTAGTGCGGAAGGACCTTTAGCCGAGGGAAAAATCTCAGAAATTTGAATACCAGTTGCATGCTTAGACATTTAATAAACATGCACTTGCAAGCGTGGACGGACTACAAAACCTACAAATCCCCCCCAGAGCCGGCATCAGCACCTGGCATACCTGGGCAAGCGCCGGTTCCCTGAGCAGGTGGGGGGGCCGACTCGTGGGCGACGGCACTGGCACAGAGCCCCTCCTAGCACAAAAAAGTGTCTCTGACGGTGGGAGGGCCCACTTGCCGTCAGACACACCAGCGTACTATGAGGGGCCCTGTGCCAGTGCCGTCGCCCATGAGTCGGCCCCCCCTGTTTGTTCAGGGTCCCAGCACTTGCAATACTTACCTCTCCATGCTTCACCCCTGTGACGTCTTCCGCGTTTCCTGACAGTGACATTCAGGTTAGAGAGCGCAATGACGTCACGTCTGTACACCCTCTGCCTAAACAGTTCAAGTGCAGAGAGCTGTAAGATGGTGACGCTGAGGAGTCCAGAGTAGAGCAGTGCCCAGCGAGGAGAGGTATTTCATTTTTTTAAATATTTGGAGCAATATATGTGGAACAGTATACACTGGAGAATTATATATGGGGCCCATCATACACTTGAGCATCATAGATAAGACCCATCATACTCTGGAGCATTCTAAATGGGGGATATCAGACACTGGAGCAGCATCTACGGAGCCCATTATACACTGGAGCATTATAAATGGGGCCCATTATTTATGGAGCATTATTTTGGCCCATAAGACACTGGAGCATCATCCATGGGGCCCATCATATACTGGAGCATTCTAAATGGGGCAGATCAGACACTGGAGCAGCATATACGGGGCCCATTATACACTGGTGCATTATAAATGGGGCCCATTATATATGGAGCATTATTTTGGCCCATAAGACACTGGAGCATCATCCATGGGGCCCATCATATACTGGAGCATTCTAAAAGGGGGAAAACAGACACTGGAGCAGTATATACCGGGCCCATTGCACACTGGAGCATTATAAATGGGGCCCATTATATATTTAGCATTATTTTGGCCCATAACACACTGGAGCATCATCCATGGGGCCTATCATATACTTTGAGCATTCTAAATGGGGCAGATCAGACACTGGAGCAGCATATACCGGACCCATTATACACTGGAGCATTATAAATGGGGTACATTATATATGGAGCATTATTTTGGCCCATAAGACACTGGATCATCATCCATGGGGCCCATCATATACTGGAGCACTCTAAATGGGGAAGATCAGACACTGGAGCATCATACATGGGGTCCATCATATACTGGAGAATCATATGGGGTTCATTATTTATGGGGCATCATATAGGGTATGGAGCATCATATGGGGCACATATGGGGTCTATTCTGTATGGAGCATTATATGGAGCCAATTCTGGATGGAGCAATATATGGGGCCCATCATATACTGTATGGAGCTTTATATGCGACTCATTATACTGTATGGAGCAATATGTGGGGCTCATTGAACTCTATGGGGACCGTCCTATACTTTATGGCGCATTATATGGGGACTATCATATACTGGAGCAGTATGTGGAGCTCATCATATACTGTATGGAACATTATATGGGACCAATTATTCTGTATGGAGCAATATATGGGGCTCTTTATTCTGTATAGCGCACTATGTGGTGGCCATAATACTGTATGGAGGAATATACTGTCCGTTTTTTGAGCTATTGTAGATTTTAACATAGATATCAGTCATGTCATGTAAGAAGTGATTTTTCATTGTACTGTACCTATAATTCTGTGCCATATCGGAGCATCATGAATTATGGTATGTGTTAAAGGGGCCCACTGACATTCTTTGGCCCGGGGCACAAGAAAACCGGGAGCCATCCCTACCCCCCCACAAGTTTTTCCAAATAACCCCCAGTTTTCAATGCGTAACTATTATTGTAAAATAACCCCCAGTTTTCAATGCGTAACTATCATTATAAAGTTAATTAAGGTTGACAAGCTTAAGTAATAAGAATTGATGTCGTTGGCATTGAAATGGGCACTGTAGGTGTGTTTACTGTCCTCCACTCCATGGCAACTTTGCTTCCCCATTGACTTGCATTGGGTTTCATGTTTCAGTCGGACCCCCGACTTTTCACGATAATCGGCCGATTTCGTTCGACCCTAATAATTATTATTCTTACCTTCATGCATTTTTTGCAAAGAAATTTTATTCATTTTATTTTAGGATAAATGTTTTTTGTGTCTGGTTTTCTATAAGGGTGTGACCGCTCTGTTTCTGAGCTGAGAAATCCATCCTGTCTGGCCTATGCTTTAACTGGTGGGTTTATTCCCTCTGCCCTTGTTCACATTTACGTCACTTGACAAGTGGAAAGGTTTTCAATATTAGAGTAGGACTGTCCCACAGAGGGTTGCCTTGACGTGGCGGGATGGCTTGTACATTCTTTTAATCAAAATTATGTTTACTAAATACCCTTATAATTATTACTACCTTCATGCATTTTTTGCAAAAAAATTTATTCATTTTATTTTAGGATATTTGTTTTTTGTGCAATTACATTTTGCATACACATTAACATACTTTTTCAGCTCAGATCTAGTCTCTTATAATCAACACTATAAACTGGATTGGTAATGCCACAAGAAAAATTCTACTGAAAATAAGCAACACAATGGATCAATTGTAGCCAGAGTGTTCACTTTTTGCATTATTACTCTAAGAACTGCTGACTGTAGTAGCGAAAACCCTTTTTCTATAGTCAGAGGTGGCCATCGTAGAGAAGGCTGAAAGGAAGTTGAAAGGAAATTCTCTATCTAAGGAAACATCCTCTAATTTCTGATAGCACCACAGTACAATATGTCTTAGAGGATAACACGGCATCACCGGTTATTCCCATCAGTATATTCTGCAGAAAGAGAAACATAATATCTAGCAGAGCCTCAGGGAAACCTACAGCCGAGGAATCAGTCATGAGAGCCTACATCATAGCAGGTAATGTTTTATATGATGGAAGTCTTGGTTTTGTGTAGAAAGAGCCAATCTAGGGTTCCTAAGCTGATTTCTAAGGAACTCTTGTACATGTTGGGTCCCAAATACCTAAAATATCCATTTTGACCCCCATTCCAATGTGCAGATAAAAAATGGTTTATAGATAGAACCTATCACAGCACAGAAAAGATTCTTCCCCGGTGTCATAGAAGACATTTGTTAGACTATTTTTCATCATCGCTTCTAGAAATCTAATGCATTTTTATTTTCTGTGTATTTCACTTTTAGTTTTAATCCTCCACATCAACCTGGTCAATGGAAAAATAAGGATTGAGCCATTACCTGAGTATCCGATAGCCAAAGAATCAGTCATCTTGAGTGTTACCGGAATTAAAGGAAACATTATTTTTTTCAAATGGTTTAAAGGACCAGAAGCCACCACTAAGTATCACATATTCACATACACCAGTGGTACGCTGATTGTTGGGGAACAGTACAACTCTCGTGTCAACGCTTTTGCCAACGGATCATTACAGATCAGAGATCTTCAAGTTGAGGATCGAGGGAATTACATAGTGAAGGTGCAGACAAACATGCAAGAAGATGAGGACATTGACCTTCATGTTTACGGTAGGTACCTACCTATGTTGTAATCCTAAGGCAGTGATTGCAATGCTATTCGACATCTTTGTTGGGGTTTTGACAGTTTTGATGGAAAGAATAGAGAAGCACTCAAACGTTTTAGTGAAATCCTGGTAGACGCTTTTATAATTTATTAAGTCACTTGGGGCATCTCAAATGAGTAAATGGCAAGACAGATCTTCCATCAGGTCTTCTTTCATAAAAAAATACATTAAGCCTACTAATTTGAAATACCCGATGATGGAATTTGACATTAGGTCCGTCATTTAAATCTTGCATCAATAAATTAGGACCTAGGTTTCTAAAAATGTTTAGAATTAAGAGTCCTCAGTGGTTGATACCTTTTAATGGCTAACTGAAAAGATGGTAACAAATTGCAAGCTTTCGAGACTACTCAGGTCTCTTCATCAGGCAAAGACTAATACAAAATCTGAAGAATCGCATATTTATACACAACACAACACAGAAAAAATGCAATAGATGAGACAAGTGACGTGAAGCAGAACTGTCATTATGGGAGGGGATGAACAGTTGTGGCAATAAATATTGGACTAGTTCATATATAAGGAGTGTGAAAGTTCTATTGCCCTCTGATTGGGGTCTGGTAATGTTTTGTGATGTTCTCACAGGGTCTTTGAAGCAAATTCCTTAATTGATGTAATAGGCCATAAATCCATGTGATAGGTTCATTCCAGCATTGAGAGTGTCAAAGGTCACCATCAATTTGTATTCACAAACTCTCCTGTGTCTCTGAGATGTGAAATCACCTTTCAGTACAAGTAATTTCATGTCCAACATGCTATGACCGGGGATGCAAAAGTGTTTGGCCACTGGTAAATCCATTCTTTTTTCTCTTATTGTGTGGCGATGAGAATTCATCCTTGTTCTAAATTCTAAATAATTAGGTACACCACATTAGATGTGATGCAGCTGAAAGTACCTGGGATCTTGTAGTCCTGATGTGAGTTGGGGATCTTTATCTTGTCTGTGGTCATTATAAATGGACAGGTTTTGCATTTCTTCTGGTTGCAAGGAAATACCAGGATGGATTAAATGCCTGCAAAGTCTTCATGGAAAACACCAAGAATGATGCTAATTCTGTGGTGAAACTCACAAAATTCATCCTCACCCACAATTACTTCCAATTTGACAACAATATCTATTTACAGGAGACTGGCATAGCGATGGTAAGTAAAATGTCTCCACAGTATGCAAATCTTTTCATGGCCAAGCTTGAAAATGACTTTCTGTCCTCATGTCCCATCAGGCCTCTGGCCTACTACCGCTACATTGATGACATTTTAATCATCTGGACGGAGTCTGAGCAACAGCTAAAGACGTTCCATGAACAGTTCAATCAATTTCATCCCACCATCAATTTAACACTCAACTACTCCAGCACTGAAATTAACTTTTTGGACACCATCATTAAGCTAAAGAACAATGAAATAGAGACATCCCTGTATCAGAAGCCAATCGACCATCCAACATACCTTTAAATGGGACAGTTTCCATCCAAAACACATAAAAAACTCTATTGTCTACAGCCAAGCCATCAGATACAACCGTATATGTTCCAACCCCATGGATAGAGATGAACACCTTGGTCGCCTTAGAAAGACCTTTTTAAATCAAGGCTACCATCCAAGAACAATTGAAAACCAAATTACAAGAGCCACCAGAATATCAAGGAATCACCTGCTACATTACAAAACTAAAGAAGAAAATAACCGGGTGCTTCTAGTGGTCACCTACAATCCAAATCTGGAGATGCTAAGGGGAGCTGCACGGAAACTACAACCTTTACTACAAAAAAGATGCCCGATTACAATCCATATTTCCAGACCCCCACTACTGTGTTTTAGGCAGACCCCAAATCTAAGAAGCATCATTGTCGGAAGTTCCCTGTCCTTTCCAACAGCTGCAGGAACCTTTCCTTGCAACAAGAAGAAATGCAAAACCTGTCCATTTATAATGACCACGGACAAGATAAAGATCCCCAACTCACATCAGGACTACAAGATCCCAGGTACTTTGAGCTGCATCACATCTAATGTGGTGTACCTAATTATTTGCACAAAATGTCCAACTGGGGGTCTGTATGTGGGGGAGACGGGGCAAAAACTTAGAACAAGGATGAATTCTCATCGCCACACGATAAGAGAAAAAAGAATGGATTTACCAGTGGCAAAACATTTTTGCATCCCCGGTCATAGCATGTTGGACATGAAATTACTTGTACTGAAAGGTGATTTCCATCTCAGAGACACAGGAGAGTTTTCGAATACAAATTGATGGTGACCTTTGACACTCTCAGTGCTGGAATGAACCTATCACATGGATTTATGGCCTATTACATCAATTAAGGAATTTGCTTCAAAAACCCTGTGAGAACATCACAAAACATTACCAGACCCAATGAGAGGGCAATAAAACTTTCACACTCCTTATCTATGAACTAGTCCAATATTTATTGCCACAACTGTTCATCCCTCTCCCATAATGACAGTTCTGCTTCACGTCACTTGTCTCATCTATTGCATTTTTTTCTGTGCTGTGTTGTGTATAAATATGTGATTCTTCAGATTTTGTATTAGTCTTTGCCTGATGAAGAGACCTGAGTAGTCTCGAAAGCTTGCAATTTGTTACCATCTTTTCAGTTAGCCATTAAAAGGTATCAACCACTGAGGACTCTCAATTCTAAATATTTTTCTATCTACTGGCTAACACGGTACTAAGATATACATCTTTACTGGACATAGGTTTCTAGAAGTTCACAAGAACCTGATATCAAGTTTTAAAGGGTAACTATTCTTTAAAATGATTTTTTATATATTGTAAATGTGCTGCCAATCATTCAGGATCTGGATCCTGACATCTGCACACAACGTACACTGCTCTGAAAAGCTTACATCCGCCAACAACACCAATCAGATCCTGCACAAGTCCAAACAGAACAGTGTACTGGCTCAATAAAAAGTCTATGGGCACAATTCATGAAAGCATTCACTCTAGAATAAAAGTTTTGAGTAGTCGCAAAATTTAGGTGCAACTTTGTCATTTTTGGCATTTCCATTTCTCCCATCAACAAAATGGGCAAAGCTAGGGCAGGGGCAAAACAAAGGCAGGATGCCACGCCGTGTCATGAATTAGATTAGTTCCGTATGCCAGAAATCTCACTCCAGCACCTAACTGATTTCTGGCTCAGTGAATGGAGGCGCACGCCACTCGACAGACATCTTCTGAGGCCACTTTTCAAGACCAGCGAGTGCAACACCTGTCTTGATAAATTGGGTCTGTGCAAGCAATCATGGAGCAGTTCGGCACTGTTGTTTGCACATGTGATGTCTTGTGTTTTGTGCAACAATTGAGAGTCTCAGGACCCCCACGTATAGGCAATAACAAGTTCTTACTGGATTACTTCTTTAATGATTTCTTTCTGTAATTTATCATTTCATCTTGTCTGTAGAGACGGTTGGTAAACCGGTGATCACAGCATCTCATTCTGATATCAAAGAAAATGACTTTGCCTCCCTCACGTGTGCCGCAACCAATGCTGACCGGATCGTATGGATAAAATCGAGATCCAAAATAATACAAGTAAAAAATGGAAACATTGTAACTCATGAGAATGGGACCATCATATTTACTAACATCAAAAGTAGCGACGAAGGAAAATATGAGTGCCAAGCAGAGAATCTGGTTAGCAGAAGCTCCAGTGAAGTCTATTCTCTGTCAATATCACGTGAGTAATGTCATATTAAAAAAAATTAAAGAACTGCATTATATAAGGGTATGTAGTCATTATAAAAATACTCATCTAAAATTATCCCCATTGGGGCTCACAAGTTGTGTCCCTGACATTGAGGCGGGCTCACACGCAGAGCCCGCATCTTTCCCGACTTATCTTTCTAGAATTATTCAGCCATCATGTGGCTCTAACAGCCGCTATTAAAGCTGTCAATCTTTGACAGCGACATTACATGCGATGTGATCCCAGAGTGCTGAGGTGTTGCTGTTACAACCTGGGGTCTGCAGAAGACACTCGTGTTTGTCATTACAATCCTCCTGTGAAAGCCAGCATTTAGCTGGCATTCATAGGAGATCCTGATTTTCGCTAAGCATCGCAGTACTGATACATTACTATGATAGTACGAGAGATCAGTTGATCACACCCTAAGAGAACTAACAAATACAATAAAAAAGTTTTTAAAAAATATGAAAAAAATGCAAAAAATGCAAAAGTTCAAATCACCCCTTTTACCCCATTAAAAAAGGCAATTTAAAAAATACACATATTTAGTATCGCCACATTCGTAATAATCCAATTTAACAAAATATAAAATACATTAATCAGATCTGTAAACAGCGTAACGATTAAAGAAAAAAATTGAAATGCCAGAATTACTTTTTTTGGGGATCAAAACATCATATCTCCTCCAAAATGGTATCAGTAAAGGCAAAAACATCAGCTCAGGGCGCAAAAAATTAGCCCTCCCACATCACTATATCCCAAAATTAAAAATGGGTCAGACCTTGGAAAATTGCAACCCAAGCAAAATTGTTATTTTTTACATATTTCCTAATATTTTTTTTTCACCACTTAAACAAAAAAGAAAAAACTATACATGCTTGGTATCTGCATAATCGTACTTACCTAGAGAATCATATTGCCAGGTTAGTTTTACCCCATATTGAACAATGTAAATTAAAAATAATTGTGGAATTGCACTTCTTTGTGTTTTCAACACACTAGAATTGTTTTCCTGCTTTTCAGTGCATAACATGATAAAAATGAATGGTGTTATTCAAAAGTACAACTCATGTTACGAAAAAACAAAAATAGAAAAGTAAAAAGAATTATGAATCTTGGAAGAAGGGGAGGAAAAAATGAAAACGGAATAAAGTCCAGTCATGAAAGGGTTAAATCCATAGTAGCACTGCAAGGCTACTATGCTAATCATTGAACTGCCATGCTGCCTACATGTACAGTATAGTCAGGATTCTCTTGTCCTTCTGCGGCTTGACCACTAGTGGTTGCTATTTTCACTTTGATAAATTTTGCTGTATTTCCACTCCTTACCACTGGAGGCTGCTATTGTGTTTCTGCAATCACTGTTCCCTCAACGTATTCTATAGTAAAACTTGAGTATGCCATACTGAACAAGAAAACAGAAAAAATGTAAAATGCTACTTACATGAATACATCACCAGAACCACCATTAATACCATTTGAGGAAGATTTGGAGAGATTCTGCTAAGTTTCTGCTCCAAAAAATAAGTGTAAACATACGCCAACTTATGCTAAGTTTGTGGAGCAGATCCTCGCTAAATCATCTTCCTTCTCTCAAAATTCAAAGTTTTGAGGATTGTTAACTCTTAACATAGCCTTGAAGCTCGTTTTGGATTGATACATATGTACAACGTCAGAACCACAATCAGTACATGAATGCAGCGCCAGAACCACCGTTGGTACATGAATAAATTAACAACCTTAGTACAGTGATCAGTTGCAATGTCAGGTCAGCCCCATGTACAATTGCATCACATGAACTTACAACTCCCAGTATGTCTTTAACCCCTTAATGTCCACTGAAGTGCACAGTCCGTCATGGCAAGGTGCCAGTTCCGGCACCAGGACGGACTGTGCATGTCATGCCTTTGATCTACCACTGCGTGTAAACACGCAGTGGTAGATCAGTGCCGACAGCTGTCACAGACAGCTGACAGGCACGGCAAGCGGTGCGGGGACCTTTGCCGTCGGTCCCCGCACCTACAGCGCTGTGATTGGTCAGTTAATCTGACTGACCAAACACAGCAGCGATCGCGCAGGAGAAGCTGAAATTTCAGCTTCTCCAGCGCGATCAGTGCAGGAGCTCAGCGCTGCAGTGGCCAGGCTTCCTACACTGACAGCCAGGAGCGGAGCCCCCACCGCCCCTGGCTGTTAACCCCCTGACTGCTGCGATCCAGCACGATCGCAGAGCTCAGGGGGGAGGCAGAGGGTCGGGAGCTCCCTCTGCCTCAGATCGGCGCCCTGCAATGTATTTGCAGGGGCCGATCTCTGCCTTGATGACCCGGGGTTGTCATGACAACCTCCGGGTCATCTAGCTGCGGAAAACTGCTGTGATCATGTTCACAGCAGCTTTCCCCATAGGTACAATGCATTGCAATGCTGGAGCATTGCAATGCATTGTAACTGCAATAAAAAGTAAAAAAAGTGAAAGTCCCATAAAGGGACAAGTTAAAAAAAATCATTTTTTAAAAAAAATTGTAGAAAAAATATTAAAAAATAATTTAAAAAAAATCCCCTAAAAATACACATTTTTATGTAATAAAAAAAATAAAAAACAAAAAAAATACACATGTTAGGTATCGCCATGTCCGTAAAAATCCCATCTATAAAAGCATAACCCTAGTTAACCCCTTCAGTGAAAGCCGTAAAAAAAACACAAAAAAGTAGTAAATTATACTTTTTCCAAGCGGTATCATCATACCGCTTGGAAAAAGTGCAATAACACGCGATCAAAAAGTCAGATATAAATAATCATGGTACCGCTGAAAACGTCATCTTGTCCCGCAAAAAACAAGCCGCTATACAGCATCATCAGCGAAAAAATAAAAAAGTTATAGCTCGCGGAATAAACTGATGCAAAAATAATTATTTTTTCTATAAAATTTTTTATTGTGTAAAAAACGCCAAAACATAAAAAAATATATAAATAAGGTATCGCTGTAATCGTAGTGATCCAAAGAATAAAGCTGCTTTATCAATTTTACCACACGCGGAACGGAGGGAAAAAAAAAAAACAATTCCTGAATTGCTGGTTTTTGTTCATTCTGCTTCCACAAAAATCGGAATAGGAAGCGATCAAAAAACGTTATGTGCCAGAATATGATACCAATAAAAACGTCAGCTCGTCCCGCAAAAAAAAGCCCGCAGATAACTCTGTCGGCCGAAATATGGAAAAATTATAGCTCTCAAAATACGGCGATGCAAAAATTTCTTACAAAAAATTATTCCAAAAAAAAGCATCTTTTAGTGTGTGACAGAAGCTAAACATGAAAAAAGGATGTAAATCTGGTATCGCTGTAATCGCACCGATCCGAGGAATAAAGTCGCCTAATCACTAATACCGCACGAGGAACGGCGTAAAAAAGAAAACCAATTCTTCACCTTTTGTGGATTTGTTCATTGTGCCTCCCAAAGATCGCAGTAAGGCGATCACAGTGGTTCCCCCCCACATATGCGGTATCAGCGTACTCAGGACAAAATGCACAATAGCTTTTGGGGTCCTATTTCTCCTGTTACCCTTAGAAAAATAAAAATTTGGGGGCAAAAAGGTCATTTTTGTGGAAAAAAATATGATTTTTTTATTTTCACGGCTCTACGTTATAAACTTCTGTGAAGCCCTTGGGGGTTCAAAGTGCTGACCACACATCTAGATAAGTTCCTTGGGGGTCTAGTTTGCAAAATGGGTCATTTGTGGGGGTTTCTACTGTTTAGGCACATCAGGGGCTCTCCAAACGTGACATGACACCCGCAGACCATTCCATCAAAGTCTGCATTTGAAAAAGGCACTCCTTCCCTTTCGAGCTCTGCCATGCGTCAAAATAGTGGTTTACCCCCACATATGGGGTATCAGCGTACTCAGGACAAATTGCACAATAACTTTTGGGGTCCTGTTACCCTTTGGAAAATAACAATTGGGGGTGGAAAGATCATTTTTGTGGAAAAGATATGATTTTTTAATTTTACTGCTCTACGTTATAACCTTCTGTGAAGCCCTTGGGGGTTCAAAGTGCTGACCACACATCTAGATAAGTTCCTTGGGGGTCTAGTTTGCAAAATGGGGTCATTTGTGGGGGTTTCTACTGTTTAGGCACATCAGGGGCTCTCCAAGCGCGACATGACACCCGCAGACCATTCCATCAAAGTCTGCATTTAAAAACGGTGCTCCTTCCCTTCCGATCTCTACCATGCGTCAAAATAGTGGTTCCCCCCCACATATGGGATATCAGCGTACTCAGGACAAATTGCACAATAGCTTTTGGGGTCCTATTTCTCCTGTTATCCTTATAAAAACAAAAATTTGGGGGCAAAAAGATTATTTTTGTGGAAAAAAATATGATTTTTTTTATTTTCACGGCTCTACGTTATAAACTTCTGTGAAGCACTTGGGGGTTCAAAGTGCTCACCACACATCTAGATAAGTTCCTTGGGGGTCTAGTTTCCAAAATGGAGTCAATTGTGGGGGGTTTCTACTGTTTAGGCACATCAGGGGCTCTCCAAACGTGACATGACACCCGCAGACCATTCCATCAAAGTCTGCATTTGAAAAAGGCGCTCCTTCCCTTTCGAGCTCTGCCATACGTCAAAATAGTGGTTTACCCCCACATATGGGGTATCAGCGTACTCAGGACAAATTGCACAATAACTTTTGGGCTCCTGTTACCCTTTGGAAAATAACAATTGGGGGTGGAAAGATCATTTTTGTGGAAAAGATATGATTTTTTAATTTTACTGCTCTACGTTATAACCTTCTGTGAAGCCCTTGGGGTTCAAAGCTCTCACCACACATCTAGATAAGTTCCTTGGGGGGTCTAGTTTCCAAAATGGGGTCACTTGTGGGGGGTTTCCACTGTTTAGGCACACAGGAACTCTCCAAATACGACATGGCGTCCAATCTCAATTCCAGCCAAAAAAGTCAAATGGCGCTGCTTCCCTTCCGAGCTCTGCCATGCGCCCAAATAGTGGTTTACCCCCACATATGGGGTATCAGCATACTGAGGACTAATTGCACAATAACTTTTGGGGTCCTTTTATCCTTTGGAAAATAAAAATTGGGATGAAAAGATCATTTTTGTGGAAAAAATATGATTTTTTAATTTACGGCTCTACGTTATAAC
>JARQOD010000003.1:437291795-437350323 GCA_033576555.1 Oophaga sylvatica | reverse complement strand
CCATACCCACTGTATACTAATAGCTACACTGTATGGCTGTATTAATAAGGCAACGGGGTCACTGATGGCCGGATTTCCGGTGCAAATGCTGGAAGTGCATGTTAAATGCCGTTGTCAGAGTTTGACAGCGGCATTTAACTGGTTAATATCCATGTGTGGATTGCGATTCCATCCGCGGCTGTGCCGGGCACATGTCAGCTGTTTAAAATACTATTACGCCCGATGTCAGAAAGGGATTAACTAAATTGTATGGCTGTATTAATACCTATACTGTATGACTGTATTAATAATTGCACTGTATAGCTGTATTAATGACTACAATGTATGTCTGTATTAATAACTGCACTGTATAGCTGCACTAATAACTGCACTGTATGGCTGTACTAATAACTACACTGTATGGCTGTATTAATAGCTACACTGTATGGCTGTATTAATAACTGCACTGTATGGATGTACTAATAACTGCACTGTATGGCTGTACGAATAACTATACTGTATGGCTGTATTAACGACTACAATGTATGGCTGTATTAATAACTATAATGTATGGCTGTATTAATGACTATACTATATGGCTGTATTAATAACTGCACTGTATGGCTGTACTAATAACTGCACTGTATGGCTGTACTAATAACTGCACTGTATGGCTGTATTAATAGCTATACTGTATGGCTGTATTAATAACTACAATGTATGGCTGTATTAATAACTGCACTGTATGACTGTACTATTGGCGCTAGTATAATAGAAGTAGACACTTATCCATGACTGAGAAGACAAGGTTACTCCTGCCCGTAACTATAAGATATTTCTTTGTTCCCCATGTTTTTCCTTTTGGTCGTTCCATATTCAGGGTAATGACTGTGAGGAGGAGCGTGAAAATAAAGCAAACCTTGCTGCAGCGGACATTTTGGGTCATAAGACGTCCAAGTCTAAAAGGCTGTAATATCTGCAATACTAATGGTAATAGCAGATATCAGCAATCATGGGAGTACTCAGTAATGGCGCATAATTGCACGGACAATGGTATATCCAAGTCGCAACTATTAGGATCAGGTACATTAGCCCCAACAAATGCAGAAGACATTGACAATGACCATAGAGTCTATTACTGGGTCTATTATATCTAGATTCTTATCTAGAGGGAAACCATTCTGATGTCAGAGAGTTAATGGAGCCCCATGTATGAAGAGTTTCACTCAGCAGCCAATCAGAGTCCACTGTTCATTCCTCCAGTGCAGGTTAGCAAATGGAAGCTGACGTCTGATTGGTAGAGATAACCAAACGCGAGCATTACATTTCGAGGTTCGTATCGGACACCTAATGTCTGGTGCTGAACTCCGAACGCGGACTTCTCCCGAAAGTCCGTTTTAGTGTTAGGAGTTCCGGGTGATGTCCGGGAGGGGGGACAGAGACTTAATACTAGAATTTACTATGGCCATTTAATAACACCAATTTTGGGTACCAATTTCTATAGAGTTCTGGTTAAAGTTCGGGTAGAGTACTTGTACCCGTGTAAAGGGTTGGCCGAGGGGTTAACTTACTGGGAGCTGCTGCATTCTTTACACCTGTTATCTCTATTCCCCTGGGGTGTTCTTCTCTTGTGACAGTATATACAGCACATTCAGAGTCAGAGTCCAGAATCACGTCAAACTGTTCTGCTTTATTTTCCTCTGGACACAGCACATCCAAGACACCATAAGCACATTTTTTATGGTACCAGCAATACATTTTCCACTACTCCGCTTCTTCTCTTTTGCTACACCAGAATGGACCACAAAGTATTGACGGGACGAGGAGCCTGGTGAAAACGACACTTCGACTTCTTCCCCTGGAGACACTTGAATCCAGTCTAGGAATACACATCTACTAGGTCGTCCACCCCTCTCTGGTTATCCTGCCCGGATACTTGCTGGTGGCCCACTCGCTAATACTCTCATGCACTACCTCTTCTGCTGAGCATCCCCACAGTGGTTCTTCCACTGGACCACTTCTACATAAACCCACAGACTTTGGGCTCACGTTACCACAGTGAATCCTTCATCGGCTGTTCAGGGGTTGCTGGTCCCCTCACACTTCTTCTCTATGCCCAGGGCCCAGGAATGTGGACGTCCTCACACTAGCAAGGTCCACCCCCGACTGACTTCCGCTTGGAGGAAATCTTCCCGACAGACCCCCGCTTGGTGGGGATCTTTCCCTGACAAAAAAGTCCCTAACCATTTGTCCCTATTAGACTGGATGTGCTCAATGCCCCATCTAGCGTTCAACCCAAATACTGCATTGACATATTTTTATAACTTCCTAACTGGATCTCTAACGTGCCCCCATTAGTGATCCCTCGCAAACTATATCTAAACCCATATATATACTGTATATACTACACTACTAGCACCCTCTTCTAGTGACCCCAAGGATGCACTATCTACCTATAACTAAACCCTCACATATCTAACATACCACTAGAAAAGGACATCATACAGTTCCTAAAAGACATACATTTCCACACCTAAAAGAATGCAAACATATCAAGGGTTAATACTCTTGACCTCCTTACACCCGAAGCGAAATTTGTACTAAAGTTTTGTCAAACAAGACGAACCCGAACTTCTACAGTTTCACTCATCCCTACTGAATGGCCTATCATGGGTAATTAGGACACTTTTCTGTGAGACAGTTCTCATACATGAGGCGCAGTGTGACCTTGTAACAGACAGAGAAGGGGAATAGAAAATTATACTCACCGTGGACGGTCAGGTCCACATTTAACTCCAGTGCTGATGTCCGCATCAGTGCAACCACTATATAATTCCCCTGATCTGTGACATGAAGATCTTTAATCTGTAATGATCCATTATTGAAAACCGAGATCCGATCATTGTACAGACGTCCTCTAAAAAATTTGAGATTATTATCAAGAACATATGCCAGGATCTGATACTGAGCACTTTTATCTGGTCCTTTATACCAGGTGACAAGTTTGAGTTTGTCAGTATTCCCAGTAACGCTCAGGGTGACAGATCCACTAATAGCTGGATACTGAGGGATCGGCTGGATCTCTCCACTGGTCACATCCATCGTGAGGACGAGGAGAACTGAAAGAAAAAAGTTCATCAGATTCCTGATATCCTTTACATCAACTCAAAACGTTATATTAAATCATCATGGACTTTTCAGTGTACACAGGAGTTATCCACCAGACATAGCCCCACCAGAGAGAAGCCCCTGACGTAGACCACTGTATGGCACACAGCTCTGATTATATACAAAGTATTCTGTATATTATTAGTACAGGATCCCTGTGTGTGGAAAATCACAGTCACAGGAGAAGTGTCCTGGTGCATCCCCCATACACCAAGAGGACTCTATGGCCTATGGCATCTGTCAGATCAGTGGGA
Source organism: Oophaga sylvatica (assembly GCA_033576555.1). Taxonomy (NCBI): domain Eukaryota; kingdom Metazoa; phylum Chordata; class Amphibia; order Anura; family Dendrobatidae; genus Oophaga; species Oophaga sylvatica. Next base: position 437,346,922 of record JARQOD010000003.1, on the reverse strand, counting down.
ACCTATGAAGACAACCAGGAAAAATGTCAGGAGCTCCTCCTGCACACATTCAAAGTCCATAGCTAGTCAGTATGAAAAGTGCCGTACATTGCTATTACTGGGATTATTGAGATATAAGTTTTAGCATCATAAAAATTATCAATTTTGTTTGTCACGTTGCAGATTTAAAAAAATGCAGTAGTTCCCATATGCAAACAATCAGAATGTGCATAAGATTTGTGAAATCTCATAGATTTTGCACTTACTATAAAAAAGTAGCTTTTAATTTGCATAAAAAAGCTGCATTAATGGCGCATGTGATCATAGCCTCATAATAAGGCCACACTCTCACGTTCCGTATTTGATCAGTATTTTACATCAGTATTTAATTATAACCCAAAACCAGGAGTGGAACAGCCAGAGGAAAAGTATAATAGAATCAAGTCACCACTTCTGCATTTTTCATCCACTCCTGGTTTTGGCTTACAGATACTGATGTAAAATATTGACCAAATACTAAACGTGTGAACGTGGCCTGACATCAAGTCACTGATTTGTAAAGAAGGCATTGTTAATGCTGGTCTTGATGAAGGGGAGTCAGGTGTAGGCACGTTACATAATGATAAGCAGTTCTGCTGGAGATAGAGACATGTCTTAAGGCTGGGTCTCACATAACGATACACCAGCGATCCCGACAACGATATGCACTTGTCAGGATCGCTGGTGTATCGCTACATGATCGCTGCTGAGCTGCCAAACAGGCAGCTCAGGCAGCGATCTGGGACAGCGACACTGCGGGTAACATCGCTTAGTTACCCGCAGTGTACGTTGGATACCAGCGCCCTGATGCAGGGAGTTGGTATCCAAGGTACACAGCGGGTTTCCAAGCGCTGCTCCGTGCCTGGAAACCCGCTGTTTACCTTGGATACCAGCTCCCTGCATCAGGGCGCTGGTATCCAAGGTACACAGCGGGTTTCCAGGCACAGCCCCGCGCCTGGCAACCCGCTGTGTACCTTGGTTACCAGCGGATCGCTGGTCTCCCGCCTGTCACACGCAGCGATGCGTGCCTGTCAGCGGGAGACCAGCGATCAAAAAAATGTCCTGACATTTCAGCGACGATCAGCGATACCCGGCAGGGGGCTGATCGTCGCTGAATGTCACACACAGCAATATCGCTGGTGAGCTCGGTGCTGCGTCACAAAACTAGTGACTCAGCACCGATCTCGGTAGCGATATCACTATGTGAGATGGGCCCTTTAGAGTGATACCTTTATTGGCTAACCAGAAAATTATATGTTTGCAAGCTTTCAGAGCGCAGGGGCTCCTTCAGGCGAGATTACAAGTAGATTAATGAAGAAAAAAGCACATTTAAGAGATACTACAGTAAGACATCTGTTCATTAGGTGGGAGGTGTGACGCCTCATAAAGATAAGCCAAGGAAATCAAATTAGCATGCTTTAATTTAAAAATATACAGTTCTTACAGTAAATATATTAAAAGGTAAAAACAAAATGACACACAAATATGCAAAACTGTTATAAAATAAAAAGGGAGAAATAACAGAAATAATATATTCTTAGTTTGTATTTAACCCTCAAGGGTGGTTTGCACGTTAATGACCGGGCTAATTTTTACAATTCTGACCACTGTCTCTTTATGAGGCTATAACTCTGGAACGCTTCAATGGATCTTCACGATTCTGAGATTGTTTTCTCGTGACATATTGTACTTCCTGATAGTGGTAAAATTTCTTCGATATAATTTGCGGTTATTTATGAAAAAAATGGAAATATGGCGAAAATTTTGAAAATTTTGCAATTTTCAAACTTTTAATTTTTATTCCCTTAAAACTGAGAAATATGTCACACAAAATAGTTGCTAAATAACATTTCCCACATGTCTACTTTACATCAGCACAATTTTGAAACCAAATTTTTTTTTTTTTGCTACGAAGTTATAAGGGTTAAAAGTTGACCAGCGATTTCTCATTTTTACCACAAATAGTACAAAACCATTTTTTTTTAGGGACCACCTCATATTTGAAGTCACTTTAAGGGGTCTATATGACAGAAAATACCCAAAAGTGACACCATTCTAAAAACTGCACCCCTCAAGGTACTCAAAGAAGTTTATTAACCCTTCAGGTGCTTCACAGGAGCTGAAGCAACTTGGAAGGAAAAAATGAACATTTAACTTTTTAGTCACAAAAATGATCTTTTACAAACAATTTTTTCATTTTAACAAGGGTAAAAGGAGAAAATGGACAGAAAAAGTTGTTGTGCAATTTCTCCTGAGTACGCCGATACCCCATATGTGGGGGAAAACCAGTGTCTGGGCACCCGACAGGGCTTGGAAGGGAAGGAGCGCCGTTTGACTTTTTCAAACCAAAATTGGCGGGAATTGAATTGGACGCCATGTCGCATTTCGAGCAGGGCTGTGGAGTCGGAGTCGGAGTTAGTTTTGGTTGGAGTCGAAGTCGGTAGAAATGTACCAACTCCGACTCCAGCTTTAAAAAAAATGTATTAATATTTCATAATTTAACTTTCATATGAATTTTATAAATGTTACTCAAATATATATGTTCTATCAAACTATGAACAACAGTGATAAGCAGTTCTGCTGGAGATAGAGACATGTCTTAAGGCTGGGTCTCACATAACGATACACCAGCGATCCCGACAACGATATGCACTTGTCAGGATTGCTGGTGTATCGCTACATGATCGCTGCTGAGCTGCCAAACAGGCAGCTCAGGCAGCGATCTGGGAAAGCGACACTGCGGGTAACATCGCTTAGTTACCCGCAGTGTACCTTGGATACCAGCGCGCTGATGCAGGGAGCTGGTATCCAAGGTACACAGCGGGTTTCCAAGCGCTGCGCGGTGCCTGGAAACCCGTTGTGTACCTTGGATACCAGCTCCCTGCATCAGGGCGCTGGTATCCAAGGTACACAGCGGGTTTCTAGGCACAGCCCCGCGCCTGGAAACCCGCTGTGTACCTTGGTTACCAGCGGATCGCTGGTCTCCCGCCTGTCACACGCAGCGATGCGTGCCTGTCAGCGGGAGACCAGCGATCAAAAAAATGTCCTGACATTTCAGCGACGATCAGCGATACCCGGCAGGGGGGCTGATCGTCGCTGAATGTCACACACAGCGATATCGCTGGTGAGCTCGCTGCTGCGTCACAAAACTAGTGACTCAGCACCGATCTCGCTAGCGATATCGCTATGTGAGACGGGCCCTTTACTTCTTGTGTGTCACTGTTCTCCACTGCCCTTATCTAATCTTATACTTGGTTAACCTCATGCTGCCCCAACCCCCTACTTACAATGTATAAAACTGAAAGTGAAAATGTGTTGCAAATTCTTAGTAGTAAAGCTCCTCCTCTAGACTAGATGTTTACTAGGTGTGCGTCTTCCAAGCATCTCACAGTTGCTACTCAGAAGAGGAAGACTGTAAGAAGTATCCTTTCAACAAACTTTGCATCAGTTAACTGTGAGTACATGAGAAATAACAGTATTACTGACCACTATATCAGTTGTACGACCTGGCAATAATTTTGTACAATTATTTTTAGGAAAAACAATTGTCATTTGGATTGTGAATGCAGAATTAAAAACCTGAGAATGTCAAAGAAGCGTCACATTAAATCAGCTGTATTTGAACATTTCACCATCACTCAAGATAGAAAACATTATGTCTGTCAGTGTTTGACAAATGATCCAGACGAAAACAATTGCTGTGAAGCCAAGATCAGTGTATATTCAGGTAAAGATAAAAATGCTCCTACCAGAGCTTCTAATCTAAAGAGACATTTACAGTGCTTTCATCCAGAAGTACTGAAAGCAGTGGATGAGAAAGACTGCATCCAAACCAATGAACCAGTGCCCAGCTCTTCCAGCCGAACAAAGGAGCTGAGAACTTTGCAGTCATCATTTGCAAGATATTTTGTCAGTGACAAAGTTACTGTGACAATGACAGTAGATACATTTAAAAAACAGATCATAGAGCTTGTTGTAAAGGATAGTGTGCCTATATCATTATTTTCACGACCAGCTTTTATGTGTCTGAATGGGGAAATGGCTCGCAAGCTTGGTGTTTCTCTGGAGAGAGAGAGAGTATTAGAAAATTAGTAATCGAAGAAGCTTTTAAACAAAAGGAAGAACTTAAAAAAACTCTCAAGAGACGCTTTCTGTTTCTTAAAATGGATGCCTGCACACGTCACAGAGTGAACTATTTTGCCATCAATGTCCGATTTGTTTGTGACAAAAATGAAATAGTTACCAAGACATTGGCAGTAAAAGCCACCAAAGCTCATCACACCAGTGAGTTTCTCCAGGTCTTGGTGGAAAAGGTTCTGCAAGACTATGAACTTAAAAAAGAGCAAGTTTTTCTGTCGATGGTGACCAGCAGCTAGAAGAACATTCTGGGTCCACAGACACAGAAATGTTTAAAATAGAGGAACACAGTATTGTAACTGAGGAGCAAACTGAAGTTGCTTCAGATGAACAGCAACATGATAGTTTGATTGATCTTGTTGAAACTGTCAATACGTTCTTTCATTCATCACATGCGCTGTGTTGTGCATACGCTACAGCTGGCTATAAGAGACAGTCTGCAAGAAGGACATGCTGCTGCACTGATTGGCAAGGTGATAAAATTGGCTACTGTTGCCAGAACCCCTAAAGTTGACTCAATTTTGAAGAGACGTGCTGGAAAAGGGGCAATTATTGATCAAGCCACAAGATGGGGCAGTACTTACTTAATGATTCAGCGCTTGGTTGAACTGAAAACCTTTCTTGTAGACATGGCTAACCCTCAACTGACGCTGAATGAAAGTCAGTGGAATCAGGTGACTGAGCTGGAAAAATTGCTAGAGCACCCATTTACAGTGACTAAAAAATTACAAGCAGAGGACTTAACTCCAGGTATTTTCTTAAAGGAGTGGAAGAACCTGATGTTTTACTTGTCCCAAAGAGGAGGGTTAATTGCAAGTGGCATTGCTACATCAATGAAACGGAGAGTGGAGCTACTATTACAAAATAACATTCTTTTGGCAGCTGTTTATGTAGACCCAATGCATCGGATTCTTCTAGATGATCAACAGCTAACTAAAGGAAAAGAAGCTCTGTTTGAAATAGCAGTAAGGATGAAAGGGTTGCAGAACAGTCAGGAGGAACAAGAAGAATTTGGTCGTCCTGCCACATCTTCACCCTCATCAACTGGACCGTGCAAAGCGTTCCCGCAAAGAAAAGAGTCATCCCCATCAAAGAACACAGCCAGTACATTTCAGCAGAATTTTTCATGTGCACCAAAAGAAATTGAGAAATTTGACCGTTCATCAAAAATAACAGTGCAACAAGCGATTCCTCTGTATTCTGACATTGTCAGAGATGTTGCCCGAGCGGTAACTGCTTTGCCACCAACCCAAGTTAGTGTAGAGAGGTTGTTCTCTGCTCTAAAAATAATTAGATCAGATATGAGGGAATCCATGAAGGAGGATCTGACAGAGGCAATACTTTTTCTGAGGACAAATTTATAGATTTCTTCTTATTAACTGCATAACAGTGTTTATTGCATATTTAATTACAAGAGTTTATAAAAGTTTATAAAAGTTATTTGCTATATTCTAATTGTATTCTAATAAATATAGTTTTTGCTCTAAGTGGTCTGATTACTTATAATATGATGGTGAGAAACTGAATAAGCACGATGTTAATATTTTACAACAGTAAATTTTTGTTACGAATTGGCCATTTATGAAGGAGTCGGAGCCGGAGTCGGAGTCGGAACCTGATAAAATCCAGGAGTCGGAGTCGCAACTGTGGCTTACCGACTCCACAGCCCTGGTTTCGAGAGACCCTAATGTGCCTAAACAGTGGAAACCACCCACATGTGACACCATTTTGGAAACTAGACCCCTAAGGAACTTATCTAGATCTGTTGTGAGCACTTTGAACCCCACGTGTTTCACTAAAGTTTACATTGCCTGGGTGTGAAAAAAAAAGAAAAATTTCCACAAAAATGATTTTTTAGTCCCCAATTTTTGATTTTTCCCAAGGAAATTGGACCCCAAAAGTTGTCCAATTTGTCCTGAGTACGCTGATACCCCATATGTGGGGGAACCACTGTTTTGGCGCACGGCAGAGCTCGGAAGGGATGGAGCGCCATTTGACTTTTTCAAACCAAAATTGGCTGGAATCGAGATTGGACGCCATGTCGCATTTGGATAGCCTCTGATGAGCCTAAACAGTGGGAATCCCCCACAAGTGACCCCATTTTAGAAACTAGACCCCCTAAGGAACTTATCTAGATCTGTGATGAGCACTTTGAACCCCCAAGTGCTTCACACAAGTTTATAACGTAGAGCCGTAAAATTAAAAAATCATATTTTTTCCACAAAAATGTTTGCACCCCAATTTTTATTTTCCCAAGGGTAACAAGACCTCAAAAGTTATTGTGCAATTTGTCCTGAGTACGCTGATACCCAGTATGTGGGGGTAAACCACTGTTTGGGTGCATGGCAGAGCTCGGAAGGGAAGGAGCGCAGTTTGACTTTAACGCAGAATTGGCTGTATGCCATGTCGCATTTGGAGAGCCCCTGATGTGCCTAAACAGTGGAAAACCCCCACAAGTGACACCATTTTAGAAACTAGATCCCTTAAGGAACTTATCTAGATCTGTTGGGAGCATGTTCAACCCCCAAATGTTTCACTAAAGTTTGTAATGCCTGGGTGTGAAAATAAAAAATAAAAAAAATCCACAAAAAATGATTTTTTAGTCCCCAATTTTCCAATTTTTGATTTTTCACAAGGAAATTGGACCCCAAAAATTGTTGTCCAATTCGTCCTGAGTATGCTGATACCCCATATGTGGGGGGAGATACTGTTTGGGCGCACGGCAGGGCTCGGAAAGAAAGTAATGACATTTTGGAATGCAGACTTTGATGGAATGGTCTGCGGGTGTCATGTCGCGTTTGGAGAGCCCCTGATGTACTTAAAAAGTGGAAACCCCCCACAAGTGACCCCATTTTGTAAACTAGACCCCCAAAATAACTTACCTAGATCTGTGGTGAGCACTTTGAACCCCCAAGTGCTTCACACAAGTTTATAATGCCTGGGCATGAAAATAAAAAATCCAATTTTTTCCCACAAAAAAGAACTTTTAGTCACCAATTTTTTTATTTTCCCAAGGGTACGGGGAAAAATTGGACCCCAAAAGTTGTTGTCCAATTTGTACCGAGTACACTGATACCCTATATGTTGGAGAAAACTACTGTGGGGTGCACGTTGGGGCTCGGAATAGAAGTAGTGACGTTTAGTAATGCAGACTTTGATGGAATGGTCTGCGGGTGTCATGTCGCGTTTGGAGAGTCCCTGATGTGCCTAAACAGTGGAAACCCCCCAAGTGACCCCATTTTGGGAACCAGACCTCCAAAGGAACTTATTTTGATGTGTGGTGAGAACTTTGAACCCCCAAGTGCTTCACAGTTTATAACGTAGAGCCATAAAAATAATAAATCATATTTTTTTCTACAAAAACGTTATTTTCGCCCCCAATTTTTTATTTTCCAAAGGGTAACAGGAGAAATTGGACCCCAAGATGTTATGTTACGGTAGCTGAGGAGTGCAGGAAAAAAAGGAAATACACCAGAGCAGTTGGAATCTATGAGATTGCAGTACCCTGACTAACCACCGCAACTAGAGGCAGCCGTGGAGCGTTCCTACGTTGGTCCTAGACGCCTCGTCACAGCCTGAGAAACTAACTACACCTAAAGATAGAAATAGGAAAGCTATCTGCCCCGGAGCAGAACCCCAAAGATAATAGAAAGCCCCCAAACATGTAATGGCGGTTAGACAAGAGGAAATACTGACACAGAAAGAAAATAGTATGAGCAAACGCTGGGGCCCAAACTATCTAAATAGAAAAGGACAGGAAGGGTACTTACTGCAATCTCAGAAAACCCTGAAAAAACACCAACTCAACTAATTTCAAAATCACCTGAGATCACACGACCTCTACCACCTAAATTAGTTCTCTGGTGTAACAAAAACAGCAGCCACTGAAAAAACTGGAAAAAGCAAAAGAACAAAACACAGTGGCTGGACTAAACTGAAAGGGCAAAAGCCCCCGGAGGGGACCCAGAAGGCCCCCACAGAAGTGCAGGACCAAATGCAAAAATATAGCAAAAACACAAAATAAGAAATTGTCTTATCTGATAGCAGGAGATGCAGACACGACACAGCAGGCTACAAGGGAAACTGGAAAGAAGGATTCAGACCAGAACAATTGATCACCGGCAACCCTGATGGGAAAATGACTCCCTTATATAAGACCAATCAGTAACACCTGATTCCCAGTCCTCACAATCCTCACTAGTACCGCTTGTAACCACCAGAGGGAGCCTCTGCTCAGAACTCATCTCAAACCCATTCACAACAGTACCCCCCCATTGAGGAGGGGTCAACGAACCCTCATTTGAGCAACCAGGTCGGTCAGGATGAGTTCTATGATACGCACGGATAAGTCTCCTAGCATGGATGTCCGAAGCAAACACCCAAGAATTGTCTTCCTGACCATAACCTCTCCATTTAACCAAATACTGGAGTCTTCGTCTAGAAAAACGAGAATCCAATATTTTCTCAACCACATACTCCAGATTGCCCTCAACCAAAACAGGGTCAGGAGGCACAGCAGCAGGAACCACTGGCTCAACAAACCTCTTCAACAAGGACTTGTGGAACACGTTATGGATCTTAAATGTCCCTGGAAGAAGCAAACGAAAAGAAACAGGATTAATAATCTCCATGATCTTAAAAGGTCCAATGAACCTAGGCTTAAATTTAGGAGATGCTACTCTCATAGGAATATTCTTTGAGGACAACCAGACCAAGTCCCCCACTTTAAACCGAGGACCATCAGTCCTATGCCGGTTAGCAAACCGCTGGGCCTTCTCCTGAGAGAGGGACAACCTCTCCACTACCTGGTCCCAAATCTGCTGCATACGCTCAACAACAGAGTCAACACCTGGACAGACAGAAGCCTCCGTCTGTCCTGAAGAAAATCGAGGGTGAAACCCAGAATTACAGAAAAACGGAGACATCAAAGTGGCAGAGCTAGCCCTATTATTAAGAGCAAACTCAGCCAAAGGCAAAAAAGAGACCCAGTCATCCTGATCAGCAGACACAAAGCATCTTAGATAAGTCTCCAATGTCTGGTTTGTTCTCTCAGTTTGACCATTGGTCTGAGGATGAAATGCCGAGGAGAAAGACAATTGAACACCCAGTTTAGAACAAAAAGTCCTCCAAAATCTGGAAACAAACTGGACTCCTCTGTCAGACACAATGTTCTCAGGAATGCCGTGTAAACGAACCACGTGCTGAAGGAACAACGGCACCAATTCAGAGGAGGAAGGCAACTTAGGTAATGGCACAAGATGTATCATTTTGGAAAACCTATCACAAATTACCCAGATGGTGGTCATTCTCTGAGAAACAGGAAGATTGGAAATGAAATCCATAGAGATATGGGTCCATGGTCTCTTGGGCACAGGCAATGGCATCAACAAACCACTAGAGCAAGAGCAAGGCTTGGAGCGAGAGCAAGTCCCGCAGGACTGCACAAATTCCCTGACATCGCGAGACAAGGTAGGCCACCAAAAGGACCAACTAACCAAGTCTCTGGTACCAAAAATTCCGGGATGCCCAGCCAATGCGGAACAATGAATCTCAGACATCACACTCTTTTTCCATTGGTCCGGGACAAACAATTTTCCAACAGGGCAGCGCTCGGGCCTATCCTCCTGACACCCCTCCAGAGCAAGTCTCAAATTGGGCGAGATGGCGGAAAGAACTACACCCTCCTTCAAAATAACAGAGGGATCAGATAGCTCAGGAGAGTCCGCAAGGAAACTCCTCGAGAGGGCATCCGCCTTAACATTCTTAGTGCCAGGAAGAAAGGAAACCACAAAATTAAAACGTGTGAAAAACAAGGCCCACCTGGCCTGTCTAGGATTGAGTCGCTTGGCAGATTCCAGATAGACCAGATTCTTATGGTCCGTAAGGACCACCACCTGATGTTTGGCTCCCTCCAGCCAATGTCTCCACTCTTCAAAAGCCCACTTCATGGCCAATAACTCCCGATTACCCACGTCATAATTACGTTCAGTAGGAGAAAATTTTCGAGAGAAAAAGGCACAAGGGTTACTTTTAGAGGTCTCTGGATCTTTTTGGGACAAAACGGCACCTGCCCCAATTTCAGAGGCATCAACCTCCACCTGAAATGGCAGAGAAACATCAGGCTGCCGTAGAACAGGAGCAGAAGTGAATCTCTGCTTAAGTTCCTGAAACGCAGAGACTGCCTCAGGAGGCCAATTCACCACATCAGAACCCTTTCTGGTCAAATCAGTTAATGGTTTAACAATAACAGAGAAATTACCAATAAATTTACGATAAAAATTGGCAAAACCCAAAAATCTCTGAAGAGCCTTTAATGAAGTAGGTTGGACCCAATCACAGATGGCCTGAACCTTGACCGGGTCCATTTCAATAACAGATGGGGACAAAATGAATCCCAGAAATGAGATCTTCTGTACGCCAAAAAGACACTTTGATCCCTTCACATACAGAGCATTCTCTCTCAAAATCTGGAATACAGTTCGAACATGTTTCACATGAGAGTCCCAGTCATTAGAAAAAATCAAGATATCATCCAAATAAACAATCAGAAACTTGTCCACAAAATCCCTGAAAATGTCATTCATGAAGGACTGGAAGACGGAAGGAGCATTAGTGAGCCCAAAGGGCATCACAAGGTACTCAAAATGCCCTTCAGGGGTGTTAAATGCCGTCTTCCATTCATCCCCGTGCTTAATGCGAATAAGGTTATACGCCCCCCTGAGGTCAAGCTTGGTAAACCAAGTAGCGTTTTTCACCCTGGAAAACAGGTCAGAAATCAAGGGTAACGGGTATTGATATTTCACAGTAATATTGTTCAAGAGACGATAATCAATACACGGCCTTAATGAACCATCTTTTTTGGCCACAAAGAAAAAACCGGCACCTAAGGGTGAAGAGGATGGTCTGATATGACCCTTCTCCAATGACTCCTTGATATAAGACCGCATAGCGTCATGTTCAGGTACAGACAAGTTAAAAAGGCGACCTTTAGGGAATTTACTACCTGGCACTAATTCAATAGCGCAGTCATAGCTCCTATGGGGAGGTAAGGATGCAGATTTACTTTCGCTAAACACATCAGAAAAATCAAACAAAAAGTCAGGAACATCCTCAGCCTGGGGGGAGGCAGAAAAAACAGGAGTGTTGGCACTAACACATTGGCAGCCCCAACTGGTTACAGACACAGATTTCCAATCCAAAACAGGATTATGAGACTGTAACCAAGGGAAACCCAGCACTATAATGTCATGCAGATTATATAGAACCAAAAATTTGCAGCACTCCTGGTGATCAGGTTCAACCCTCATTATCACCTGAGTAGAAAACTGGGGTTTATTCTCAGCCAAAGGGGTAGAATCGATCCCCAGTAGGGGAATAGACTTCTGTAGGGGTATCAAGGGAAACCCACAACGTTTAGCAAAATCATAATCCATCAGGTTAATAGCTGCTCCCGAATCAACGAAAGCCTGAGCAGAAAATGAGGACAGAGAGCATATCAGAGTGACAGTTAATAAAAACTTAGTCTGAACACTACCCAAGACAACTGAGCGTGCAAAATGTCTTCCCCGCTTAGGGCAGACTGAAATAGCATGAGAGGCATCACCACAGTAGAAACATAACCCATTGCGCTTTCTAAACTCATGACGCTGTGCCCCAGACACCACTCCATCACACTGCATGGGCTCAGCAGCTGGCTCACAAGGCAACACCACTCCACGCATACTTCTCCGCTCACGCAAACGTCTGTCAATTTGAATCGCTAATGACATAGAATCATTGAGACCAGAGGGGACAGGGAATCCCACCATAACATCCTTTACATTATCCGACAGACCCTTCCGGAAAAGGGCCGCCAAAGCGTCGTCATTCCATTTGGTCAGGACTGCCCACCTACGGAATCTCTGACAGTATAACTCAGCGTCATCAAGCCCCTGATTTAATGCCAACAAGGCTTTTTCAGCTTGATCAGTGACATTAGGCTCATCGTACAATAACCCCAAAGCCTGAAAAAATGCATCAACATCACTCAAAACAGGATCCCCAGGTATCAGGGAAAAAGCCCAATCCTGAGGATCGCCGCGCAGGAGAGAGATGATAATTTGAACCTGCTGCGCTGCGTTTCCTGAGGACTTAGATTTTAAGGCAAGAAACAATTTACAATTATTTTTGAAATTCTGAAACTTAGCTCGATCCCCTAAAAACAAATCTGGCATGGGGATCCTAGGTTCCACAACAGGCAACCTAGCAAGATATGCAGCAATACTCTGAACCTCAGTGGCAAGCTGATCCACACGGCCAGACAACTGTGCAAACTCCATTGGGAGAAAAGATCCTCCCCAGCACCCAGAGATACAGAGGGAAAAAAAAAAAAAAATGCAACAAACAGAAAAATATCTCTGACAACTCTGACAACCTTTTTTCTTTCTCAATAATTTTTTCCCTTCTGTGAGTACATACAATTTTCAACTTTTAGGCCGGTGATACTGTTATGTTACGGTAGCTGAGGAGTGCAGGAAAAAAAGGAAATACACCAGAGCAGTTGGAATCTATGAGATTGCAGTACCCTGACTAACCACCGCAACTAGAGGCAGCCGTGGAGCGTTCCTACGTTGGTCCTAGACGCCTCGTCACAGCCTGAGAAACTAACTACACCTAAAGATAGAAATAGGAAAGCTATCTGCCCCGGAGCAGAACCCCAAAGATAATAGAAAGCCCCAAACATGTAATGGCGGTTAGACAAGAGGAAATACTGACACAGAAAGAAAATAGTATGAGCAAACGCTGGGGCCCAAACTATCTAAATAGAAAAGGACAGGAAGGGTACTTACTGCAATCTCAGAAAACCCTGAAAAAACACCAACTCAACTAATTTCAAAATCACCTGAGATCACACGACCTCTACCACCTAAATTAGTTCTCTGGTGTAACAAAAACAGCAGCCACTGAAAAAACTGGAAAAAGCAAAAGTACAAAACACAGTGGCTGGACTAAACTGAAAGGGCAAAAGCCCCCGGAGGGGACCCAGAAGGCCCCCACAGAAGTGCAGGACCAAATGCAAAAATATAGCAAAAACACAAAATAAGAAATTGTCTTATCTGATAGCAGGAGATGCAGACACGACACAGCAGGCTACAAGGGAAACTGGAAAGAAGGATTCAGACCAGAACAATTGATCACCGGCAACCCTGATGGGAAAATGACTCCCTTATATAAGACCAATCAGTAACACCTGATTCCCAGTCCTCACAATCCTCACTAGTACCGCTTGTAACCACCAGAGGGAGCCTCTGCTCAGAACTCATCTCAAACCCATTCACAACACCAAGAGTTGTTGTGCAATTTGTCCTGAGTATGTTGATACCCCATATGTGGGAGTAAACTACTGTTTGGGCGCATGGCAGAGCTCAGAAGGGAAGGAGCACCGTTTGACTTTTTCAACACCGAATTGGCTGAAATTGAGATCAGACGCCATGTCACATTTGGAGAGCCCCTGATGTGCCTAAACAGTGGAAACCCCCCAATTCTAACTCCAACCCTAACCCCAACACACCCCTAACACTAATCCCAACCCTAATCATAACCCTAACCACAAACCTAACCCTAACACACCCGTAACCCTAGTCCCAACCCTAACCCTAACTTTAGCCCAAACCCTAACCCTCACTTTAGCCTCAACCCTAACCCTAATGGGAAAATGGAAATAAATACATTTATTTAATTTTAATATTTTTCCCTAACTAAGGGGTGATAAAGGGGGGTTTGATTTACTATTTATAGTGGGTTTTTATGATTGGCAGCTGTCACACGCTAAAAGACGCTTTTTATTGCAAAAAGTAGTTTTTGCATCATCACATTTTGAGAGCTATAATTTTTCTTTATTTTGGCCCACAGAGTCATGTGAGGTCTTATTTTTTGCGGTACGAGGTGACGTTTTTATTGGTACCATTTTTGGGCACATGACATTTTTTGATCGCTTTTTATTACGATTTTTGGGAGGCAGAATGAACAAAAATCTGAAATTCATGAGTTTCTTTTGGGGGAGGGGCGTTTATACCGTTCCGTGTGTGGTAAAATTGATAATGCGGTTTTATTCTTCGGGTTAGTACGATTACGGCGATACCTCACTTGTATTATTTTTTTATATTTGGCGCTTTTATACAATTAAAACGATTATAAAAAATAATTATTTTTGCATCGCTTTATTCTGCGAGCTATAACTTTTTTATTTTTTCGTTGATGATGCAGTATGGCAGCTCGTTTTTTGTGGGACAAGATGACGTTTTCAGCGGTACCATGTTTGTTTATATCTGTCTTTTTGATCGCGTGTTATTCCACTTTTTGTTCGTTGGTATGATGATAAATCATTGTTTTTTTAGACTTGCTTTTTTTTTTAAGGAGTTCACTAAAGGGGTTAACTAATGGGACAGTTTTATAGGGTGGGTCGTTACGGACGCGGTGATACTAAATATGTGTACTTTTATTGTTTTTTTTTTTTACATTAAAGAAGTGAATTTATTGGGGAATTTATTTTTTTTTTCATTATTTAGGAATTTTTTTTTACACTTCTTAATTTTATTTTTTTTACATTTTTACTTTGTCCCAGGGTGGGACATCACTGTGTAGGGTCAGATCGCTGGTGTGACAGTGTGCACAGCACTCTGTCACACCAGCGATCTCACAGGCACTGCTGCATCGCACTGTTCTGAGGGTCTCAGCGGCGCGCGCAGGAAGCCCCCTCCCTGCTCGATGCTCCCCTGTGCCTCCGGTACACAGCGATCATGTTTGATCGCGGTATGCCAGGGGTTAATGTTCCGGGAGCTGTCCGTGACCGCTCCTGGAACATAGGACCGGGTGTCAGCTGTGATTATCAGCTGATCGCCTTGGACGTACTATTCCGTCCCTGAGAATTAAGTACCAGTTCACATGGACGGAATAGTACGTCCAATGGGATTAAGAAGCCTCCTACTCTGCACTGATTACTTGTATTAATTGTACATGTTTGAACTTGTTACCTGTATAAAAGACACCTGTCCACACACCTGTCATTCTGCAGCCTCTCTACCATGTCCAAGATCATAGAGCTGTCTAAGGACACCAGGGACAAAATTGTAGACCTTCCCAAGGCTGGAATGGCCTACAGGACAATATGCAAGCAGTTTGGCGAGAAGGCAACAACTGTTGGCACAATTATTACAAAATGAAAGAAACACAAGATGACTGTCAATCTTCCGCAGTCTGGGGCTCCATGCAAGATGTTGCCTCATGGGGCAAGGATGATTCTGAGAAAGGTCAGGAATTAACCCAGAACTATATGTGAGGGCCTGTTCAATGACCTGAAGAGAGCTGGGACCAAAGTCTCAAACATTACCATTATTAACACAGAGGAGGATTGCACAGCGAATAAGCCTCCTTACCTCGACATGCCAGAGCTTGGTATGTCACTCTCCACAAGGAGAAACCTTACCCCTTAGACCCTAGTCCAGAGCCTCTCATCCAGCCAAATCAGATCTCTCCTACTTTGCACAGACGAGGACCAATAGTCCGAAACACCGTGTCTGCAAATGGAGATACTGATTTGGCTTTTATCCTAAGTCATATTACAAGACTCGTTAAAGTGTTGATTGTGACTTGTAGGATCGCTACTTCCAATAGGTGGCGCTAGGGAGTACAAGTCCTCTTTTTTTTTGAAGATGCAATTTGCATATTAAATTTCCCAGAGGAGCATTGCACGGCGAATAAGCCTCCTTACCTCGACATGCCAGAGTTAGTATGTCACTCTCCACAAGGAGAAACCTTACCCTTAGACCCTAGTCCAGAGCCTCTCATCCAGCCAAATCAGATCTCTCCTACTTTGCACTGATGAGGACCAATAGTCCGAAACACTGTGTCTGCAAATGGAGATACTGATTTGGCTTTTATCCTAAGTCATATTACAAGACTCGTTAAAGGGTTGATTGTGTCTTGTAGGATCGCTATTTCCAATAGGTGGCGCTAGGGAGTACAAGTCCTCTTTTTTTTTGAAGAGGCAATTTGCATATTAAATTTCCCAGAGGAGCAGTGCACGGCGAATAAGCCTCCTTACCTCGACACGCCAGAGCTGGTATGTCACTCTCCACAAGGAGTAACCTTACCCCCCAGACCCCAGTCCAGAGCCTCTCATCCAGCCAAATCAGATCTCTCCTACTTTGCATTGACGAGGACCAATAGTCTGAAACACCGTGTCTGCAAATGGAGATACTGATTTGGCTTTTATCCTAAGTCATATTACAAGACTCGTTAAAGGGTTGATTGTGACTTGTAGGATCGCTATTTCCAATAGGTGGCGCTAGGGAGTACAAGTCCTCTTTTTTTTTGAAGAGGCAATTTGCATATTAAATTTCCCAGAGGAGCAGTGCACGGCGAATAAGCCTCCTTACCTCGACATGCCAGAGCTTGGTATGTCACTCTCCACAAGGAGAAACCTTACCTGTTATGTTTCGGTAGCTGAGGAGTGCAGGTAAAAAAGGCAATACACCAGAGCAGTTGGAATCTATGAGATTGCAGTACCCTGACTAACCACCACAACTAGAGGCAGCCGTGGAGCGTTCCTACGTTGGTCCTAGACGCCTCGTCACAGCCTGAGAAACTAACTACACCTAAAGATAGAAATAGGAAAGCTATCTGCCCCGGAGCAGAACCCCAAAGATAATAGAAAGCCCCCAAACAAGTAATGGCGGTTAGACAAGATGAAATACTGACACAGAAAGAAAATAGAATGAGCAAACGCTGGGGCCCAAACTAACTAAATAGAAAAGGATAGGAAGGGTACTTACTGCAATCCCAGAAAACCCTGAAAGGCACCAACTCTACTAATTTCAAAAACACCTGAGATCACACGACCTCTTCCACCTAAATTAGTTCTCTGGTGTAACAAAATCAAAACAGCAGCCACTGAAAAAACTGGAAAAAGCAAAAGTACAAACATCAGTGGCTGAACAAAACTGAGAGGGCAGAAGCCCCCGGAGGGGACCCTAAAGGCCCCCACAGAAGTGCAGGACAAAATGCAAAAATATAGCACAAACACAAAAGAAGAAAATGTCTTATCTGTTAGCAGGAGATGCAGACACGACACAGCAGGCTACAAGGGAAACTGGAATAAAGGATTCAGACCAGAACAATTGATCACCGGCAACCCTGATGGGAAGGTGACTCCCTTATATAAGACCAGTCAGTAACACCTGATTCCCAGTCCTCACAATCTTCACTGGACAGACTAGCACCGCTTGTAACCACCAGAGGGAGCCTCTGCTCAGAACTCATCTCAAACCCATTCACAACAGTACCCCCCCTTGAGGAGGGGTCAACGAACCCTCATTTGAGCAACCAGGTCGGTCAGGATGAGTTCTATGATACGCACGGATAAGTCTCCTAGCATGGATGTCCGAAGCAAACACCCAAGAATTGTCTTCCTGACCATAACCTCTCCATTTAACCAAATACTGGAGTCTTCGTCTAGAAAAACGAGAATCTAATATTTTCTCAACCACATACTCCAGATTGCCCTCAACCAAAACAGGGTCAGGAGGCACAGCAGCAGGAATCAGTGGCTCAACAAACCTCTTCAACAAGGACTTGTGGAACACGTTATGGATCTTAAATGTCCCTGGAAGAAGCAAACGAAAAGAAACAGGATTAATAATCTCCATGATCTTATAAGGTCCAATGAACCTAGGCTTAAATTTAGGAGATGCTACTCTCATAGGAATATTCTTTGAGGACAACCAGACCAAGTCCCCCACTTTAAACCGAGGACCATCAGTCCTATGCCGGTTAGCAAACCGCTGGGCCCTCTCCTGAGAGAGGGACAACCTCTCCACTACCTGGTCCCAAATCAGTTGCATACGCTCCACAACAGAGTCAACACCTGGACAGACAGAAGCCTCCGTCTGTCCTGAAGAAAATCGAGGGTGAAACTCAGAATTACAGAAAAACGGAGACATCAAAGTAGCAGAGCTAGCCCTATTATTAAGAGCAAACTCAGCCAAAGGCAAAAAAGAGACCCAGTCATCCTGATCAGCAGACACAAAGCATCTTAGATAAGTCTCCAATGTCTGGTTTGTTCTCTCAGTTTGACCATTGGTCTCAGGATGAAATGCCGAGGAGAAAGACAATTGAACACCCAGTTTAGAACAAAAAGTCCTCCAAAATCTGGAAACAAACTGGACTCCTCTGTCAGACACAATGTTCTCAGGAATGCTTTGTAAACGAACCACGTGCTGAAGGAACAACGGCACCAATTCAGAGGAGGAAGGCAACTTAGGTAATGGCACAAGATGTATCATCTTGGAAAACCTATCACAAATTACCCAGATGGTGGTCATTCTCTGAGAAACAGGAAGGTCGGAAATGAAATCCATAGAGATATGGGTCCATGGTCTCTTGGGCACAGGCAATGGCATCAACAAACCACTAGAGCGAGAGCAAGGCTTGGAGCGAGAGCAAGTCCCGCAGGACTGCACAAATTCCCTGAAATCACGAGACAAGGTAGGCCACCAAAAGGACCGACTAACCAAGTCTCTGGTATCAAAAATTCCGGGATGCCCAGCCAACGTGGAACAATGAATCTCAGACATCACACTCTTTTTCCACTGGTCCGGGACAAACAATTTTCCAACAGGGCAGCACTCGGGCCTATCCTCCTGACACCCCTCCAGAGCAAGTCTCAAATTTGGCGAGATGGCGGAAAGAACTACACCCTCTTTCAAAATAACAGAAGGATCAGATAACTCAGGAGAGTCCGCAAGGAAACTCCTCGAGAGGGCATCCGCCTTAACATTCTTAGTGCCAGGAAGAAAGGAAACCACAAAATTAAAACGTGTGAAAAACAAGGCCCACCTGGCCTGTCTAGGATTGAGTCGCTTGGCAGATTCCAGATAGACCAGATTCTTATGGTCCGTAAGGACCACCACCTGATGTTTGGCTCCCTCCAGCCAATGTCTCCACTCTTCAAAAGCCCACTTCATGGCCAATAACTCCCGATTACCCACGTCATAATTACGTTCAGTAGGAGAAAATTTTCGAGAGAAAAAGGCACAAGGGTTACTTTTAGAGGTCTCTGGATCTTTTTGGGACAAAACGGCACCTGCCCCAATTTCAGAGGCATCAACCTCCACCTGAAATGGCAGAGAACATCAGGCTGCCGTAGAACAGGAGCAGAAGTGAATCTCTGCTAAAGTTCCTGAAATGCAGAGACTGCCTCAGGAGGCCAATTCACCACATCAGAACCCTTTCTGGTCAAATCAGTTAATGGTTTAACAATAACAGAGAAATTACCAATAAATTTACGATAAAAATTGGCAAAACCCAAAAATCTCTGAAGAGCCTTTAATGAAGTAGGTTGGACCCAATCACAGATGGCCTGAACCTTGACCGGGTCCATTTCAATAACAGATGGGGACAAAATGAATCCCAGAAATGAGATCCTCTGTACGCCAAAAAGACACTTTGATCCTTCACATACAGAGCATTCTCTCTCAAAATCTGGAATACAGTTCGAACATGTTTCACATGAGAGTCCCAGTCATTAGAAAAAATCAAGATATCATCCAAATAAACAATCAGAAATTTGTCCACAAAATCCCTGAAAATGTCATTCATGAAGGACTGGAAGACGGAAAGAGCATTAGTGAGCCCAAAGGGCATCACCAGGTACTCAAAATGCCCTTCAGGGGTATGAATGCCGTCTTCCATTCATCCCCGTGCTTAATGCGAATAAGGTTATACGCCCCCCTGAGGTCAAGCTTGGTAAACCAAGTAGCGTTTTTCACCCTGGAAAACAGGTCAGAAATCAAGGGTAACGGGTATTGATATTTCACAGTAATATTGTTCAAGAGACGATAATCAATACACGGCCTTAAAGAACCATCCTTTTTGGCCACAAAGAAAAAACCGGCACCTAAGGGTGAAGAGGATGGTTTGATATGACCCTTCTCCAATGATTCCTTGATATAAGACCGCATAGCGTCATGTTCAGGTACAGACAAGTTAAAAAGGCGACCTTTAGGGAATTTACTACCCGGCACTAATTCAATAGCGCAGTCATAGCTCCTATGGGGAGGCAAGGATGCAGATTTACTTTCGCTAAACACATCAGAAAAATCAATCAAAAAGTCAGGAACATCCTGAGCCTGGGGGGAGGCAGAAAAAACAGGAGTGTTAGTATTAACACATTGGCAGCCCCAACTGGTTACAGACACAGATTTCCAATCCAAAACAGGATTATGAGACTGTAACCAAGGAAAACCCAGCACGATAATGTCATGCAGATTATACAGAACCAAAAATTTGCAGCACTCCTGGTGATCAGGTTCAACCCTCATTATCACCTGAGTAGAAAACTGGGGTTTATTCTCAGCCAAAGGGGTAGAATCGATCCCCAGTAGGGGAATAGACTTCTGTAGGGGTATGAAGGGAAATCCACAACGTTTAGCAAAATCATAATCCATCAGATTAATAGCTGCTCCCGAATCAACGAAAGCCTGAGCAGAAAATGAGGACAGAGAGCATATCAGAGTGACAGTTAATAAAAACTTAGTCTGAACACTACCCAAGACAACTGAGCGTGCAAAACGTCTTCTCCGCTTAGGGCAGACTGAAATAGCATGAGAGGCATCACCACAGTAGAAACATAACCCATTGCGCTTTCGAAACTCATGACGCTGTGCCCCAGACACCACTCTATCACACTGCATGGGTTCAGAAGCTGGTTCACAAGGCAACACCATTCCACGCATACTTCTCCACTCACGCAAACGTCTGTCAATTTGAATCGCTAATTACATAGAATCATTGCGACCAGAGGGGACAGGGAATCCCACCATAACATCCTTTACATTATCAGACAGACCCTTCCGGAAAAGGGCTGCCAAAGCGTCGTCATTCCATTTGGTCAGGACTGCCCGCCTACGGAATCTCTGACAGTATAACTCAGCGTCATCAAGCCCTGATTTAATGCCAACAAGGCTTTTTCAGCTTGATCAGTGACATTAGGCTCATCGTACAATAACCCCAAGGCCTGAAAAAATGCATCAACATCACTCAAAACAGGATCCCCAGGTATCAGGGAAAAAGCCCAATCCTGAGGATCGCCGCGCAGGAGAGAGATGATAATTTGAACCTGCTGCGCTGCGTTCCCTGAGGACTTAGATTTTAAGGCAAAAAACAATTTACAATTATTTTTGAAATTCTGAAACTTAGCTCGATCCCCTAAAAACAAATCTGGCATGGGAATCCTAGGTTCCACAACAGGCAACCCAGCAAGATAGATAGCAATACTCCGAACCTCAGTGGCAAGCCGATCCACACGGCCAGACAACTGTGCAAACTCCATTGAGAGAAAAGATCCTCCCCAGCACCCAGAGATACAGAGGGAAAAAAAAAAAAAAATGCAACAAACAGAAAAATATTTCTGACAACTCTGACAACCTTTTTTCTTTCACAATATTTTTTCCCTTCTGTGAGTACTATACAATTTTCAATTTTTAGGCCGGTGATACTGTTATGTTTCGGTAGCTGAGGAGTGCAGGTAAAAAAGGCCATACACCAGAGCAGTTGGAATCTATGAGATTGCAGTACCCTGACTAACCACCACAACTAGAGGCAGCCGTGGAGCGTTCCTACGTTGGTCCTAGACGCCTCGTCACAGCCTGAGAAACTAACTACACCTAAAGATAGAAATAGGAAAGCTATCTGCCCCGGAGCAGAACCCCAAAGATAATAGAAAACCCCCAAACAAGTAATGGCGGTTAGACAAGATGAAATACTGACACAGAAAGAAAATAGAATGAGCAAACGCTGGGGCCCAAACTAACTAAATAGAAAAGGATAGGAAGGGTACTTACTGCAATCCCAGAAAACCCTGAAAGGCACCAACTCTACTAATTTCAAAAACACCTGAGATCACACGACCTCTTCCACCTAAATTAGTTCTCTGGTGTAACAAAATCAAAACAGCAGCCACTGAAAAAACTGGAAAAAGCAAAAGTACAAACATCAGTGGCTGAACAAAACTGAGAGGGCAGAAGCCCCCGGAGGGGACCCTGAAGGCCCCCACAGAAGTGCAGGACAAAATGCAAAAATATAGCACAAACACAAAAGAAGAAAATGTCTTATCTGTTAGCAGGAGATGCAGACACGACACAGCAGGCTACAAGGGAAACTGGAATAAAGGATTCAGACCAGAACAATTGATCACCGGCAACCCTGATGGGAAGGTGACTCCCTTATATAAGACCAGTCAGTAACACCTGATTCCCAGTCCTCACAATCTTCACTGGACAGACTAGCACCGCTTGTAACCACCAGAGGGAGCCTCTGCTCAGAACTCATCTCAAACCCATTCACAACACTTACCCCTTAGACCCTAGTCCAGAGCCTCTCATCCAGCCAAATCAGATCTCTCCTACTTTGCACTGACGAGGACCAATAGTCTGAAACACCGTGTCTGCAAATGGAGATACTGATTTGGCTTTTATCCTAAGTCATATTACAAGACTCGTTAAAGGGTTGATTGTGACTTGTAGGATTGCTACATCCAATAGGTGGCGCTGTAGAGTACAAGTCCTCTTTTTTTTTTGAAGAGGCAATTTGCACATTATTAACACATTAAGTAGTCATGTATTAAAATCCTGCAAAGCACACAAGGTGCCCCTGCTTATTCCAGCACATGTCCAGGCTCTTTTGAAGTTCGCCAATAGTCATCTCCAGAGAAGGCATGGGAGAAGTCATGTGGTCAGATGAGACCAAAATAGAAATTTTTGGTATCAACTCCACTCTCCGTGTTTGGAGGAAGAAGAAGGATGGATAAGGTAATGTATTGCGAGATTTTGGCCAACAACCATCTTCTCTCAGTAAGAGCATTGAACATGGGTCATGGCTAGGTCTTCCAGAATGACAATGACTCAAAACAGAGCCAGGGCAACAAAGGAGTGTTTCAAGGTCCTGGAGTTGCCTAGCCAGTCTCCAGACTTGAACCCAATAGAAAATCTTTGGAAAGAAGCTGAAACTCAATGTTGCCCAGCGACAGCTCCAAAACCTGAAAGATGTGGAGAAGATCTGTATGGGAGAGTGGGCGAAAATCCCTGCTTCAGTGTGTGCAAATTTGGTCAAGAACTACAGGAAACGTCTGACCCCTGTAACTAACAACAAAAGTTTCTGTACCAAATATTAACTTCTATTTTTCTATTGTATCAAATACTTATATAATGCAATAAAAGACAAATTAATTACGTAAAATGCATAAAATGTGATTTTCTGGATTTTTTTTAAGATTCTGTCTCTCACAATTGAAGTGTACCTATGATAAAAATTATAGACCTCTCCATTCAGTGTAGGTGGGAAAACTTACAAAATCGGCATTATATCAAATACGTATTATTCCCACTGTTCATCTCCAATTCCAATGCATGGAATATATGTATATAGCCCGGTACAGTCACTACCAACTCTATAACAACAAAAAGAACCACTATCTGCCTCCAACAATCGTTTATGCTGGGTGATTGAATACCCGTCACAGACAGTGTATGGCTTCACGGGTGCAGTTTACAGAGCCAGAGGAACAAAGCTATTAAATGTTATATATTGAATCCAGAAAAGTAGGCAATGTTTATATAAAATTAGAAAAATGATACAAAATGGGAACAAAACAATACAATATATACAATTACATAAAATAAAATGGATAACAAAAGAAAGTTACTAAACTTGTATCACGGAAATGGCTCATAGCTTAGGGAAGCAATCCAATAAGGACGATGGGGCATCCTCACAGTGAACTGTGTCTTCCCGAATAAACAATGACCCAAATCCAAATTTTGCTTTTTCTTAGGTCAAGATTACACCCACATACTTCCCTTTGATGAGCTCATGTGGGGGCTACTTGTGGGATGTTCTCATTCAGAATTTTATTAGATATTGTCATAATTCTTATCACTATTTTACCTTTACATAGGGATCAAGCATGACCTGGATAGCATCAGCTATCAGCCTGTTATTAGCTTGGAGGGATTTTAATGGCCTTACATTAATGTTAGTGAATTCATACTGTTCGTTCTTTTGCTACGACCCGAAAATCTATCTCCAATAAATATCAGATTGATGCAAAGCTCCAATGTTTATATCTCAACAATAGAGGCAAAAAGTCTAGAACACTCTCCAAAAAATCCTATGAACCAAGGATGTTCCGTCATTGGAACAAAGGAAGCCTCTGAACTTCTCCACCTCTATGTAAAGTGGTCCCATCCTCATTGTCTGTTTCCCACAGAAACTACTGTTTAATTTCCTGGACAGTGCAGGGGACCGCTGCTTCAAAGGTGATGAGGTATTAGCTCTCTCTAACTTCCCCTGTTAGGCCGGCGTCACACTGAGGAGGAATACCAACGAGTGTTAGGCGTGAAAACCACGCATTACACACAGCCCCATATTTCTCTATGGGGCTGCTCTGATCATGCATATTTTTCTCGGGTGTATCTTACGGTGCGAGACACCCGCAGCATGCTGCGATTGTATGTGTATTACGGCCGTTGCACGCCAATGAAAGTCTATGGGTGCGAGAAAACAACGTATTACACACAGACCACACGTGTGACTTGCGAGAAATACGCAAGACTTCTGCAGCTCACAGGAAATGGTGCAACACACGCAGGAGGAAGCTGACACATGCAAATTAGCTCAAAAAGAGTGCCAGACATCCCGGAAGAATGCCTCCACGGAGTCGGCCATGATGTCCACCCTCATCAATGTAGAGATGCTCATTGTGTTGGTGCAGGAGAGGCCCAAAATTTAGGACCAAAGAAATGTACATTATGCAGACCATGCAAGGAAAGAGGCGGCATGGAGGCGCATCTGTGGGCAGATGTTTCCCCACTTTAGGGACAGCCCACGCGAGGAGCAGCAGCAGCGAATCAGTAAGTTACTTGATTTATTAGCAAATTTCTTCACAGTCAGAACGTAGTTCTAGTGTAGATTTTCCCAAAAAAATTTACATTTTGTAATTTTTTTTTTTTGGGCGCCAAAATGTTAGGATAGTCACATCTGACTAGGCTCCTATGACTATATTACGTGTATGTAGAATAATTTGGCTTTGTGCAGCTAGCTAATTGATGAAATTATATGTCACATTGCAGTGGATGATGTTATGAGAAGATGGAGAAGCATCCGCGACCAATACCGGCGGGAACGGCAGCAGAGGGCCAAGAGCGGGTCAGCAGCACCCATGAAACGAAAATACATTTATTTTGACCGTCTGGCTTTTCTGGCTCCTATTCTGGATCTCAGACCGTAAGTTCTTACATCACACCACATAACACATATGCAGTTTAGGCTAACCTCTCCTACATGTTCTAATCCCCTTTAATTTCCCAACAGAACTCAATCCAACCTCACTGAGAGGGAGACAGGCTCTGACTCAGAAGCCATTATTGACCCGATTGGGGGAGGTGAAGAGGTGGCTGGCCCATCGTCTGACCCTCCCATCAGCATCCCCCAAGGTTCACAATCCCAAGGACCTCAGCAACCCCCTCCTCCTCTACTTGTACCAGAGGCACCAGCTGCAGTAGCATCCGCCATTGGGGACGAAGCAGGAAACAGCAGCAGCCCCACTGTACCTCTGTACCTCCCGCCAGCCTGCTGCAATATCCCGCCGTGGGAGAAGACGGCGAGACATCACTGGGTCATACACACGTAGACATGTGGACACTGGGGTACTCAATTACCTGTCAAGGGCAGCTGTGAATGAGGGTGAGGAGGCCTATACCCGTAGCCTTGCCTGCTACCTTCATACCCTACCCCGTGAGCTCAGGCTCCATGTGCGAGGATCAATGCACATCCTAATTGATGCATGCTCACCCCCCAATGCACCATATGAGGTGTTTGAATTCCTTGAGAGGTGGCAGCTCTCTCCCCGTAACCTTCTGCGCCTTGCCCCCCACCAAAATGTGCATGCTCAATTAGGATCTGATGATCCTCCTGCACGGGCACCTACACCTCAACCCATTCCCCCACCGAACCAACCTTGGCAACAACAGGGTCAAATGGCTGGCTATAATCCAACTTCCCAATATGGCCACTTGTACAGATCCAGTGTTGGAGGCTGGTCCCAACCTGGATGTGCTCAACATGGTCATATTGGGGGGTATGATTCTCGTGGGTACCATCTTACACAGGAATATAATCTCCCTTATCTTTATGGCAATGTGCCCACACACCAACCTGACCATGAGCAGATGTTAGCTCAGGGCCCAGAAAATCCACCTCAACAGGGTGATGGTCAAGGTGGTCATCCAAGCCAACCACACAGAGATGCTGGGAACCAGCCAACCCCACCACCCACATACCACCAGCTGTGATTTTTCATTTTACTTATATATCATGATTTCAAAAGCAGTTTGTTATTTTTTTCTATTTAGTTTACACTCATGTTGTGCCAAAGAAATTTGCACTAATCTAGATGCCTGTAAAAAACATATGGTACCAATATGCTCTTCAGTAGGCATACTCAATGTTTGTTATTTTCATTATCTCTTATTATTTATACAAAAGTTTGTTATTTTTTTTATATTTATTTTTACACCATGTTGTGTAATGCATATTTGCACTCATCTGAATGCCTACAAACAGCATATGGTACTTAGCTGGTGGGAAATGGGCTAGGTGAAACTTTTTCATTTTCTTTATATCTTATAATTTATACCAATGTTTGTTATTTTTTTATATTCCATTTTAAACATTGTTGGCTAATGCATAATTGCATTAGTCTAGTCTTAGAACCAAACCATATGGGGCAGATATGGTGCTCACTAGTGATAGTGAAATTTTGTTATTTTGCTTATGTATTATTATTTATGGAAATGTTTTTTATTTTTTTCTGATTTTTTTTTGTACTTGTGTAATAATGCGCACTTACAGTATAGTGCTATGAAGACATATACCATATGCGTAAAATATGGTTGTCACTACCTCAAGTGTGAGTTAGCACATATAAAAATATATTTTTTAAAAAAATTTGGTGTCTTGTTGCTTAAGTAAGGTGTACTACATCACCTAAATATCTGGTATGAACTGTAACAGCAGACACAGACTATGTCATAGAAAAATAACATTTATGTATACACACAGAAATACATTAAAGCATAGATAATGCATCATCTTGCCATGTAGTTGTACCTTCAGGTGACACAACATATTGGGTGAATATATCACGGGTTTTCAGTCATGAGAGTGGGCGACGTAAAGGGATGATATGGGGTGTAGGCATATCCACATTGGTCACCACACTGTCACCAACATCAGATGGGCCACAATCATGCATTCTGGTGAAATTATGTAGAACGACACATGCTTTGATGACCTCATTGACGTTGGCTTCACTCAGCTGAATAGCAGACTGGAGGACCCGCCATTTTACACACAAAATGATAGCTTGATAGCTGGAAGGCCTCATCCCCAACTACAACAAATGGGACCGGTTCAAGATTGGAGCTAGGAAGTTGGTGTGCTGGTGGTAAATGCAACTGGTTATTGCGCAGCCGCCGACCCATAATGGAAGAATTGAAGACTCTAGAGTCTCCAGTAGAGTTGAGCGATACTTTCCGATATCCAAAAGTATCGGAATCGGAATGGTATCGCCGATACCATTAAAATATCGGCGATACCCGATACCGATACCGGAAGTCCCATGTAAGTCTATGGGAACAAAATATCGTAACTAAAAAAACCCCATTCTTTCCTTGTAAACACTAAATATACACACATAGAATACATATATATATATATATACATGTCATTGTGACATATATATATACATATATGTATAGTTTATACACTTCTACATAGTAAAATATCCTCTGATTCAATTGCCGGGTAAAGCCGGCTTCTGTGAAAAGACAGAAGCACCCGACATGAAATGACACTTGGTGTACATAGGGTTAACCATGTCTTTTCATGTCGTTTGCTATCTGATTTGCACAAACAATTAAATCAGTCTATGTGTGCAAAATTTCACACCTGTAGGGGTTAATTAAAGGTGTAAATTCGTTGTAAAAAAACCGGACTTTTTTGCTACGAATTTACACCTTTAATTAACCCCTACAGGTGTGAAATGTTGCACACATAGACTGATTTAATTGTTTGTGCAAATTAGATAGCAAAGAACATGAAAAGACATGGTTAACCCTATGTACACCAAGTGTCATTTCATGTCGGGTCATGTCGGGTCACCCGACATGAAATGACACTTGGTGTACATAGGGTTAACCATGTCTTTTCATGTCCTTTGCTATCTAATTTGCACAAACAATTAAATCAGTCTATGTGTGCAAAATTTCACACCTGTAGGGGTTAATTAAAGGTGTAAATTCGTAGCAAAAAAGTCCTTTTTTTTGCTACGAATTTACACCTTTAATTAACCCCTACAGGTGTGAAATTTTGCACACATAGACTGATGTAATTGTTTGTGCAAATCAGATAGCAAAGGACATGGTTAACCCTATGTACACCAAGTGTCATTTCATGTCGGGTTCTGCATTTTCACAAAAGCCGGCAATTGAATTAGCGGCTATTATACTATGTAGAAGTGTATAAACTACAAATATAAATATATATATATGTGTCACAAATTCAATGACATGTATATATATATATGAGGTGTAAAATTGCTGAAAAAAAATGCGTGGGCTCCCGCCCTATTTTCGCAACCAGACAGACAAAGCCAGTGAGTGGGGGCAGATAATAATAGCCCAGAGAGGGACCATTATTTTTGGCCCCCCCCCGGCTACTAACATCTGCCCCCAGACACCCCAGGAAAGACAAATCTATAATTAGATTCGCCCTTTCTGGCACTTTGCCCGTCTATTCCCATTGCCCTGTAGCGGTGGCGAATGGGTTAATATGGGGTTAAAGCCACCTTGCTATTGAAAGGTGACCTTAAGCCAGGTTAATAATTGAGAGCTGTCAATTAGACAACTATCAATTATTAATCCTATTGCATGAAATAAAAATAAAACACACACACTTTAATTAAAAATCATTTTAATGAAATAAAGACACATGTTTTTGACCATCTTTTATTTTACTGCAAAAACCATTTCCTATAATAAAAATAAAATAAAAAAGCAAAATTATTCTTACCTATCCCATGCACAGTCAGGTCCCACGGTGTAATCCTTCAGAAAGGGTTAATGTTTACTGCAGGGACCGCAGCTATTGCTGCAGCCTCACAGTAAACCCCCAAATGAATGAGTTCCTCTCCTGGCTGACAGGAGAGTAAAGGCTGGGTGTCACATAACGATACACCAGCGATCCCGACAACGATATGCACTTGTCAGGATCGCTGGTGTATCGCTACATGATCGCTGCTGAGCTGCCAAACAGGCAGCTCAGGCAGCGATCTGGGACAGCGAAACTGCGGGTAACATCGCTTAAGGGCCCGTCTCACATAGCGATATCGCTACCGAGATCGCTGCTGAGTCACTAGTTTTGTGACGCAGCAGCGAGCTCACCAGCGATATCGCTGTGTGTGACATTCAGCGACGATCAGCCCCCCTGCCGGGTATCGCTGATCGTCGCAGAAATGTCAGGACCTTTTTTTGATTGCTGGTTTCCCTCTGACAGGCACGCATCGCTGCGTGTGACAGGCGGGAGACCAGCGATCCGCTGGTAACCAAGGTACACAGCGGGTTTCCAGGCACCGCGCAGCGCTTGAAAACCCGCTGTGTACCTTGGATACCAGCTCCCTCCATCAGGGCGCTGGTATCCAAGGTACACAGCGGGTTTCTAGGCACAGCCCCGCGCCTGGAAACCCGCTGTGTACCTTGGTTACCAGCGGATCGCTGGTCTCCCGCCTGTCACACGCAGCGATGCGTGCCTGTCAGCGGGAAACCAGCGATCAAAAAAAGGTCCTGACATTTCAGCGACGATCAGCGATACCCGGCAGGGGGGCTGATCGTCGCTGAATGTCACACACAGCGATATCGCTGGTGAGCTCGCTGCTGCGTCACAAAACTAGTGACTCAGCAGCGATCTCGGTAGCGATATCGCTATGTGAGACGGGCCCTTAAGTGGAAAGCTTAATTGATTGCTTTCCACTTTCACTTCAGGTCAGCCAGGGACACAATCAGTGACGTCAGAGGGCACTGATTAACAAAAATAGGGGTTCCCTTCAAAAAAAAATGGCGTGGGGTCCCCCCTATTTTTGTTAACCAGCCAGATGAAGCAGACCGCTGAGGCCTGGATTTTCAGGCTGTTAAGGAGCCAAGATCCATGGACCTTGCCAGCCTGATAATACCAGGCCACAGCAGTCTGCATATCTTGGCTGATTAACAAAAATAGGGGATCCCCTCGAAAAAAATTGGCGTGGGGTCCCCCCTATTTTTGTTAACCAGCCAGATGAAGCAGACCGCTGAGGCCTGGTTTTTCAGGCTGTTAAGGAGCCAAGATCCATGGACCTTGCCAGCCTGATAATACCAGGCCACAGCAGTCTGCATATCTTGGCTGATTAACAAAAATAGGGGATCCCCTCGAAAAAAATTGGCGTGGGGTCCCCCCTATTTTTGTTAACCAGCCAGATGAAGCAGACCGCTGAGGCCTGGATTTTCAGGCTGTTAAGGAGCCAAGATCCATGGACCTTGCCAGCCTGATAATACCAGGCCACAACAGTCTGCATATCTTGGCTGATTAACAAAAATAGGGGATCCCCTCGAAAAAAATTGGCGTGGGGTCCCCCCTATTTTTGTTAACCAGCCAGATGAAGCAGACCGCTGAGGCCTGGTTTTTCAGACTGGTAAGGATCCAATATCCATGGACCTTGCCAGCCTGATAATACCAGGCCACAGCAGTCTGCTTAGCTTGGCTGGTTAACAAAAATAGGGGATCCCCTCGAAAAAAAAATGGCGTGGGGATCCCCCCTATTTTTGTTAACCAGCCAAGTAAAATGCAGACTGCTGCGGCCTGGTATTAAAAGACTGTCAAGGCCCATGGATTTTGGCCCTCAACAGCCTGATAATACCAGGCTACAGCAGCCCCACATTTGGCGCATCAAAAGATGTGCCAATTGTGGCACTTTACCCGGCTCTTCCCACTTGCCCTGTAGCGGTGGCAAGCGGGGTAATAAGGGGTTAATGTCACCGTTGATTGCACGGTGACAATAATTCCGGTTAATAATGGAAAGGTGTCAATAAGACACCGATCCATTATTAATCCCAAAGTTTTTAAATGTTTAAAAAAAAGACACAGCAAGAAAAAAGTATTTTAATGAAATAAAAGAGACAACACAGTTTTCATTAATTTTATTGTACTCTCATTCCTGCGACGCCATCGATCTCCTGTAAAAAAAAGAAAAAAAACAAACCAACAGTATACCACCTGTCCGACGCAGTCCATAACGACAGTCCCACAACGATCCAGCTCTGCTACATCGCAATGACAGGCAGAGCCTGTCATCGCAACGCAGCACAGCTGATTACCTGCTTCCCCGGCGGTGACGTCATCGGACTGACTGCTTTACGGCCGGGATTACCCAGCAGTCACTGCAGTTATCGCGAGAAACTGCATGTGACCGCCGGGGAAAGAAGATTGCGGCCATGAAGCAGTCCAGCCCGTGACCGCCGGAGATCTTCTGCCAGGTAAGTGCCGCTGACTCCTGACAGACCCGACCGACGGACACTGACAGTGACAGTGACAATCCCGATTCCGGTATCCGATATGACGAAAATATCGGAACTCGGAATCGGAATTCCGATACAGCCAATATCGGCCGATACCCGATATTTGCAGTATCGGAATGCTCAACCCTAGTCTCCAGTTCTTCCATAGGCCCCAATGTATACAATTATAAACCTGTAGTTACTGTCAACCAGAGCCAACAGCACAACAGAAAAATATTGTTTATAATTATAGAATTGGGACCATGAGTTCGGCAGCTTACGCACTCGGATGTTTTTCCCATCCAGGGCTCCTATACAATTTGGGAGCTGACATTGCTCCTCAAATCCCAGTCAATCCTCTTCCAGTCTTCCATATTTGGGTCAGGCATCACCAGTTGATGCAGTCTGTCCCAGAGTTGTGAGCAGGTATCACGCACAATGCCAGATATGGTGGCCCTCCCAATCAAAAACTCCAGATGGAGTGCGGCAGAGGATATGCCAGTAGTTAGGAACCTACAAGTAACCAAATGTAGAAAGAACAATCATTACACATGCACAAAGGTTTAACAAATGCACTATACATAACCGTTACATGATTTAATGTCCAAACATTCATAAGTTCAGTTTACCACAAGTCAAAGTTTTCTGTCATTTTGACATACACATCATTGTTGTGGTACTTCGAGGTGATATATGGGATATATTATGGGATATATTATGAGGATATTTCAGCAACAGCCATAAGGGTAAAGGGAAACTTGTGGGAAAACACATCATCAACAGACAGTATGTAGGTGAGGAATACATACCGTAGCGTAAGGAGAAGTCGCTCCTCTGCAGAGATAGCTTTGCGCATCCTGGTAGGTGATCCCAAGGCGGACAATCTCCAACAAAACATCAAAGGTGGGAATGGTCATCCGACAAAACAAAAAATTTGTCTGGATGAGTCCGCAGAGATGCATACAGGCTGTGAAAATGGCCTTAAGTGAGGCGTTGCCTCAAATGCGGATGGACCCACATTCGCCTCCTCCTCCGCGGATCAACGATCACTGGGTAAGGCTACCCAAAGCGGCGGGACAAAACCCTGTTGTACAACACTCGATCAGTTGGGGTTAACTGAAGACTGTCAGACATGTTGGCAAGCAAGCAGCAGTACTCCAACACAAGCACACCACCAAAATAGGAAGATTGGGGGCTGCAACCTGATGCAAAGCCATACAGATGCTTACATGCGCAAAATACGCAGCTGCACCCTGACAAGGGATGAAATACGGATTATTGTGCCGCCAACATTTTGGTTTATTACGCTTGTACAATACGGTCCGTATTTTTCTCCGGTGAGTGTGACGCCGGCCTTATAATTAATCTCTCTTTCACTAGGAGGTCTAATTAATGACAGATGTTCAATGTGATGGGGGATACTTCCCCTTTCTGGAAATGTCTTATGGACTTTTAATTTTTCTGACAGGCACATGCACTATCTCTGAAACACACAGCTAGAACACTTCCTTGAAAAATGAAGCCTAATTTCCATCAAGAACCTGGTGCACACCAGTATTAAACTTGGCATAATTTTTGACTCCACCTAGCCAATCCTGCTTTTGAGAAGAAAAATCATTGAGCATGTCACACATGGTCATTTTTTTAGGTGTGGTATTAAACTTCAAACTAAACTAAATATTGGATTAAATATTTTTAAATCTGTATAAGCATATCTTTGAATTTGATTATTCTGGAAAACTTCTGAAAGATTCATGAGATGTAAATTTTACTAAACTTTGCCTTTTATGGGGGGTGCATCTGAGTCCGGTTTCCTCCTTGTATTAAGGATTGTGGAGCCGTTTCAGGTTGGTACATTTTTGCTACTTTTTAAAGGATTTGTGGCTTTTGGTACAAAAAAGTTGCATAAATTGATTCTAGCCAGAAAAAAAAGAGCATTTTTGATTTTGCAACGAATTCATGAACCTAGTGAACAATTTCGATGAATTTCATGCCTAAGTGACAGAAGAATTCATATTTCATAAAAAAATAGTTACTAGCGATGAGCGAACGTGCTCGCCACTACTCATTACTCGCCTGAGCACTGTATTCGGTGAACTCGGCGAGCACCGAGCATTTCCGGTATTATTCGGCGGGAGCTACGCACTGTAATGCCACAGCCATCTTTGTTGAGGTATTACAGTGATTGGCTGGTCGCACAACGTCATCAGGTCTATAAGAGACCGGACGCCGCCCTGCTCGATGCATTCAGCTCTGGATTCAGTGTAGGGAGAGCTGCTGCTGAGATAGGCAGAGATTTGGGCTTTTATTAGTTAGTGTGGGTCTACCATTGTTCAAGCCACAAATCCAGCTAAACCAACAGTCCTTTTAAGGGTTAATTAGGGGGTATATACTGTAGATTGCAGTGCTAGGCAGGCTGTGGAGTCTATCTGCGCATATCCACATCAGTTCAAGACATGCAGGCACTGTGTGTGAGTGTATAGATCTGACTGCATACTTCAAAAGGGTCCATTACTGTCTGGTGCTGCCTATTATATATATACCTAGCTGCAGGTATCCGTGGCTAGGATTTTTTTTTTTTTTGCACCTGAATCCTGCTAATTTTATTACAAAGCAATCCAGAGACTCCATTTTTTCTACATTTATTTGCTTGGTCACACTGCAGACTACAGCCAGGTCATTTTAATACAACAGCGTGAAAATCTGGCAATTTAAAACTGCTTTTTTGTCCCAGGCATCAGATCTGAGTGCACAGAAAATTCTGCTTTTTTTTGTTACTGTAGCATTTTTTGGATTGTCTTACAACATTTTTGGCCACCATTTTGCTGACCAAAAAATCTTTAGGTGGCCAAAAAATATTTATCTACAGTTCTTATATTTATCACTGTGTTTTTAATGCCACACGCATCGCATATCATTGCGATAACTATTTTACAATTTTAGTACTCCAACAATTTTTTTTTAAGTGTCATAGCCTAGTTATTGACACAATTTTGGTGGTCCAAAAAAAATCCAGCCCACATATGTAACAGTGTTCTATCTCCGTCACACGCCAGATCTATCTGTGGTCTATAAATTCTGGCATTTCCGGCCTATAATCCACTGTATTTGCTGTTACCCTAGTTCTGTACAATATTTTGGGGTATAGCCTTAAAAAATACAGGCCACATAGTGACCAGTGTGGTATCTGTGTCAGACTCCTATTTCTCTGTGTGCCAAAAATTGTGGCATATCAGGGAAACATTACCTTTTTTGCTGTGTCTTACCCTAATTCTAGACAGTCTTTTTGGGTTAAAAAATTTTTAAAAAACTCCAGGGCACATATTGAACAGTCTGTTATCTCCATCAGACGCCAGTTGTATCTGTGCTCTACAAATAGTTGCTTTTCAGGCCTACCTTGCCCTTTTGTTTTCTGTCTGCTACCCTAGGTCTAGTATACACTATTTTGGCCTAAAAAATAAAAAAATACCGGCCTTATATTGAACAGTCTAGTATCTTAGTGGCACGCCTCATCTATCTGTGGGCTACAAAGTGTGCTTTTGAGCCTTCCCTTCAGCTTTTTTTGCTGTGTGTTACCGTAGCTCAAAACAGTTTTTTTGGTGTAAAAAATACAAAAAGACCGGCGACATATTGAATAGTCCGGTATCTCTGTGACACTCCTCATGTATCTGAGGGCTACAAAGTGTGCTTTGGAGACTTCCATTCACCTTTATTGGCTGTGTGTTACCCTAGCTCTAAACACTATTTAGGGCTAAACATTTTAAAATTACTGCCCACGTATTGAACAGTATGAGGAAATGCAGCTGCATGGGTATATCAAAAACAGTGGGTCACACAAATAAGTGTGACCAAATCACCACTCATGTAGATACAATAGGGAGGAGGAAACAAAGAGTCACTGGTGACAAAAAATATGTATATAGTACAAAATATTTATTTAAACATATCAAAAGGTGACACAAGAATATATGAACAATGACAACACTTTAAAAGGACAAGTGCGAATACAAGGGGAGAGATCTCCCAGCAGTGAGGCAAAAATACATTTGTGGCAAAGATGGTAGTATAATACATTAGAGCTCATAACACATAAAGTGTCTCCCCCACAAAGAAGGTATGAAAATAACAGAGCTACACATAGTATTGCCACATAAAATGGAGCATGCTTTTCATAAAACAGTATACATAGGTAAAAAGCGCCAGTAGAGATAAGTACAATGCTGGTCGGTCTGTCACAAGAGCATGCTCACCAAATAGAGTATAAAGCCACACTGGGAGAAGTCACCCCAATGGAGATGCGACCCCAACGCACGTTTCGTGGCACGCCTGCCACTTTCTCAAGGGGATAGCGATATCTGGTACAAAGGACCTTTAAATGCCTCCCACAGTCAAGTCACATGTCAGACATCAGCGAATAGGAGCAGGTATAGCGGCGCATGCGCCGTTGGAGCCGAGGAGGCCCCCAGTGGCAGCGGCGTCATGCACCAGGGCGCGCGCGCCGGTCAAAGGCCAGAGCGCGGTCCGGGCACAGAGAGACGCCCACCACATGGGGAACCGCCAGGGCAACAACGGGGCACGCGCACACCAAGCTCCGCATAAGTACATAACAACAGCAGGATATAAGAAGCGGTGACCATAAATGTAAAATATACATAATTGTAGAATAACATATACAATGAGGTCAAATTGAAGCAGAGAAGGTAACAGATAACACTATCTTCAATACATCAAACGATAGTACAAACAACAAAGTCATACATATTAAATCATGTGGTCTGTCGCTGTGTTCTCGCTTTGTTTCTCCCAGCTTCTCACATGCACCAATCCGTGGGGGTAGATTCAAAGGGTCCAATAAAATCAATGAAATAGACAGAAACTGTGAAAAAATAATGCATAAAAAATAAAAAATTAAATTAAAAGAAGAGAAGGCATCACATAGACCCAGTGAGGGAATATCAGAGACAAAATGTTATAAAAAAGAGGCAAAATTTAGAGATTCGTTGAGGCCACTGGGCGCCGTTGTGTCAAGTTGGACTATCCAACGCGCCTCCATTTGAGACAGTATTTTCTTGTAATCCCCACCTCTAATGCCGAGGTGCAGGATATCAATGCCGCGTACCCTAAAAGATGTAGCATCACAGTTATGATAGCGTTTAAAGTGACGCGGGATTGTCTTAAGATCTGAGACGTCTGAAATGGTTCTTGCAGCGGAAATGTCCCTAACGTGTTCCCTGATACGTATTCGCAGTTCCCTGGTGGTTAAGCCAACGTATATCTTCGGGCAGCCACATGTGGCGTAATAAATGACATTCGAGCTGCCACAAGATATACGCTGGCGAATGTCATATATCTTATCACCACCAGAGGACGAGAAATTCAGGGCACGTAGGGCATTGGCGCACGCAAGGCAGTGGCCGCAAGGAAAGAAACCAACGGTGGGACCACGAGAACCAAAAGTATTTACAGAAGGTGGAATGTAGTGGCTGCGAACGAGAGTATCTCGTAAATTTTTGGATCGTCTGGATGTCATGGAGGGGTAGCTGCCCAGCGAGCGAGACAGGGCAGGCTCAGTTTTGAGAATGTCCCAGTGTTTAGTGAGAATTCGTTGAATATCAAACCACTCATGATTGAATGTGGTAATAAATCTAATCAGACCCTCATCATTCCCCCGTCTAGCCATACGAGTAGAGTAAAGAAGGTCATCCCGTGGAGTTGTTCTTGCCCGATTGTATCCTTTCTTGATACATCGGTTACTATACCCGCGTGCCCTAAATCGATCGCCAAGGTCCCTGGCTTGGGCCTCAAAGGCATCATCAGTAGAGCAGTTACGTCGCATTCGAAGGAACTGTCCGACCGGGACGGCCCTAATGGTGGCTGGATGGTGAGCTGATTTGGCATGGATCAATGCGTTCACAGAGGTCGGTTTCCTGAACACATCCGTACGAAGATGACGATTGGTGTCAATCTCCATGGATATGTCCAGGAACTCGGCCCTCTCACAACTATGTTTGTAAGTTAGATGGATGTTAAGAGAATTCTGATTCAGCTCTGCCATAAAATCCTCGAGCTGCTGCACCGTCCCATCCCACAACATCAAGATATCATCAATATATCTAAACCAGTACAGCACATGGGAGGCGGCCTGTGTGCTCACATCGCCAAAAAAGATCTCTCCCAGGCACCCAGGAAGAGATTTGCGTAAGCGGGCGCACAGGCCGCGCCCATGGCTGTACCACGTCTCTGTAAATAGAAAACGTCCTTAAATACAAAAAGTTGTGGGTAAGGACATAGTGGAGCAGCTCGAGGATTAGCTCACACAAAGGGCCGTCCAGGTCGGAGGCACCCAGGAACAGGCGAACCGCAGCCAGGCCATCGGAATGGGCAATACACGTGTATAAAGACTCCACGTCAGCTGTCACCAAAATGGTAGACTCATCCACAAGGATGCCATCCACCCGTGCCAGGACGTCCTTAGTGTCACGAATAAAAGGCGGTAGTGTCTCCACGAGCGGTTTAAGGTAGAAATCGATAAATTTACATACCGAATCACATGGGCCATCAATGCCCGACACTATAGGACGTCCCGGTGGGTCAAGGGCATCCTTGTGGATTTTCGGAAGTAAGTAAAAGGTAGGGGTCCTAGGGTTCTTCACCAGTAAACCCTCATACACCTTTTTAGGAATAGTGTTAGACTCATACGCACCATGTAGGATATCCTGGAGTTCCAAGGAAAAGGAGGACAAGGGACTAAATGACAATCTAGTATATGTATCAGAGTCCCTCAGTTGACGAAAAACCTCACGTTCATATTTATCACAAGGCCAGATCACGATATTCCCCCCCTTGTCAGCAGGTTTAAAGACCACGTCAGGAAGAGATTCCAGTTGTGACAATGCCTGACGTTGTCCATGTGTTAGATTATCAAATCTACGTCTTGTGGAGAGATGTTTTAAATCTTCAGTCACAAGCTTTGTAAATACCTCCACTGCTGGACACAGTGACAAGGGGGGGAACCGCGTAGATCTGGGCAGTATTTTAGTGGGGAACCTACTTGTACTAGAGGTAGATTGTTCCTCAAGTAGCTCCTCAAGATTGTGTAGAGCCTCCCTTTCATTGTCACTCCAGGATTCCGACAGTTGGCTACGACTGTGTAACTTCTTCAATATGAGTTTACGGGAAAATAGGTGGAGGTCCTTCAAAACTGTAAAAAAATTAAAGGCATTAGTTGGTGAGAAAGTTAGGCCCTACCTAAGACCTCTAGTTGGACGGCAGACAGCGTATGATGGGAGAGGTTCACTACCTGTAGTCCGCCCTGTGACGCAGGCTGGGCCGATCCCCTCCATGATTTTTTATCTTGGTAGTCTGACGTGTCGTCATCTTTTTTACTGCAGTCACGACATTATCTTGGCCGAACCGTAAGACTTTTTAGAAGAAAAATCATCATTTGTGGATATATTAGACCGCACAGAAGTAGATCTTGATCTAGAGTAGGAGATATTTCGATATCTA
This sequence comes from Oophaga sylvatica, assembly GCA_033576555.1. Taxonomy (NCBI): domain Eukaryota; kingdom Metazoa; phylum Chordata; class Amphibia; order Anura; family Dendrobatidae; genus Oophaga; species Oophaga sylvatica. The sequence goes on along the minus strand of JARQOD010000003.1, from coordinate 437,307,581 downwards.
GGGCGTGATCTATCGGTGGGATTGCGCCACCTATAAACTCTGGAGAGTAATTTATCCTGAGTATCACGTTTAAACTTCTTAGATTTAGTGGACTGAATTTCCAATGCCCACTTTTGAAGGTCCGCATCCACTGAATCATTCAATTTTTTAAGATTCTCACTAGTCAGGTCACGTTGCAACATAATCTGAACGGAGTCGATCTCGGATTCAAGTGTTTTTATGGTGTCAAGATTCATTTCTTTTAATAATTGCATGAAACCAATGGAGCAGGTGTTCGCAAGCTCCTCCCAACGACTTTTGACAGAGTCGTCCTGAATAGGGAATGATGGAAACACTTGAACCCGAAGACCCTAGGTATCAGATTGTTCTGTATATACTTGTCCAGGAACTTGTGGTTCCACCAGACCTTGGTTCGTTTTTTAAGAAGATCCTTAAAAAGAAATATAGCCTCTTGTAAATCTCTCTGAGATCCCTCACTGGATCCATCCGCACCATCCTGTAGTGTTTCATTGATTTGAGCACGCCAAGTGGCATCTTTGGCTCGAAAATCCATGGAAGAGCTGGGAGAAGCTGTGAACAACACAGAAACAATTAGTATGAGGAAATGCAGCTGCATGGGTATATCAAAAACAGTGGGTCACACAAATAAGTGTGACCAAATCACCACTCATATAGATACAATAGGGAGGAGGAAACAAAGAGTCACTGGTGACAAAAAATATGTATATAGTACAAAATATTTATTTAAACATATCAAAAGGTGACACAAGAATATATGAACAATGACAACACTTTAAAAGGACAAGTGCGAATACAAGGGGAGAGATCTCCCAGCAGTGAGGCAAAAATACATTTGTGGCAAAGATGGTAGTATAATACATTAGAGCTCATAACACATAAAGTGTCTCCCCCACAAAGAAGGTATGAAAATAACAGAGCTACACATAGTATTGCCACATAAAATGGAGCATGCTTTTCATAAAACAGTATACATAGGTAAAAAGCGCCAGTAGAGATAAGTACAATGCTGGTCGGTCTGTCACAAGAGCATGCTCACCAAATAGAGTATAAAGCCACACTGGGAGAAGTCACCCCCAATGTATTGAACAGTGTGGTATCGCTGTGAGACGGCTGAGCTATTTGTGGCCTACAAATTGCGGCAATTAAAATTAATTAAAAACTGTTTTATTAAAATGTAAGTGGTTTGCAACGTAACACACCTGGATTGATGAGCTGACCGGCCAGGAAAATGATCAGCACATCCGACGCAGCACAGGCTATGAAAATGAAAGTGGAGGGACTGGGAGAAGGGGGCAGGCGCAGCTAAACATGTTGACTGCGCAGGCACCAGATTCCCAGCCCTGCAGTGTGAATACATGATAACACACTGCCGGGAGGAATCTGGTGCCTGTAAAAGACGCAGGTGAGTCGCCCGCTTAAGGGCCTGTGGGGTACTCGGCACCGAGCCCGTTCACTTCAATGGGGGATGTCACGGGTAGCACAGCTCGGTCCGTGGCCCTGGGGGCTCACCTCAAATGTGGGATATTTACAGGGGAATAAAGTATTTACAGTTTGTTCGTGACGCCACCTGTGGTACCTGGTCAGGGTGGCCAGCGCTGCAGGGTAGATCCACTGAGGGATTGTTACTGAGCAGCAAGGTGTTAAGTCTTCAACAGGCAAGACTGGGTCCCTCAGGGTATATGGCGGTGTAGGGGTGCAGGATGGAGAAGGGGCTTTTCAACCGCAGGAGCAATAAGGCAGACACACACATGAAAGTCTCTTTCTGTACCTTTACTGATGGTAGTTGCAGGCACGTCCCGGGAAGCTGGCAGGGTGGAGGATGCACGTCGAGTATTCCCACTGAGTAGGTGTAGGGCCTCCTTACTCCTGTTGTGTGAGTTTCTGACCTGTATGAAACGAAGTCTAACTCTGTCTTCACTTATACGCCCGGCTGATTTTTTGGTGAGGCCTTCTCTTGGATAGAACAGTGTCCCTAATGGTTGGCCGACCGGACTCCTGTCTTCCTGACCCCGATTACGTATCAACACTCTTGGGCCCCTGCGACCTGTAGTCCAGCAGGGTCTCCGGTATCTCCTACTAGTCGTGGAGATGCTAGCAAGCTCGGACCTGGTGTCCGGTATTCAGAGTAGAGGTAAGCTATCAATGCTGTTTCAACCTCCGTTACTCTCTTCTTCTCTTCCACTCGCCTTTCGTCCTACTCCGACCCTTAACATAAGCACACTAGCAGTAGATAGCTGATTCTTCTCTCTGTTCACCGCTCTCAAAGCGTCGGCACGCTTGCTCACTGAAACTGCACTCAGTTGACTCAGTTCTGACCAGGCTGAAGTGGCTATCTTCCTCCACTCTTACTAGCCTCCACACATTGAAGGTGTATATTATATTCCTTGAGCTTTATAGGTGGGGAATGAACATATAATATATGTAGATAATAGGGGAATGAACACATCCCATATAAACAGGTGTATATTATATTCCCTGAGCTTTATAGATGGGGAATGAAGATGAAATACATGTAGATAATAGAGGAATGAACACATATCCCGTATAAACAGGTGTATATTATATTCCCTGTGCTTTATAGGTGGGGAAGGAAGATGTAATATATGTAGATAATAGAGGAATGAACACATATCCCATAAAAACAGGTGTATATTATATTCCCTGAGCTTTAAACATAGGGAATGAAGATGAAATACATGTAGATAATAGAGGAATGAACACATATCCCGTATAAACAGGTGTATATTATATTACCTGAGCTTTATAGGTTGGGAATGAACATGAAATATATGTAGATAATAGAGCTATGAACACAGATCCCATATAAACAGGTGTATATTATATTCCCTGAGCTTTATAGGTGGGGAATGAACATGAAATATATGTAGATAATAGAGGAATGAACACATATCCCATATAAACAGGTGTATATTATATTCCCTGAGCTTTATAGGTAGGGAATGAACATGAAATATATGTAGATAATAGAGGAATGAACACATATCCCATATAAACAGGTGTATATTATATTCCCTGAGCTTTATAGGTAGGGAATGAACATGAAATATATGTAGATAATAGAGGAATGAACACATATCCCATATAAACAGGTGTATATTATATTCCCTGAGCTTTATAGGTGGGGAATGAACATGAAATATATGTAGATAATAGAGGAATGAACACATATCCCATATAAACAGGTGTATATTATATTACCTGAGCTTTATAGGTTGGGAATGAACATGAAATATATGTAGATAATAGAGCTATGAACACAGATCCCATATAAACAGGTGTATATTATATTCCCTGAGCTTTATAGGTGGGGAATGAACATGAAATATATGTAGATAATAGAGGAATGAACACATATCCCATATAAACAGGTGTATATTATATTCCCTGAGCTTTATAGGTGGGAAATGAACATGAAATACATGTAGATAATAGAGGAATGAACACATATCCCATATAAACAGGTGTATATTATATTCCCTGTGCTTTATAGGTGGGGAATGAACATGAGATATATGTAGATAATAGAGGAATGATCACATATCCTATATAAACAGGTGTATATTATATTCCCTGAGCTTTATAGGTGGGGAATGAAGCTGAAATAAATGTATATAATAGAGGAATGAACACATCCCATATAAACAGGTGTATATTATATTCCCTGAGCTTTATAGGTGGGGAATGAAGATGTAATCTATGTAGATAATAGAGCAATGAACACATATCCCATATAAACAGGTGTATATTATATTCCCTGTGCTTTTTAGGTGGGGAATGAACATAAAATATATGTAGATAATAGGGGAATGAACACATATCCCATATTATCAGGTGTATATTATATTCCCTGTGCTTTATAGGTGGGGAATGAAGATGTAATCTATGTAGATATTAGAGCAATGAACACATATCCCATATAAACAGGTGTATATTATATTCCCTGTGCTTTATAGGTGGGGAATGAACATAAAATATATGTAGATAATAGGGGAATGAACACATCCCATATTATCAGGTGTATATTATATTCCCTGAGCTTTATAGGTGGGGAATGAACATAAAATATATGTAGATAATAGCGGAATGAACACATATCCCATATAAACAGGTGTATATTATATTCCCTGAGCCTTATAGGTGGGGAATGAACATGAGATATATGTAGATAATACGGGAATGATCACATATCCCATATAAACAGGTGTTTATTATATTCCCTGTGCTTTATATCCCCTGTGTCTAATGGCCAAACTAATGGCACCTAGCTCTTCTAAGATACAGCACTAGCAATTACCTAATCTGGTAATTTTCCATTTCTATTTGCCTCTTGGGATTACCCACCTTGTGATGCAGAGGTGCTCACATCCTACCCCGCTAAACCTCATTTTAGAGCTGGGCCGAGAAGAGCTAAGGCTAAGCACCAGAATTGGCACATCTAATGAATTTCTTTTTAGGCTGGGAAGGGACAAATATCCACGGATCCTCCCTGCATATTAATATCAGCCCACAGCTATCTGCTTAGCTTTTGTTGATTATTAACCCCTTAACGACCGCCATGTTCATTCCCCACCTATAAAGCTCAGGGAATATAATATACACCTGTTTATATGGGATATGTGTTCATTCTCCTATTATCTATATATATTTAATGTTCATTCCCCACCTATAAAGCTCGGGGAATATAATATACACCTGTTTATATGGGATTTGTGTTCATTGCTCTCTTATCTACATATGTTTCATGTTCATTCCTCACCTATAAAGCTCGGGGAATATAATATACACCTGTTTATATGGGATATGTGTTCATTGCTCTCTTATCTACATATGTTTCATGTTCATTCCTCACCTATAAAGCTCGGGGAATATAATATACACCTGTTTATATGGGATATGTGTTCATTGCTCTATTATCTACATATATTTCATGCTCATTCCCCACCTATAAAGCACAGGGAATATAATATACACCTGTTTATATGGGATATGTGTTCATTACTCTATTATCTACATATATTTCATATTTATTCCCCACCTATAAAGCTCAGGGAATATAATATACACCTGTATATATGGGATATGTGTTCATTGCTTTATTATCTACATATATTACATCTTCATTTCCCACCTATAAAGCACAGAGAATATAATATACGCCTGTTTATATGGGATATGTGTTCATTCCCCTATTATCTACTTATATTACATCTTCATTTCCCACCTATAAAGCTCAGGGAATATAATATACACCTGTTTATATGGGATATGTGTTCATTCCCCTATTATCTACTTATATTACATCTTCATTTCCCACCTATAAAGCTCAGGGAATATAATATACACCTGTATATATGGGATATGTGTTCATTGCTTTATTATCTACATATATTACATCTTCATTTCCCACCTATAAAGCACAGAGAATATAATATACACCTGTTTATATGGGATATGTGTTCATTCCCCTATTATCTACTTATATTACATCTTCATTTCCCACCTATAAAGCTCAGGGAATATAATATACACCTGTTTATATGGGATATGTGTTCATTCCCCTATTATCTACTTATATTACATCTTCATTTCCCACCTATAAAGCTCAGGGAATATAATATACACCTGTTTATATGGGATATGTGTTGATTTCCTCTATTATCTACTGTAGCATTTTCAAGGGATATAGCTCTAGGATCGCTGTCTGGGTAGACAGAATGGCATATAAACAGTTCATTCAGACAGCAGTTCTGGTGTAAAACTGGCCGCAACCAGCTTTATTAAAGTCCACAGCAAACAGATAAAACAAAGCATAAACAGAAAACCTGGGCTTGTCTAGCCACTAATTACACTTAGATAGATGGCCCTCTCTATCCGGGACCCAGACTCTACCAGTCTGTGCCCAAAACAACACATATCACATATGTTTACCAGTATGGAGCTTCACAGATACTCCTCCTTGTGTCTGAAGGCACATCCAACGTCCAGACGAGAGAGATCCACTCCTATTCAGCCGCTATTCGCACGGATTCTCACTGAGACTACTCCTGTGTCCGGGGTACCTCCTGCACCCAGACTGAGATAGCTCACACTCCTGGAGACGCTTCTTGTGCCGGGACACCTTCCTGTGTCCAGACTGAACGTGCTCCCACTCCTGGAGACTGCTTCCCGTGCCGGGACACCTTCCTGTGTCCAGGCTAAAGACAGCTCCCAATCCTGGAGACTGCTTCCTTGTGCCGGGACACCTCCCTGTGTCCAGGCTAAAGACAGCTCCTAATCCTGGAGACTGCTTCCTTGTGCCGGGACACCTCCCTGTGTCCAGGCTAAAGACAGCTCCCAGATTGTGTTTGCAGACACCTACTTCTGGTCTCCTAATTAAGACCTGAGTAGTTTCAGGCCTGAGCTGCAAGTGTGTAATGAATGTAAGGTGTAGTGACCTTTCTCTACCACTAGGTTTACAAAGCCACACATTTCCCTTATACCTAGGTGAAATGTACACCCCATTCAACACACATTCCTTCACTGTCTCACATATCCCCTCCCTCTTCTCCAGACCGGAGGGCTGGCCATCCAGACCGAAGGGCTGGTCAACAATCCAACAGAGACAGTGAACTCTGGACCAGTCATGGCCCTCATCAGCTTCATCTTCACCACTGTCATAGCCAACATCAGCTTTCTCTTCATCTGAAGCATCCACACTACCCTGTACCCTCCCAGGCCTATACTCTCTGCGGGCCTCAGGTATCCTGCACGGTTTCATCTTGATCTTAGGGCCGGGCTCAATTTCGATATAGTGCCTGGCCAGAGAAGTACGACCCGGCACATCAGAACACTTCTGCTGACTCTTCCTCATAAACTCACGTACCTCCTGTCCCTGGTGCACTGACCATGTGTCACCAACTACCACAGGAGGTAAAGGGGGTTTTTCACCTTTCTGTAATTCCCCCTGAACTTTCTTTAGCACATCTACTTTCTCATTCTCATTCTCACTTTCAGGGGTATACAATTCATTCTCATTCACATCCTGATCTGGAACCTTAGTTAACATGTCATCCACAACATTAACTGCACCATCTGGTCCCTCAAGTATGTGACTATGTGACAACCCCAGCACTATACTTCTATATAGTTCAGGTACTAGGAGCTGACTCACGACCTCTCCCTGGACTTCAGTGTTTATGGCAACATGAGGAAACCTCTCCTCAGAGCCAGGCTCCTGGGAAACCTCATTTAGAACAATCATATTTTCCTGTGCCGTCTTAAGAGTGGGGTCTCGCCACTGCCCACTCCCAAAACTGTCACAGGACACAGGCAAGTCAGGGACACTCGGTTCCCGAGAACCACCATCCTCGACTCCCAACATCACCTGCAAAGGAATTTCATCACTATCACAGTCATCATTATTATCAACATCATTATCATGACTATGATCAGTATTATCATCACTATCATGATCATCATCACTATCATTATCAGCATCAGCATCAGTATCATGGTCATCATCATTATCATGATCATCATCATCATTATCATGGTCATCATCATTATCATGATCATCATCATCATCATTATCAGCATCAGCATCATTATCACATAAATTTAACGGCCCACTAGCATTGTGTTCCGCCCCTCGGGACTGTGCACCCTCAATAGGAGCTTCATCACATTGTCCATCAGAAACATTTTTCCCCCAGAGATCCTCAGACCGGGAAAGTCATTACCCAATATGACGGGTTGCACCAGGTTCTTCACTACCCCCCCTTCATATGAAACCTCCCCGAGTTTGGGGACCAAGTCCACGGCAGTCTCTGGGTAGACTTTGGTGTCTCCATGGATGCACACCACACTCAGGTGCTTATCAGGGATGAATTCCCTATCAATCAGGCTGTCACATACGGAAGTCACTGGACTCTCTGAGTCCAAGAGGGCCTGCGCTGGGCAGTCATTTACAACCACCGGGCACATCTGTGGTCCAGTCTCTTCGGCTGAGGTGGACACACACACAGGCTCTGCGCAGGGAGAGAGAGATCTGCCAACATCACAATACATAGGCTCCCCCTCTATTGGACAGTTGGCTGCAATTTCACGACATCTCCAACACTGTCCACCACAATCACCCTCCCATATGTCCCCAACAGCTGGAACGCTCTTACCGCGAGAGTTCAGCGTCCGGGAACTCTGAAGTGACGACCTCTCAGACGGCTGTACTTCAGGAGGACGTGCTCGGGTGTAGCGGTTCACTATCACCTTTTCAACTCCATAATCAGGTTTGCTGACTGCAGACTCCCAACTGTATCTCCAGTCACGAACTCCCCTGGCACGGGCTGTCACCGTAACACCCAGCCGGGTACGAATCTCCGCTTTCAGCTTGGCATAGTCTTGGCTGTCCTGCTCGCTCAGGTCAGCATAGGCCACCTGGGGCACTCCAATCAGATAGGGTGCGACCATCATGGCCCACTCAGATAGAGGCAGATTCTCCTTCTCTGCCAGTTCCTCAAATCTAGTGATATATACCTCCACATCATCACGAGGTGTCATCTTTTTCAGGGACCGTCTTACCGCCTTCTTTACAGCGGACAAGTCAGGCGACTTTGCAACATTACTTTGGGACGATGCGCCACAAGTCCCCTGCAGTGCTGCAACCTGCTCAAAAAACAACCGGTTATTCTCCTGCTGCTGCTGCAGGATTTGCTGCTGGTACTGCTGCATTTGCTGCTGGTACTGCAGGCGCTGCTGCTCCATGCTCTGCTGCATGCTTCGCTGGGCCTGTACCAGGTACTCAATGAGCTCCTTCACACGGCCGGACTTATCTGTCTCAACCACGGCAGTCTTATGTTGCACATTAACTTGTGCCATTTGTTCAAACAGCGCCTCCATGCTGTCATCCATGCTGTCAGACTTCTCTGTCTTAACAACGGCAGTCTTCACTCAAGACATACACACTCTACAGTCTTTTCCATAGAAAAATTCAGCTCTGCTGTGCAGACACTTTTTTTTTTTTTTTTCTTTGCAAAGTCTATTAGGGCTCTTGTCTGCTCCACAGACTTTTCTTTTGCTGCTGCACATTCCACAGTCATTTTCACAACAAGTTCAGCTTTGCTGTGCATACATTTTCTCTCTGCAGACCCTATCAGGGCCACTGTCTCTCCAAGACTGCTCCAAACAGACGTTTCTGCTGACACACTTTTTTTTTTTTTTTTTCTCTGCTGCTATTTCAACAGACTTCACCTTTATTGCTGTCTCTAAGCCTCTGTGCTGCATGCACACTCCAGCACTAACTGTATCAGGCACTGCGCTGCCCCAGCATTCTCCGCCAATTGTAGCATTTTCAAGGATATAGCTCTAGGATCGCTGTCTGAGTAGACAGAATGGCATATAAACAGTTCATTCAGACAGCAGTTCTGGTGTAAAACTGGCCGCAACCAGCTTTATTAAAGTCCACAGCAAACAGATAAAACAAAGCATAAACAGAAAACCTGGGCTTGTCTAGCCACTAATTACACTTAGATAGATGGCCCTCTCTATCCGGGACCCAGACTCTACCAGTCTGTGCCCAAAACAACACATATCACATATGTTTACCAGTATGGAGCTTCACAGATACTCCTCCTTGTGTCTGAAGGCACATCCAACGTCCAGACGAGAGAGATCCACTCCTATTCAGCCGCTATTCGCACGGATTCTCACTGAGACTACTCCTGTGTCCGGGGTACCTCCTGCACCCAGACTGAGATAGCTCACACTCCTGGAGACGCTTCTTGTGCCGGGACACCTTCCTGTGTCCAGACTGAACGTCCTCCCACTCCTGGAGACTGCTTCCCGTGCCGGGACACCTTCCTGTGTCCAGGCTAAAGACAGCTCCCAATCCTGGAGACTGCTTCCTTGTGCCGGGACACCTCCCTGTGTCCAGGCTAAAGACAGCTCCTAATCCTGGAGACTGCTTCCTTGTGCCGGGACACCTCCCTGTGTCCAGGCTAAAGACAGCTCCCAGATTGTGTTTGCAGACACCTACTTCTGGTCTCCTAATTAAGACCTGAGTAGTTTCAGGCCTGAGCTGCAAGTGTGTAATGAATGTAAGGTGTAGTGACCTTTCTCTACCACTAGGTTTACAAAGCCACACATTTCCCTTATACCTAGGTGAAATGTACACCCCATTCAACACACATTCCTTCACTCACACTACATATACTGTATTTCAAGTTCATTTCATATCCAAGATACATAAGAAATCTATAATACCTCTCCATGTCTTTGAACCTAAGCTCAAGTTGCAGTCTTCAGGTTCTCTCACAACTCTCTACTCCTCTCAGCTCTGAGGTGAATAGTCTAGGCACGTTCTCAGCTAGACTGCCTGAGGTGACTAAAACTGTCTCACACTCCCAGCTAATCTCTCACAGATCTGATCTCATCTCATCTGAGGTAATCTGAGGTAATTGCTGTGTCTTCACTACCCTTATATACTGCAAAAGGGCTCCCTCTGGTGGCTCTAGGAAATAGTGAAGGTTTGTTGTGTGCATATCAGGTCTCCGTGGGTGTTACCTTTGGTGCATCCCCCTGGGGAAATGTGACTCCAGGCACAACTGGGCAACACATCCCCCCTAGTTAACATCAGCACTCCCGGGCTGAAAGAAATAATTTTGAAATTAACAACAACATAACATTAAATATCAAACTGAACTCTTCCCTTACGGGAGGCAAGAATTTTTAACAATTGCTAAGGTAACATATATACATGTATTTACATAATGTTTATATACATTTATACATTTTGACTCATGTTAACTGTTTACATTGCTAGGCCTATTCTTGGTACCTAACAGGTAACTTTCCTTTTGTCGTGCGTACTGACCTACGTGGTGTTGCGTCAGGTATGGTAGCATTTAACCTATCTGTCCTACGTGCCGGTAAACTGTAATACTGCCTTAACCTCTCTAGGGATCTGGCAAGCATACTTGCGGCTGGGCGATGCGGTTCTGTTTTGCCAGGGGATTCTTCTTCCTGAGACCCAACATCTGGAGGTTCCACATTTTGAGACTCCACTTCTCGAGACTCTATTTCTTGAGACGCTTCAGGAGCAGGTTCTTCTCAAACTATTCCTTCTGCGACAACTGGCTCAACTTGACGTTGGAGTGCTTCTTGCGGTTGGTAAAATTGAAGTACTGGAATGATCACAGCGTCTCCGATACAAGGCCAATCTGCAGGAAAATCTCCTAAGTCCGTGTGTATGACTTCACCTGGTTTCTCTTTGTCTATAACAAGTTCTTCTTCGTGAAGTTTTAACATACCTGGACATAGTTTTAGGTGGTCTCTTGATACAGTTGTGGTCGTCTTTCCTCCATCTTTACTAATGGTACATGTTTTCCTGTTGTCAAACTTTGAATTTTGCACGACATATGGCTCTTTTTCCCATTGATCATCTAATTTGTGCATTCTTCTTTTTCTTTTCAGCACAATTTCTCCAGGTACAAAAGGTTCAGCTGGCGCACTTTTGTTGTAGTTTTCCTCTTGTTTTTCCCTTACTTTACTGAGACTATCTTCCACGCAGGCTTGTACTCTCCTGTACTGTTCCTGTCGGTTCGTGTCCCAATCTTCAGTAGTAACATCAGCTTCTGGTTCTACAACACCAAGTTCCAAATCCATGGGCAGCTTTAATGGTCTTGCTCGCATGAGGTAGGCTGGAGGGCAATTGGTGGAACTCACAGGTATGTGATTGTTGATTGTACAGATCTACCAGGTCAGGTAGTAGGTCTGGCCACCGATTCCTCTCCTCAAGTGGTACCGTCTTCAGCAGATCAATGACTATGTGATTCATCTTTTCACAGAGACCATTTGTTTGGGGGTGGTACGGTGTGGTTCTTATCTTCTTGCATCCGTACAAATGACAGAACTCTTTAAACAACTCGGCTTCAAAGTATGGGCCCAGGTCAGTTAACACTTGCTCTGGATATCCATGGGGCCTGCAGAAATACGCTTGAAACGTCTTTGCTGCTGTTTCTGCTGTCAGATCTTTGACAGGGGCGACCACCAGGAACCTGGAGTAGTGATCCACCATTGTCAGGGCATATGAGTATCCTGACCGGCTGGGTGACAACTAGACATGGTCCAAGGCCACGATCTCCAAGGGATGAGTCATCTTGATGGGTTGCAGGGGTGATTTCTGGCTGCTGTAGTCTTTTCTTCGGAGACTACAGGACGCACAGTTTTTACACCATTTTTCGATGGAACTGCGCATTCCCACCCAGTAGAAACGACACTTCAGCAGGGTTTCCAGCTTCTTCCAGCCAAAGTGCCCCGCTTGATCGTGGTAGGCTTCCAACACCATCTGGATGTCCGTTCTGGGGACTACTATCTGCCATACCATCTCATGGGTTCTTGGGTTGACGTATCTTCGACACAGCTTCTCACGGTAGATAAACAGCCGGCTTCTCTCATTCCACAGCTGCTTTGCTTGCTGAGACGCATCCTTCTCCAAGGAGGAACCTTCCTGAGTTATCAGCTCCTTGATACGGCTGACAACCTGGTCACTGTCCTGGGTCTCCTTCCAGCTGTGGTGAGGTAAAGGGTTTAACGTCTTACCACGCTGCCTCCTGCAGGCTCGTTGCTCGTGGATCATCCCATTTCTGTGGAATGCAGGTAGCTCAATCTCTTCTAGGTCATCCAATTCCTCTTCCGTGTCGGACTCATGCGGCATTCTGGACAAGGCATCAGCGTTGGCATTCTTACGGCCCGCCCTGTACTTGATTGTGAATTGATAGTTCGACAACCGAGCCATCCAACGTTGCTCCATGGCTCCCAGCTTAGCGGTTTCGAGATGTGTCAAGGGGTTATTGTCAGTGTAAGCAGTGAACTTGCTGGAGGCTAGGTAATGCTTGAATCTTTCTGTAATGGCCCAGACCAGTGCCAGGAACTCCAACTTGAAGCTGCATAGTTCTCTGGGTTCCTCTCGGTCGGGTGGAGCTTCCTGCTTGCATACGCGATGACTTTCTCCAGGCCATTTTGCTTCTGACTGAGGACAGCTCCCAATCCTTCATTGCTGGCATCAGTGTACAGCAGGAACGGCTGGCTGTAGTCAGGGTAGGCTAAGATCTCATCGCCTGTCAGGATCTCCTTCATCTCCTTGAATGCCTCAGCTTGTTCTTTACCCCAGTGGAATGGAGAATTTCTGCTCTTGAGGGATTGTCCTACCAGGAGGTCCTGCAGAGGCGCTGCTTTCTTGGTGTAGTCCTTTACAAACCTCCGGTAGTAACCTGTCAGTCCCAGGAACTGGCACACCTCCTTGAGATTCCTCGGTTCCGGCCATTTCTGGATGGCGGTGACCTTCTCGGGGTCTGGCTCTACTCTTTCTGAGCTGACAATATGTCCCAGGTACTGTACCTTTTGTTTGAGCAGATGGCACTTTGAAGGCTTCAGTTTCATCCCGTACTTGGACAGTGACTTGAATACCTCTGCCAGGTGCTTCAGATGATACTCATACGTCTTGGAGTACACAATTACGTCGTCCAGGTACAGCAACACGGTTTCAAAGTTGAGATGTCCCAGGCAACTCTCCATTACTCTCTGGAACGTTCCCGGGGCACTGCTGAGTCCAAACAGCATCCTGTCAAACTCACAGAGTCCCATTGGGGTGGTGAAAGCCGTCTTCTCCCCATCCTCCTCAGCCACAGCTACTTGCCAGTACCCACTAGTGAGGTCAAGGGTGGAAAAGTAGTTAGCAGTTTTTAAGGCAGCTAAAGATTCTTCAATGCGTGGTAAAGGGTATGCATCTTTATGTGTGATGCGATTCACTTGTCTGTAATCTACACACATTCTCATGCTTCCATCCTTTTTCCTGACTAGGACTAGAGGTCTTGCCCAGGGACTACAACTATCCCTTATCACCCCTGCTTCCTTCATGTCACGCAACATCTCCTTGGCTTTCTGGTAGTGTGCTGGAGGTATAGGCCTGTACCGCTCTTTAATGGGGGGATGGTTGCCTGTAGGGATATGGTGTTGCACTCCCTTAATTGTCCCAAAGTCAAGTGGGTGTTTGCTAAATACCTGTGTGTACTCCTGTACCACTCTAAGTACTCCCTGTTTCTGATGGGCTGGAGTGGTGTCTGTCCCGACATGGAGCTGCTGACACCAATCCTCCACCTGGGTTGCTGGGTCATTATCCTCCACTGGTTGGGGGGAGGCTAAGGACTCCATCGTGAGAATGGAGTTGTTATCTATGGTATGTAATTTAGCAACAGTGGCATATCGTGGTAAGTTCACTTCATCTTCTCCCCAGTTGAGAAGACGTACTGGTACCCTCCCATTTCGTACTTCCACTACCCGTCTAGCAGTCAAGAGTGTAGGTCTATGTTCTGAACAATGGGGCTCTACTACTGCTTGGTAGTTCTGTCCTCTCAGACCTATTGCTGCTCTACACCATATAAGAATTTCACTCATTGGGGGTATCACAATGGGGCTCGGGTCTGTTACCCGTACATTACCAATCTCACCATCTGCCAGTTTCGCTTGCTGCTGGCACATCAGGGCCCGGATCTCCCTCTGGATCACTCCCTTTTGCTTTGGCCTGGCAACTTTGGCGAGCTGTTGGAGCAAAAACACAACTTCTCCCAGACAGTTACTGATAATGTTTGTACCTAAAACCACATTTAAGCCATTTTCCTCATTTACAGTTTTTACTACTAAGAGTCCCTGGTCCTTCAGCTCCACTCTGCCCACCTTTACGTCCACGTTTTTGGCTCCGAGTATATCAACAGGGAGACCATGAGAGGCGTACACAGCAAAGTCAGGGCTCGGGGGCTGGAGACTGTCCATGGACCAAAACTTATTATACAGGACATCAGGTATGATGGTCACCTGAGATCCAGTGTCCAGCAGGGCAGGGATTGCAATCCCGTCCAGGATGATGGACAGGTATGGTCTTCCACCCACAAACCTGCGGTTCCAGTCTGAGGGGCCTGAAGAGTCTAGTCCTGGGTGTTGGCCCTCGGACCCAGGATCTGCTCGTTTAAAGGACACTGTCGGGCTAGATGACCTTCTCTGTTGCAACGGTAGCAGATGATCTCTCGGCGAGGATGGTGCTGATTGGGGGTCTCTCCTGGGGGTGGCGTTGTCCTCCTCCGGTGGGGCGACGTCCTCCTTCTCCTCCGGTTCATCCAAGGGACATCCTCTGGGCAGTCAGCTAGCAGGATCTTTCCTCCTTCCGCAGTTGCAGGGCACTCATTACAGTGGCCAGGTTTTTGGTCAGCTGGTGCACTTCTGAGCGCAGACAGTCCAACTCAGTAGGGGGCGCCACCTGCGTTTTGGCTTCCGCCACCAGCGGGGAAAAGGTGGATGCTGCTGGCTTTAGAGCGGCTTCACCCGGGTGACACTGGGTTGCCACCTCGGGCTTCTCCAGGGGTCGCAGTCCTTTTATAGCCATATCCTTTAGGGCATCAAAGGTAGCGTCAGGATGATCCAAGGACCACCAGTGCACAGTTCTGCTTTCAGCTTGGGACCTCAGTCCACGTACAAATTGTTCCTTTAACATTTAGTTTTCATTGAGGACACTTATGGGGTTGACCTGTTTGAGAGTTCGCAGGGTCCCCTGTAGTTGGCAGGCGTAGTCCCTAATACTGTCATCTGGTTTCTGGGAGCATTGGTAAAACCTCATCCGGAGATCTGTTTCAGTGCGGTCCTCAAAGATAGTCTGTAGCTTTAAGAATATCGCAAACACTGATTCCTGGTCTGCAGCTGACCATGTCTCTACTTCCCTTT
>JARQOD010000003.1:437108403-437291695 GCA_033576555.1 Oophaga sylvatica | reverse complement strand
CCGATCTCAATTCTAGCCAATTTTGCATTGAAAAGTCAAACGGCGCTCCTTCCCTTCCGAGCTTTGAAATGCGCTCAAACAGTGGATATATGGGGTACCAGCGTACTCAGGAGAAATTGCACAACTTTTGGGGTCCAATTTCTCCTTTTACCCTTGGTAAAATAAAAAAAATTGGATCTGAAGTAAATTTTTTGTGAAAAATAGTTAAATGTTCATTTTTTTTTTAATTTAAACATTCCAAATTGTATGTCCCTTCAGTAAGGCAATGGAGATGGTATATGAATGAATTACCAAACTACATGCTTAAAGCGGACTAGTGTCATAAGGACTAGTGTCATAAGGACTGACGAAGGCAATCTTGCCGAAACGCGCGTCGGGGCAGACGTGCAGACCCAGGCTCACACCCGGCACCATTAGAGAGAGGTAATATGATCCTTATGACACTAGTCCGCTTTAAGCATGTAGTTTGGTAATTCATTCATATACCCTCTCCATTGCCTTACTGAAGGGACATACAATTGTATGTATTTTGACAACTTTTTTGCTAGTACCTGTATATTTCATACAGGTTAGCCTTTGGTAGGCGGGTGTGCGTACCATGCATCATATTGACACCACTTTGTGATTCCATCATATAGCTTTGCATTATATTATTGCCTGGGCCAGCGCGACTCCCATTCTGTACCAGATTTGCATCTGTCCTTGTGACTCTTCTGTCCGGCATTGTTTTTTACCTCTTACCTGCACTTTTGACATGTATATATATGTTTCAATAAAGATTATGTCATTTTTCTAATAGCCCGATTTCGTTGTTTTTGTGATGGCCACATCACACTCCTTCTTATTTTCTCTATAATAAGACATTATACATTGGGAAGAGAAGCTAAAATACTATACATAAATACACAGTCCTAAACGACGAAAATATACAATATTAGTTAACCACATTTTATATTGAACCGGGACGTAACTTAAAAGGGGTTAAAGGCAGATACTATACATTGCAACCCCTTACACACATAGGGAAAAATAGAGATAAAAAAAGACACAATAAAGAAGCTTTATGTCGGGCTTAGTAAGTATATTAAGGCTATGTGCACACGTTGCGGAATTGCCATGGAAATTTCCGCGGCAATTCCGCACCTCCCTGCCGTGGGAAATCCGCATATTATAGGTATGCGTATTCCCGCTAAACACTAGCGTTTTGCAAGCGGAATTAGCTTGCAGAATGCTAGCGTTTTTCAAGCGATCTGACAGGTTGGTCACACGAGTCAAACAAGTGTTTGACTCATGTGACCAACTTTTTACTATTGATGCCGCCTATGTCGCATCAATAGTAAAAAGATCTAATGTAAAAATAATAAAAAAAATAATAAATAATGATATTCTCACCTTCCGGCGGCCCCCGCAGCTTTCCCGCCTCTCAGCGACGCTCCCGGCAAGTTCCGTTCCCAAGAGTCCTTTGCGACAATCATCCCGATGACGTAGCATCACGCGAGACCGCTATGTCATTGGGTGATCTCGCAAAGCATTACTGGGAACGCGATTGCCGGGAGCGTCGCTGAAGGCGGGAAAGCTGCGTGGGACGCCGGAAGGTGAGAATATCATTATTTTTTATTTTAATTATTGTTTTTACATGGATATGGTACCCAGGGCCTGGAGGAGAGTCTCCTCTCCTCCAGACCCTGGGTACCATCCGCACATGAACCGCTTACTTTCCGCATGGTGGGCACAGCCACATGCGGAAAGTAATTGGTTCAATGCATTCCTATGGCGGCGGAATCGCCGCGGTTCCGCAAATAGAATGAGCATGCTGCGGATTCTCCCGCGATGCGATTCCGCCGCGGAAAAACCCGCAGCATGTGCACAGCATTGCGGAATCTCATAGGTCATAATGAGTTGTATTGTGCAAGCGGTTTTGCCGCGGTTTCGCGGCGTTTCCGCCGCAAAAAACCGCGGCAAAACCGCTAAGAAACCGCAACGTGTGCACATAGCCTAACAGTAGGAATGCATTTATTGGACTTTGTGAAAAATACTGTGAGGCTATGTGCACACGTTGCGGTTTTGCCGCGGTTTTTTCGCGGCGGAAACGCCGCGAAACCACGGCAGAACCGCTTACACAATACAACTCATTAAGGCCTATGAGATTCCGCAATGCTGTGCACATGCTGCGGGTTTTTCCGCGGCGGAATCGCATCGCGGGAGAATCCGCAGCATGCTCATTCTTTTTTGCGGAACCGCGGTGATTCCGCCGCCATAGGAATGCATTGAACCGCTTACTTTCTGCATGTGGCTGTGCCCACCATGCGGAAAGTAAGCGGTTCATGTGCGGATGGTACCCAGGGTCTGGAGGAGAGGAGACTCTCCTCCAGGCCCTGGGTACCATATCCATGTAAAAACAATAATTAAAATAAAAAATAATGATATTCTCACCTTCCGGCGTCCCCGCAACTTTCCCGCCTCTCAGCGACGCTCCCGCCAATCGCGTTCCCAGTAATGCTTTGCGAGATCACCCGATGACGTAGCGGTCTCGCGAGATTCTACGTCATCGGGATGATTGCCGCAAAGGACTCCTGGGACCGGTAGTTGCCGGGAGCGTCGCTGAGAGGCGGGAAGGCTGCAGGGGCCGCCGGAAGGTGAGAATATCATTATTTATTATTTTTTTTATTATTTTTACATTAGATCTTTTTACTATTGATGCGACATAGGCGGCATCAATAGTAAAAAGTTGGTCACACTTGTCAAACACCTGTTTGACTCGTGTGACCAACCTGTCAGATCGCTTGTAAAACGCTAGCATTCTGCAAGCTAATTCCGCTTGCAAAACGCTAGTGTTTAGCGGGAATACGCATACCTATAATATGCGGATTTCCCACGGCAGGGAGGTGCGGAATTGCCGCGGAAATTTCCATGGCAATTCCGCAACGTGTGCACATAGCCTGATTGTGGGAATAACCCTTTAATTTTTTACAATAAATGATCTGCCTGAATTCTAGCTATGTGAACATCTAATATCTTTACATGAATTATCACTTATGTTAATATTATATCACATCATATTTACCAGAGTTTTCCAAGGTTTCATGTTTATATTTAATAAATTATAAAATCTTTAAAATAGCAATTTTTCAATGTACTTATCGTGTAGTTCTGAAAATTTCCCCTGCTCTGGAAGAGCCTTGTAGTCGAGACATGAGTATTATATTGCTTCTCTCCTGTTATGACTTTTCATGTACTCGTCATAATCCTTACTGCTGATAATCTCTGCTCATTACAGTGGACATCATGAGTACCATGCTATTTTGACTTCTGGCTACTACGATGTTGGGAAAGAACATTTGTGGTGTTTAACTAAAGCGCTTGCCCTTCTCTATCCATTGTGCACAAAGGGTTCCTGGATAGAAGGGTGGGAAAACTTGATTTTTGCAGCATAAAAAACTGTGTGATCATATACAGAGTTCAAACATAGCTTTATTTTACCATTTGTAGGATATAGGTAGTCCATAGGGGAGATCAACAGAAGCAGAGAAGGTGTAGGACAAGATCAAAGGATCTTCCATAAATATCTCAGGCTGCCTTACCATTTTCGAGGATTCACACAGTTTGAAAATGCAGAATGTCTATCATTTATATATCTAAGAAAAAATGAAGAAAAATGAACTAATGATGTTCTGGCCAGGTTTCTTAGACTATGTACATTGGACAGTTTTATGTATTTTTGTCACAATCTACATGAATTTTACCATAAACATAATTTAGATAAATACATAGCTGATGCCTTGTTGGTCTTACAATCAGATCAACAGTACAAATATTCAGTCTATGTAGCAATAAAATTCCTTATATTCAATGTTCACTTCTACCTTAGCTGGCTCAGAAGTTGTATTGGTTTGTCTGCTAGTCCAATGTAGTCACAGCAATCTACACTTGTCCATTTCTCTAATTTCCTCAGAGGGGCTTGTCAATTTAGTTTTTTGTAAGGTGAATTGATTTTAACCCAGGTAAAGGTTAGGGGAAATTGTGACAGAGTGACTTTAAACTTTTTATTTTCTACTTAAGCCTGAGAGCCTAAGATGTCCGATAACTTGCTGTAATTTAGTTGAAGTCCACCGGTCTTGACTTTTAAGGTGGTGCAGGCAGGCAATGTGCACATGTCCATCTGCTGGGGTGTCTTTAGCAATCTGTCCATAGCAATCTCCATCTGTGGCCAATGACATTTGTCCCCTAGTCCTTTTGCTGTTGACTGAGAACCACAGTGCAGCAAACTGAGCAAAAGAGGACTATCCGGTCCATATCAGTAGGAATTTTCAATATTTTAATTATTTTCAATCGTCTGTATTTTTTGCCTCCAGCGTGTATCTTAGCTGGCCTTGTGGCTTACTGGACTGGTGACAGCATTGCTTGTATATTCACCAGCTAAGGCTTTGCGGAGTTCCTAGATATTTTAATCCTGGTCTAACAGATGACCCATGACATTATCCTTTTAATAAGGAAATGAAATGAGTGTCAATGTCATCAGACACTATTCATTTTCATAAATCCATCAAATGCAAGGAAATTCTGGGGGTTATTGCATTTGGTTCTCATATTATACAACTGCTATAACTGCTACTGTAAAAACGTATAAAGAGCATAATCCCTGTAGGAATGACTTGGGAAGAAGTCAAAGAATGAAGTGGAATTCAGTCTGTGCGCAGGTTTAGCTGCAGTCGTCAATGACTTCTAATACAAATATTCTTCTGCTAGAATGATAGTAAGCTAGGTTTTGAGCTCTGCGTATGTATCGTCAGTTCTAAACTGCAAAGCCTGCAAGAAAAAGATGTATATATTTTATTACATTATCACAAAACAACAAAAAATAAAAAAAAACATTATATCAAGTATAAAATATAAAACAAAGGTACTTAAATAAAAATAAAGTCTTGCTACTCTATATTATACAGCCTTTTCAAAGTTATGAATCTTTGTAATATCCTCCATTACCGTATTTTGCTTTCTTCTCTTCCATACATCATGCTGAAATTGCTGTTTTATCTGGCCAGTTCATGCTCTTTAGAAGGTGCTTTGAACTGCTCTTCTAGTAAGAATCTGTATTCAGTTTTTACAATCGCTCTCCATGTTTGAGCATGAAGAAGATGACTTTGGGTACAGTGGTTGTAAATAGAGACTTTATGGGTGGTACTATGGAAATGACGGCACAGCTGGGAAAACCCCGGTATTACCATTATTTGACTGGTAAGAACCTCTGGTCTAAAGTGCCAAAAAGCTTACTGCTTCTATGCTACATATTGTTTTTCTAGCTGCCTGAAGAAGTTGTTCTTGATGATCACCATACTTAATGACTTGTTTCCACACAAATTCTGGAAAATGTGGTCACATAGTGATTGTGCATTCTTCTCTGGCTATTAGATGAAAACCCCTGAGTCCACAAACCTAATAGGACATATAATCTGGGGTTGTCTAGAGTGGATATCTATTAGTAACAGCACACCATGTGGTCTGGCCCAATATTGCAGTACAGATTTTTTCTTCCATTAGTTAGACACAATGACAATTTCATAAAGTGATGTCTTTTCTGGTCCGACCACTATACTTCTCTGATGTAGCCTCTAATACAATACTTTAGAAAGTTGACATTAAGAAAAAATATCTAAATCTGTTCTCAACAACACTCACAAACAAAATTTCTCTACTCACCATATATGAGGATTCTTCATTTGGTTGTGCTGCCTGCAAAGGTTAAGTGGACATAGATGTGAGAGGAGAAAACACAAGTAATCCTCACGTGACTCACATGATATTAGTTTGTGTGTTTATTTAAGTTCTTTGTGTGTCTTCTTACATTATATTGGACTGTACTTTGGCTTCACAATCCAGAAAGTTCATGTAGGAGCTGGGAAACCATGTTATTCAGTAGTCTTGACTTCTCCTGTTATGATTCCAGGATTGAGGCTCCTGGGTGCCATTCTGCAGGGGGTGGAGGAGTTGGTGACTTGATTGTGAGTGTTTTGGCATTGACTGTGCTACATGGCTTGTGTGTGGCTTGTGTGTTGTGTTGGAGGTATATCCATAAGAGTATGTTTGCCACCTAATGAATTTCTAAGGAGTCAGTGGAAAGTCTAGACCTTCTGTGAGAAAGGGAATGTCTGAGCCTACATCAGTCAACAAGTGTGTCCCAGAGTGAGGGAGCATGACACGGTGACTGTAACCTCTACCAATCCCATGTTGTTCAGTTTGAGTATGATGCATGTTAATGTCAGGAGTGGACCACTGGAAAGTGAGACCTCACTGGAATTATTTATGGGTGAACCTGTATATGTATGAAAACTGGTGATTTTTTGCAATATATGTGGTATCACATTAATGAGCTTAGCTCAGTTTGGTCACTGATTTTCCAAAATGGTGGTTAAAGTCAACAATGAGAATGTTGGTATTGGAAGAAAAGAACATCACCACCTACCTTCACATTCTCATATACAGCAATGTGATCCTACCTATTCTCTGATGACTCTGGTGAACGGAAGACATGACATAATAAAAAAAAGCTAAAATTCAAGCTACTGACTTTTCATCGTTAGGAATCAATTTAAAATGAGTCTTTATCTTTTCCCATCATGTCATTTTTAAATCCAAAATTCTGTTCTGATTAATTTCCAAATATTTTATTACCACTGTAAGAGGAGGACAGGCCAGTAGTCATAGCCGAGGACAACGGGGCTCTGGTGTCCTGACCTCCTTCCACAGACAAATCATCTAAGCCATAAAGAACATATTACAATACAATGGTCATAACAAAACATATCTTACAGTGTGTATACAAATCGCATAAACATTTAAAGGGCTAAGCCTTGACCATCCTTACATACCCCCTTCCTAAAACCATTGTCGTCCCCGACAATGCGACAACAATATTAGCATCTTTTAGAAAAACATACATAACAAACTTTTTACAAAGAATACTCCACGCAGGGATGACGATTATACGTCATGAGGCAGGAATACGCAAAAGTAATGTCCACTTTTCTTTATTCCGACGACGCACGTGTCCATATAAAAAAAGACTTCTTATGACCAGGTGCTCCTTCCTTTGACGGGAGCACAAACTATTTACAAGCTTCATGCTGGTGTGCTGAAACAGTCCACCCAGGCACATCATCAGTCCATTTTTACAACTTATCTGCATTTCAGCAATTCTTAAAGGGATACACCCCCTTCCTGGGGTGTACAGCATGGTTTGTGCCGTACGCAGTAGGCTGTTTGGCAACACAGTCCGTAGTGTCTTTGTCCATGAGCCTGTCACATGCTGAGGTGTAGTTCTGCCAACCAGCAGAAGGGGCGCAACGGGCACAAAAAAATAAAACAAGTAAAACAATGTTCCACACAAACGTTCTTACTAGGTATCATGATCCTGTCAGCGCCAGCGAACTGCCATGGCTGAGCAGGGTGACTCACCCACACTGCGGAAGGGCTCAGAGTCAGATGCTGCAGGGGAAGCTCAGGCAGACAGGACCTGAGCAGCGTGGTGAGGGGAGACGCTGAAGGTAGCAGAAAGCAAAAGGACCTGCGTTCATGTGACCACAGGAGGCGGGGCTTAGAGTCCTGCTGATTTAGATGAGTGAAGGTTGCTACAGGACCCCTGGGGTAGTGAAGAGGGAAACTCAGTTCAGACAAATGGGGGTCATACACGGAGAGGCCGGCACGGTACAGGAGGGGCGAGCAGAGAATAGTCAGAACATAAGCCAGGAGTCATACATGGAGATGGCAACGTAGTACAGGAGGGACAGGCAGAACTCGTAACGAGAACAGAACCAAGTCAAAACCAAGCAAGCATAAAGTAGCACAAGCACAAAGCACAGGGTCACACACACTCGGCTAAGGGTCAAAGTATAAGCGACAGGGAATGGCTCCACAATGAGGCTATAAGAAGCCTCCCAGAATCCCAGAGTGAGGCCGTCCAGATTTACCTCTGAATTACCTAATCCCACAAACAAAGCAGCTCATGACACTAGGCCGCAACAGCAGCAATGCTCTTAACTTCAGAGCGTCACAAGGTTTTCTGCCCTGTGGAGGGACGCAGAACAGTCCCCATTCAGTGTAATGCAACAGGCACAAAGTTCAGTTATCTAACAATCATCCTCCTGGTAGTACACATATCGTGTTTAATTTTCTTGATGGTCCCATACCCGCGTAAGGGCTGAAGAGGACTCTGCAGCCGCAGAGTCCCGATATTGCTGAGCAGCGGCCGGGGTAAAGCCGGAGGCAGGCGTCTCGCGTGGGACCGATTGTTCAAGACTGGGAAACGCTTCTGCTATGGGGCTGCCATCTTTCTGGCACAGCATCACGGCGATGGCGTAATAGCCCGTGGGACAGTCCTCCTTGACAAACGAGATCCAGTCCCCCTCTACCAAGGTTCTGCCTTGTTTGACCGATGCGGCATTTAAGTTTACCTCCGCATCAGTGCCAGCCTTCAGTATAAAGCCGTACCCTCGCTCTGTTAGTGTATACTAACTGTCCATGGGAGCAGCGCCCAGCCGTTGCGCCCTCCCCATACTTATGTAAATGTGACCATACTTCCTTCTTTTTAGGTTTCTTTGGTGCTATAACATCCACAATCCAAGAGGAGGTCCGGAGGGGTAACTTAGAACCCGTGTGCCCCGTGGAGGTCTGGGGTGTTACTGGACCCACAGGTGTTACGGGCCTAAGACCGGTATACTCTGTTGCAGTGGGTATGGGCCTACTTTCTAATGGAAGGGATAACGGCTCACTCACCGGTCTTGCTGTTTCCTAAGGTCGCGTGGCTACGTCCGTTCCTGTCCCGCTGAGGCTGGTTCTGGCCTCTGTCAGCATCCGCTGCATGTTGGTTGCCAGGTCGTCCAGAGGTGTAGCCGCGTTCACCTTACTAGCGTCAGTCTCCTCCACTGGCGTGTCTTCACACTTGATCTCCCGCTGATGTAGATCCGGCGGTTCGTCCCAGAGACGCACAGGTCGGGCCTTCTCTATCTCTTTCTGCCACCGCCACTCTGTATGCCCGATGCCCCTGCAGTTGCACCGGTGCATCGTGTCTGACGTTTTGGGTGCCACTGATGCCAGACCGCTGTGCTCAGCACATTCCGCAGGGCCGCTCCCATTCCAGGGCGGGGCTCTCACCGGCCTCTCCACCCATTTTCCAGCATTAGGTGGGAAAAGGCGAACGTCTATCTGCACATACCCCTCCTTCCAGGGCGGTTCCGACATTGACAGGTCTTGTTTGGCGCCATTTGGACGCTGTCATGCCCACGAAGCACATCTTGTTGACAGGGACGGTCCGTTTTGGCGCCACAGTCCTCCATCTTGACGGTCGCCATCTTGGGGTCCGTAGAATCTTTTCTCAGTTCCTCCTCAGTCAAATTCGGTACTTTACTCGTGATTGTAGTATCTTCAGCCCGCACTTCTGGGGCCAAACTTGTCACATCCAGTTTCATGTCAGCATTCTTTTCCATCTCCTTGCTGTAGACATCAGCTCCTTCATCTTTTGCGGTCCCACCCGATAGCGAGGTAGTCGCATCCTGCCGACTATGCCACTTGTATGAGGAGGACAGGACGGCAGTCGTTGCCGAGGACACCGGGGCTCTGGTGTCCTGACCTCCTTCCACAGACAAATCATGAGCTTCTACCAGCATACCTGTTCGGGATGCTGGCCCACGGTCAGGGATTCCACTGCAGTGCGACCCAGCTCCTGCACACTTGGTTCCAGTGCTCAGTATTGAAATAACGGACACAGATACCGGTTCTGATGCTAAATTAACGATTTTACTTTCTTCTTCAACGGACCCGGACACACCAGTTACATCACAGTCCACACAGAATTCCTCCTGCTCTTTCCCTTTCTTACTTTCTTTGCCCTCACGTGCATTACAGGGTAGTAGCGCCCTAGGCAGTACCGCAGCTTCACTACTGTAGGACCTCAGTACATAGGAGATCCCCCTCATCTGCTTCGCCTCAGACTTGCCAGCTTCAGCCCTATTAAGAATCTGCCACATCATGAATATTCTGCGCCCTGCACGACTTTTGGACCAAGTCTCCTTCTCAATTCCTGCTGATGCCATGAATTGTAGCTTCCCCGGGTGCTCCATCCTTATACAGCACCCGTCTGACTGTGCCCATGCTTCTCTGCTTTTCCCACAATGTTGCATAGCTGCTATGGTGCCCTGGTCTTAGAGCCCTTGTGGACACTTCGGGCGTGCCAGCCCTTCTGAACTATTCCTACAACCTGCACTAGCTTAACCCACAGCAGCTCCTCCTACAATTAACTATGTGTGTGCTCTTATTAAACTATCTAGAAACTTCCTACAGCTATACCTAACAAGGCCCACTAGTGTACCCCCATCTAGTGGCCCTTTGCAAAACTACACTTGCCCACTCTATGAATACTATACTACAAGTGCCCTCCTCTAATGTTTTCCAAAGGAAGCACTCTTACCCTAAGCCATAAAGAACATATTACAATACAATAGTCATAACAAAGCATATCTTACAGTTG
Source organism: Oophaga sylvatica (assembly GCA_033576555.1). NCBI lineage: Eukaryota > Metazoa > Chordata > Amphibia > Anura > Dendrobatidae > Oophaga > Oophaga sylvatica. The sequence goes on along the minus strand of JARQOD010000003.1, from coordinate 437,281,176 downwards.
TATACAAATAGCATAAACATTTGAAGGGCTAAGCCCTGACCCTCCTTACACCACAATCATTGCTACATTTTATGGGTCCAGTAGAGAGAGATTAGTGCACATTGTGATCAATTATTATTTTATCAGAGCTGTAAATCTCAGGCATATGTAGCATTAAGAAGTTGGATGATAATTTCTGGATCACTGATGGTCCCACCACTGGGACTTCCACTGATCCCGAGAATTCACATTTACTGAAAGAAGCACAACTATTTTTATTAATTGAAAAATAGACGACTCTATATCCACATGATCACGTGACCCAGAACTTCATAAAGGGATGATCTTTTTTATTAAATTACATTAATATAAATATCCAAAAATCAGACGGACAGCATGATAGTGTCATCAGCTGGCCCTACGTCTTTCAAATGGCAAATATTATAAAAAGTATTAGTGGACAATCATACTCCACGGTAATAAAAATCCCTTTTTTCTTCTAAGAAAAAATAGATTGATGCTAAACATGTCAAATACCAGATACGTGGTTAAAAATGAATCTGGAGGAGATCCAAGATGGCCGCCGTTGGAGCAGGACACCCTGAGCAGAACTCCTGCTTTGCCTGAGGCAATCCAAGCCATCCAGCCTCAAAAGCAGAAAAAAGGGCTCCAAAGTCTAGCGATAGCTTCTAGCCTCACCAAAGATCTCTTCAAAGCAGTACAGACAGAGCTGGAAAAGCGGTGACACCTGTGGAGTGTGGACACAGTGTGACCGGTGGGGAAGCGTGGGGCCTGGTGAGGCCCACGTCTCTTACCTTACTGACAGACTCCCGTGGGGACAGGAGAGCCGCTGGAGAGTAGGCGTCGCATCGGGGAAGATCAGCCGATGCGGTGACGGCCCGAACTCCAAGAAGAGAGGTACCTGCGGTGAGCAGATAGACACCTTCCCCCCCTATACCCGGCGATAGTACGGGCGACTGGCAGTCGAGCCTAGAACAGCAGGCCTAGCCCCTCTCCTACTCCAAGGGGAGGTGTGCGGTGAATGGACAAGTGAGAGAAGCAGCGCCTGAGGCACAAACAGTGCGACGGAGAGGACCGAGGTGAAGGTCAGTTCTGCAAAGGCGGTGAATAGAAGCGGCGAGGGAACTGAGTCTGACAGGCCGCAACCTATAACCGCGGTACCTACAGATACTGTATCCAGGAGGCAAAGTGAAGGCGAGCTGAGATCAAGAAAGCTGGTTGGTGCAGACACTATAAGGTGTTTTACGGGCAGGCCAGGGACACATAAGGGAATACCTGCCACTCTATAGAAAGGTCCTTATCTGGAGGCAATATTAAAAGTAATAACAGTTGTGGGAGAAGACCCAAAGTACACAGAATACCAGCAAATGATCTGTCTCATTTAGGGAGACTCTCATGCCGCCTACATTGTATAGAATCTGAGCACCGAACCATTTGAAACTACTTGTCACCATAAGGAAACATAGTGTGTAGCCCTGATGTGTAAGGCACACATAAAATCCTGGAGGATGTGCGGAGAGGTAACAGTTTAATGCTTGATATCCATTCACTCCATCACACACTTGGACACACCCATAGGGTATATAAGGTAGTGACATGCAGCACAGCGAAGTCTGTTTCCTGTCTTCGGACAGAGGAGTCAGTTTCCTGTCTTCGGACAGAGCAGTTCTGTTTCCAGTCTGCGTCTGTAGCCTGTCTGAGAAGAGTTCAGAAAGTGGAGGCTAGTAAGGGTGAGCCAGTTCATCCTAGCCTAGTCAGAGCTGTTCCTTAAGGAGAAGACAGAGACAGTTTGATGGAAAGAAGAGTTAGCAGCAGAAACTTCAGTCGCCTGTCTCAAGGACAGTGAAGTTCAGTTGATGTGTTCCTGAACTAGGAGAATACTGAGAATCTGTCAGCGAGCTCCAAGGAAGAAGTAAGAAAGGATTGACTTGTACTACCATAGGAAGTGTGGAGTGCTTATGTTAAGAGCGCGAACAGGGCGAAGGGCGCAGTGGAAAGAATTAGAGAAGTGCCTTAGATATCGGATTATCTGCACTATTAGCCGGTCACTGGGGACCGAGGAGTTGCTATCGCTTCAGGCATAGTAACGGAACAACCAGAGTCTCGCTGGACTATAAGTCGCAGGAGCAGCCCTTAGTGTCGGTACGTAACCGGAGTCAGGGAGAACAGTCTAGCCTGATCAGCAAATATAGACTTGGGTCTCACCACTGGAAGGCTCCACCACAATGCTGACCGGGCAGTACAGCTATGGAGTTAGCTGGAGTATTCGGAGTTAACTTAGCTTCATGCAAGTTGGACTCATCATATTGAAAGTAAAGGAGGCCTCTAACCTGTTCAGCTGTTATCTCGAAGCACATTCTCCACCCTGACCAGCTTCCCAGGACCTGCCTAAACATCTGACAAGTAAAAGGTATGGAAAGACGCTGGATGGTGTGAGACTGATTCATTTATCTGCACCCTACATCATTATAACCATAGACTTTGAGGGACCAGTCCCACCTGTGGGGGACCCGTCATCTAGCTGCCACAACATCCCCTCAGAGTTCTATTCAGCAGCGCTGGTCTCTAGTGACTAGAAAACTACAGGTGGCGTCACGAACTGTTATCTACCAAATCCCCTGTAAATAAACCCTTTAACGCCTGACCGCCAGGGACACGGAACGAGCCACGCTACCAGTGACATTCCCTATAGAAATCTACAGGCTCGGCTCCGAGTACCCCATATCCCTGGAAACCCACAATTGTGGTGCGTGGTCGAGACAATAGCATTATAAATACATTCCTTATACACAAAATGAAGTAAGAAGGAAATAGTACCCACCAGGGAAGTATGAGCACAAACCACAGAGCATTGGAGTTTTCTAAAATCTTCATCTCAATCACTGAATGAAACCTGGAACTCTGCAGAATTTAAACCTAATAATTGATAAGATAATGAGGGTGACTGCTGTATAAGGTCTACTTAACTGCTGACATTCATCTATATATTTAAACTGAGGGAACACTCTGAGAAGATATGGTGTTCATGCTCCATCTAGTTGTGAAGGGGTTATATGCCAGATAAGAATCACCAGCATAAGGAGGCTTAACTAAGCTATAAAGACTAGAGAGAGGAAGGGGAAGGGAAAACTCCCATGTAAGAGTCCTGAAATCCGATTCTTCATTATAAATACAGAGAGATGGCAAATCAGTCTTTACAAGTTACAAAGGAAAGAAATATGGTCAAAATAGGATGCTTGACTGGACCGAACAACCATAGTGAAACATCATCAAATAAAAATATGGAGAAATTCATTACAAAGCAAAGTGGTTCAAAACATGAAACGGCGCACTCCAAAAGCATCTTTGAAGAGCAAGAACCAGAAGAAAGAGAAGCAGAGTCAACCGACTCTGTAGATTCAGACAAACCTATATCCAGAGGTTTTATCAAAAGCATTCTGTCTTCTGCCTTAGCACCCTAAGCTAAAGATCTTTTGGAAATCAGAAAAGAAATTCAACATATAGGCAACAGAGTGGAGGAATTAGAGGAATCACAAGCTAAACCAACTGCCTGCACCAGAGAAATAACATCAGGTCTACAACTTCATGAAGACCACATTAACACTCTGTACACAGCACTGGGAGATATAGAAATAGAAGTAACAATCTCAGAAGTGGCTGGGCAGGAATATATAACAGCTGTCCTGGAAAGAGCCCACCGGGCACTGAAACCTAAGCCCAAGCCAATAGAGCCTCCTAGAGACATAATCAGCAGGATGAAAATTAATGTTTAAACTGTCTTTAGTGATAAAATTGTGAATGTGTGGTTTGTTTGGCTCTTTTCTTGCTAAAAGGGGCAAGTTTACCTTTCAAATGGTGTATCATTTGTGTGTGTGGGGCGAAGTAATCAGCAAAAAAGCAGTGGATGTTTACAAATGTATTTGCATATGTGACTCACCATTTGTGTGTGTGGGGCGAAGTAATCAGCGAAAAAGCAGTGCATGTATACAAATGTGTTTGCATATGTGACTCACCTGCAGTGGAGTGTGCAATCCTTCAATATTCCTGAAATAGGCTGGGCAAGTACTTGGGCAAGCTGGAAAGACCCCAAGGCAAATGTTTGGATTTGTTTGTGATGTCAGTAAGCAGCTTTGGGTAGTGTGGTGCCACCTTCAGGTCATTTTTCCTTACTGCAGGTTTATGAAAATTAATGTTTAAACTGTATTTTGTGATCAAATCGTGGATGTGTGGTTTGTTTGGCTATTTTCTTGCTGAAGTGGGCAAGTTTACCTTTCAAATGGTAGTATCATTTGTGTGTGTGGGTGCAGTATGAACGGAGATACAAAGTAATCACCTAAAAACAGTGTTTAGAAATAATAGAATAGATTGGAGCTTACACAAACTTCTCACGAGACAGGTTTGGGGTGACCTGTGAGCCATAGATACTATAAAGAGATTCTGATGAGTACTTAAAGGTAGTGAATAAACAGTCTCACACATTGACTGAGTGATGGTGTGGTCTTCACTTCATAACTCAACAAGCTATAACTTGATATTAAAATTCTATAAATGCGTCTCATGAAGACGTAGAACATTGATCGTCGATACCACTATTCACTCTGGGTTGGTAATTTCCCTTGACTTCCCCCTCTTCCTCTGTTTTTCTCCTTACTTTTCTCTATCTATCTACCTGTATTAAAGTTTTAATATTATATTTCTAGGTGGATACTCACCGAGTTAGAATCCTTCGTAATAAAGCGGTAAGGAAACGAGGACATAATGATGCAGCATGAGAGATTGTGCTTTCTACTTTGATAATACCTACCATGTGTTATGTTATGATCTATTGAAGGAGACTGCGATAATGTTTTATTGTATTAATGTATACACCTGGTAATACCACTGTTTGTATTAAAAACCAATAAAAAGATGTTTAAAAAAAACATAAATAAAAACGAATCTGGAGGACATGGGTTATGAGATTTTAGTTTCTAAATACTGTGTAACCTGTTTGGCTTCCATTTTCCATGTAGAAGTCATAGGTTTCGATGTAATGGAATGCTGAGCAGATACTAGATCTTCATGAAGAATACACTGAAAAGGTCCAGTTATCCTCAACTGAATTTCAATAGAGCCAATCTACGTGTGTACGTGGTGGCCATTCCTCGCCGTAAACCCAACTGTCTGCTGTGGCCATTTGCTGTGAAGACTGAAAAATCCAAAATGTGTGAACACGAGCTACACTAATTTTTTGAGTCTATATTAGCTCCCAGCTCTACAATGCTCTCTACGACCAGGCAACCAAAAAGTGGCTGCAGATAAAAGTGAGAGGCAGTGACTAGTGCCATATATTTTTTTGGTAAGCCACCACATGAGTCTACAAAAAGCTAAAAAGAATGAAGATAAGTATAAGTACCGTATATACTCGTGTATAAGCCGAGATTTTCAGCACCTTTTTTTGTGCTGAAAATGCCCCCTCGGCTTATACACGAGTCATAGGGCAGAAACCACCGGGGGAGGGGATGCGGCGGCAGGAGTCGGTGGCTGGGATATCATACTCACCCTCCCCGTGCCATCGCTGAACGTCCCTGCAATCCTGCGTTCTCCCCGGCTTCCTGCAGCTCTCCAGCGCTGAGCGGTGACGTAATACCCGCTCATTAAGGTCATGTAATATGGACGCGACGTCACTCCCATGGGCGTGGCCTCCATATTCATGGCCTTAATGAGCGGTATTACGTCACCGCTCAGCGCTGGAGAGCTGCAGGAAGCCGGGGAGAACACAGGATTGCCGGCCGGGACATTCAGCGATGGCACGGGGAGGGTGAGTATGATGGAGGAGGATGGGGGGACACTGGAGGAGGACAAGGAGCACGGAGCAGGACGGGGGGGAGGACAGAGAGCATGGAGCAGAACGGGGGAAGGACGGAGAGCACGGAGCAGAACGGGGAGGACGGAGAGCACGGAGCAGGACAGGGGGGAGGACGGAGAGCACAGAGGAGCATGGAGCAGGACAGGGGAGGACAGAGAGCACAGAGGAGCATGGAGCAGGACAGGGGGGAGGACGGAGAGCACGGAGCAGGAGGGGGGGAGGACGGAGAGCATGGAGCAGGACAGGGGGGAGGACGGAGAGCACAGAGGAGCACGGAGCAGGACAGGGGGAAGGACGGAGAGCACGGAGCAGGAGGGGGGGGAGGACGGAGAGCACGGAGCAGAACGGGGGGAGGACGGAGAGCACGGAGCAGGATGGGGGAGGATGGAAAGCAGGGAGCAGGACAGGATAATGGAGCAGGAGGAGGGGAGCACAGAGGAGAATGGGGGCGCACAGAGCTGGATGAGGGAGCACAGAGCAGGACGGCAACTTATACACCCGGCTTATACGTGAGTCAATAAGTTTTCCAAGTTTTTTGTGGCAAAATTAGGGGGGGTCGGCTTATACACGGGTCGGCTTATACATGAGTATATACGGTAATATATGTAATCAATTATAAATGGGGAAATGGAAAAAAACAGTAAAAGAGGTGTATATGGGGATCTACAAATGGATCAGAAGTGCTATTAGTTAAGTTCTGGTCTCCGGTGTATAAGAAAGACATAGCTGAACTGGAGCGGGTGCAGAGAAGAGCCACCAAGGTTATTAGAGAACTGGGGCGTCTGCAATACCAAGACAGGTTATTACACTTGGGGTTATTTAGTTTGGAAAAATGAAGGCTTAGGGGTGATCTTATTACAATGTATAAATATATGAGGGGACAGTACAAAGACCTTTCTAATGATCTTTTTACTCTTAGACCTGAGACGGGGACAAGGGGGCATCCTCTATGTCTGGAGGAAAGAAGGTCTAGTCATAATCACAGGTGCAGATTCTTTACTGTAAGAGCAGTGAGACTATGGAACTCTCTGCCATATAATGTTGTAATGAGTGATTCCCTACTAAAATTTAAGAAGGGACTGGATGCCTTTCTTGAAAAGTATAATATTACAGGCTATATTCACTAGTTTCCTAGATACTGCGTTGATCCAGGGAGCTAGTCTGATTGCCGTATGTGGAGTCGGGAAGGAATTTTTTTTCCCCAATGTGAAGCTTACTGTTTGCCACTTGGGTTTTTTTTTGCCTTCCTCTGGATCAACATGTTAGGGCAGGTTAGGATAGGATATGAAAATAGACAATCACCCCTGCGCCTCCAATAAGAGCTCAACACGATAATAATATCGATTAGCCCAAACACAGGAACAGAGATCAGAATTAGAGATGAGCGGTGTTCGAAGCGAACTGTTCGCCAATCTCAAATTTGAGCTGTTTTGGGCGGTGTTCGAGTCGTTAGATGAACCCGAATGATTTGGAAATAATCCGGCTGTTCGAGGTTATGTTCGATAACTGTTCGTGCACCTAAATCGTCACTGGATTTTTTCACAGTTATGCTGAGAATCACTGTTAATACACATTTTGAGTGTCCAGCGTGGCGGGGGGAGGGGCATGGGATGGATCTCTGCAGAAATAATGAAGATCTCCATTTTTTTTTCTCTTTCCCGCATTTCCAGTGGGCGGTGCAGTCTGTCAGCCTATCAGCAGCGCACACAAGGAGCAAGGTGCTTTTTTTTCACACAAGCAAGGGCATGTGTCATTGGCTGTGATTGTAACATGTCCTTGCTCTAAAAGACCCAGCCATTTCCCCCCTCGCCACCATTTTCTCACTGCTGCAGCTCAGTGTAAGATGGCACTGCTGCTGTTAGTGCTATATTGTGTGTGCATTGTGCAACTGCGACTTGCAAGCGAAATAGCTGAGAAATAGAGAGGAAGGTTTAGGGAGTAGGGACTAGTTCGTAATTGCAGCCCTTTTGAGGGCTACGTTACATCAGTTCCTAGCAGTTTTAGCAGGCAGGTCTGTGCTCACTCTTAAATAGACAGATAGGTCAACTTGCGACAGTGACTATTTGTAATTGCAGCCCTTTTCAGGGCTAAGTTACAGCAGTTGCTATCACTTATTTTCAGCTACACCAGCGTTGAAATCACTCCTAATTATTCGCTGCATCTATCCTGTTCAATAATTGTGTGCATAGTAGCAGTGTTTGCTACTCATTCTATTAGGCCATCTATACTAAGCTACACCAGCGTTCAAATCACTCCTAATTATTCGCTGCATCTAGCCTGTTCAATAATTGTGTGCATAGTAGCAGTGTGTGTTACTCATTCTATTAGGCCATCTAAACTAAGCTACACCAGAGTTTAAAAAAGAAAGAATTTTCATCTGCATCTTGCCTGGACAATAATTTTGGGCATAGTAGCATTGTGGGGCACTCATTCTATTAGGCCATCTATACAAAGCTCCACCAGAGTTTAAAAAAAATTTTTTTATCTGCATCTTGCCTGGACAATAATTTTGGGCATAGTAGCAGTGTGTGGTACTCATTCTATTAGGCCATCTATACAAAGCTCCACCAGCCTTAAAAAAAAAAAATTCTATCTGCATCTTGCCTGGACAATAATTTTGGGCATAGTAGCAGTCTGTGGTACTCATTCTATTAGGCCACCTGTACAAAGCTCCAGCAGCAATGAAATACTCATAATTTTTTGCTGCATCTTGCCTGTAGAATAATTGTGGGCATAGTAGCAGTCTGTGGTACTCATTGTATTAGGCCATCTATACAAAGCTCCACCAGCGTTGAAATACTCATAATTTTTGGCTGCATCTTGCCTGTAATATAATTGTGGGCATAGTATCAGTCTGTGGTACTCATTGTATTAGGCCATCTATACAAAGCTCCACCAAGGTTCAAATACTGAGAAGTTTTTGCAGCCTTCGTTTTTTGTGCAAACAACTCCACGGTTGTCTATTAGGTAACCACCAAAATGAGTGGCAAAAGGCCTGCTGCTGGTGGAAAGGGGAATAGGCGTGTTGTGAAGGGAAAAAATTGTGTCCGTGGGGTAGGTGTTAAAGCAACAGTAACATCTGCAGAAGAAAGGCCATCTTCCAGCCAAACTAAGATGTCTACTTCTTTTAGTGGACAATGTGGTACGATCCCTTTCTTACGGGCACGCCCATCGCTACAAATTCCAGATGAGGCACAAAAAAAAAAGGTGCTTCAACAGATATCAAGTGCTCTTTTAAGTCGGCTCTCCACCTCAACTTCAACAACACAAAAACTCCAGTCCTCAGAGGTGTCACCCCAATCGCACTTGTTTCCTCACAGCTCCCAAGTCTCCAACTGCCCGTCTGAGTATGGGGTAGAACAGATGGTTGAGTCTGCAGAGCTGTTTACTCATACTATAGCCTGGGAATCAGAGGTCGTCTCCACAGCTTCTGTGAATCCAGACGAGGAAATGATCTGCACTGATGCCCAGAATGTTTATGAGTCGGATCCAGGACCAGATGAAGAAGGTTCTGAGCATAATGTAGACCATCGTTCCCAAACTGTAACTCCTGTTGGTGGAGAGAATGAGAAAGACGATGATGAGACTCAAATACCTGATTTGAGCGACAACTTGAGTTTTGTGTCAGGGCAGGAAGAGGTTGGCTCTGAGGACGACGGGGGTGAGAACACACAGGGTGATGATGATGAGGCTGTAGATCCCACTTACTGTCAACCACAGTCAGACAGTCGATGAGGTCAGCAGAGGAGGTGGAGGAGGATTCGAGTGACGATGAGGTCAGGGTGCGCCTTCCTGGACAGAGACGTAGTACTGGAAGCACGTCACCAACTGCATCCTCAACCACAACTCTGCCTCTGACCACAAGTCAAGGTGGCTCTTCAGGTCGCATGGGTTCTAAGCTTTGCATAGCCTGGGCATTTTTTAACATCGATAAGGATGACCCAAATCGTGTTATCTGTAACCAAAAGCTAAGTAGAGGCCAAAAAATCCATAGTTTGAGTACTTCATGCATGAACCGTCACATGGATATGAAGCATAAGTTGCAGTGGCAAGCTCACTGTGCTACAATGCGGCCTAGCGGGCCAGCCCAACCACCGTCTGCCCTATCTTGTGCATCCGCGACCGCGGCCTCTTCATCCTCTGTGACTGGGGGACAGCAATCAGACCTGTTTTGAGACTCAGACCTGGCACCTCTTTACCAGCAACAGCCAGTCATATTGGCAGGTCATCAGTTCATTTCGAAGTGGAAACACCAGCTCTCCGACATCGAGAGCACCACCTTTGGATCAAGGCAACCTAACTTTTGCGCCTGCATCTTCCTCACAGACCGTCAGTTGTCCGGGGACACCCTACTCAACCCCGTCTACGCACAACAGCCAGCCCTCGGTCTCTCAGATGTGGACAAGTAAAAGACCATTTCCTCCTAGCCATGAGAAAGCTAAGAGGTTGAATTTCACCATCTGCAAGCTCTTGGCTACAGAAATGCTGCCTTTCTGCCTTGTGGACACAGAGGATTTTCGAGACCTTATGTCAGTCGCAGTGCCCCAGTACCAAAAGCCCAGTCGGCACTACTTCTCAAAGAAAGGTGTGCCTGTGCTCCACCAGCATGTCGCACACAACATCACCGCTTCTTTGAGAAACTCAGTGTGTGACAGGGTGCATTTCACCACAGACACTTGGACAAGTAGGCATGGACAGGAGCGTTACATGTCGCTGACTGGGCACTGGGTAACTATGGTGACAGCAGGACAAGGGGCTGCTGTCCAAGTCTTGCCGTCCCCACGAGTTGTGCGTAAATCCTCTTTATCTCGAAGTTCCTCCATTGCTTCTGCCTCCTCAACCTCCTCTCGGTCCTCCACCTGCACCCAAAGCCTGTCTAGTCATGCCACGGGCTTTCTAACTGCGCAGAAGGGATCCTGCACACCTCCTTGTTATGCTGGCAGAAGGGCTCAACGTAATCAGGCGGTTTTTACGTTGAAATGTCTGGGAAATGTGAGTCACACAGCTGAGGAGTTGTGGTCAGCTCTGGAGAACCAGTTTCATGAATGGTTGTCTCCACTGGACCTGCAACCAGGGAAGGTCGGGTGCGACAATGCCGCAAACCTGGGTGCGGCCCTTCGCCGGGGCAATGTCACACACGTGCCTTGTATGGCTCACGTGTTAAACCTGGTTGTCCAGCAATTTTTAGCCCACTATCCCGGACTACATGGCCTTCTGCAGCGGGCACGGTCGCTGTGTGCTCACTTCCGCCATTCGCATCCCGCAGCTCAGCGACTTACATCTCTACAGAAGTCGTTGGGCCTGCCACTTCACCGGCTAAAATGTGATGTGCCAACACGGTGGAATTCAACTCTGCACATGTTGCAGCGACTGTGGGAGCACCGACAAGCCCTGGTGCAATACGTTCTGAATTATAGCCTGGGCCAACGAGATCCAGAGGTGGGGTGTTATGTTTTGGTAGCTGAGGAGAATAAGCAAAAACAGCAATACACCAGAGAGGTTGAAACCTATTGGATTGCAGTAACCTGAACTAACCACACAACTAAAGGTAGCCGTGGAACGTTCCTACGTTGATCCTAGACACCCTCGTCACAGCCTGAGAGATAACTACACCTAAAGATAGAAAGAGGAAAGCTATCTGTCCCGGAGCAGATGCCCAAAGAAAATAGGAACATGTAATGACGGTTAGACAAGAAGAAGCACGGACACAGACAGAAAATAGAATGAGCAAACGCTGGGGCCCAATCTGTCTAGACAGAAAAGTACAGGAAAGGATACTCACTGCAATCCAAAAAAACCCCTAAAAAATACCAACTCTTCTGATTGCAAAAACACCTGAGATCACACGATCTCTAACACCTAAATCAGATCTCTGGTGTAACAAAACTAAGCCGCAGCCACTAAAAAAAACAGGAAAAAGCAAATGAACAAACAACAGTGGCTCCAGATAAACTGAGAGGAGCACAAGCCCCCGGAGGGGACCTGGCTGACCTCCACAGAAGTGCAGGGAACAATGCAGAAAGCAAGCACAAAAATAAAAGCAGAAAATATCTTATCTGATAGCAGAAGATGCAGGCAAGACTCAGCAAACTTCCAAATGAACCAGGAACCACAATTGAGACAAGAACAATTGATCACCGGCAACCATCATGGGAGGGAACCTCCCTTATATCAGACCAGTCCGTGATCCCAGATTGCCATTCCTCGCTGAAAGGTTCAGTACTGTCTGTAACCACCAGAGGGAGCCTCTGCTCAGAAACCATCTCTAGCACATTCATAACAGTGGGGCAAATCACGCTGGAGGAGTGGTCTCAGATCAGGGACCTATGCACCCTTCTGCACAGTTTTGAAATTTCCACAAAGATGTTTAGTGCTGACTATGCCATTATCAGCATAACTATTCCGGTGATTTACATGCTGCAGCAGATGTTAAACAGAATTCGGAGTCAGGTGGTGGAACAAGAGGAGGTGGAGGAAATAGAGGAGGAGGAGTTGTATGCGGAAGGGCTAACATCTGCAAGGTCCAGACGGTCGGCAGTACCAAGGCGGCTGGCATGGGAGGATGGGGGAGAGGGATTAACCAGGGCGCATGGTAGCAGCGAAACTAGTGAGGAAGGTCCAGGAGCCCAGGAAGAAGTGGAGGACGAACTGGCGATGGGCATGGAAGACTCATCAGATGAGGGAGACCTTGATCACATTTCTGTTGTGTGAGGTTGGGGGGAGAGGGCAGAGGAAGGAAGCATGATTCGTACCTCGCCACCAACACAACAGGGACTTGGTGCTCCTGGATGCACAAGACACATGAGTGCCTTCTTGCTGCACTACCTGCAACATGACTCTCGAATTGTCAGAATTCGAAATAATCCTGACTACTGGGTAGCCACACTGTTAGATCCCCGGTACAAAAGTAAATTTGCCAAAATAATTCCTGCCATAGAAAGGAATTCACGCATGCAGGAGGATCAGCAGAGACTGTTGCAGTATCTTACATGTGCTTTTCCACAAAACACCAGTGGTGCACGTAGTGAATCTCACAGTTCTAACTTGCCAACCGTGGGACTGTCGAGTCTTCTGCACTCAAACCGTAACAGAAACACAGTATCTGCTGGTGTTCACAGCAATTTTGCGGAATCCTTTCACCAGTTTTTTAGCCCATCCTTTGCAAGGCCACAGGAGACAAGAAGTCAGACACATAGTCAACGCCTAGAGACGATGGTACAGGAGTATCTCCAACTGAACATTGAAGCCATGACTGTGTCACTGGACCCTTGCTCTTTTTGGGCTTCCAATCTGGATAAATGGCTGGAGCTCGCCACTCACGCATTGGAGATCTTGTCATACCCCGCAGCCAGCGTTCTCTGAACGTGTGCTCAGCGCTGCTGGTGGTGTGCTGACAGATAAGCGCACGCGGCTGTCCACTGAGAATGTAGACAGAGTCACGTTCATAAAGATGAACAAATCATGGATCCGCATGGACTTTTCTACCCCTGTGTCATCCTGGGGAGAGTAAAAGCTTGAGGATTTGGTAAAATCACCTCACCTAACGTTTTAAGCTTTAAAATTGATAATAATTTGTAGCTGCATCTAGTCCGTAAAATAATTTTGGGCCTGTAGCAGTGTGTGTTACTCATTCTTACTCATTTTAATAGGCCATCTATACTAAGCTCCACCAGCTTTCAAATTAATAATAATTTTTAGCTGCATCTTGCCTGTAGAATAATTTTGGGCCTGTAGCAGTGTGTGTTACTCATTCTAATAGGCCATCTATACTAAGCTCCACCAGCTTTCAAATTAATAATAATTTTTAGCTGCATCTTGACTGTATAATAATTTTGGGCCTATAGCAGTGTGTGGTACTCATTGTATTAGGCCATCTATACTAAGCTCCACCAGCTTTCAAATTAATAATAATTTTTAGCTGCATCTTGCCTGTAGAATAATTTTGGGCCTGTATCAGTGTGTGGTACTCATTCTAATAGGCCATCTATACTAAGCTCCACCAGCTTTCAAATTAATAATAATTTTTTGCTGCATCTTGCCTGTAGAATAATTTTGGGCCTGTAGCAGTGTGTGGTACTCATTGTATTAGGCCATCTATACTAAGCTCCACGAGCTTTCAAATTAATAATTTTTGTTCTCTCTGAACGTGTGTTCAGCGCTGCTGGTGGTGTGCTGAGTCTGACAGATAAGCGCACGCGGCTGTCCACTGAGAATGTAGACAGACTCACGTTCATAAAGATGAATAAATCATGGATCCGCAAAGACTTTTCTACCCCTGTGTCATCCTGGGGAGAGTAAAAGCTTGAGGATTTGTTCAAATCACCTCACCAACCTTTTTTTGAGCAACTCTGGGGCAATTGATGCTACTTAAGTGGTGTCTATGCCCCAAATTTTTGGAAAAAATGGAGACTCTTTTTGGAGTCCACTTGCTGTGTTTTATGTGACGTTGGTGTGTGGCCCAGCTGCGCTTGGTACACATGTTCCCTGGAGAATGCACAAAAAGGTAATTACAAAACCTGATATTCATTCACATCTCACACTTCCCCAGGAGCCACCAGAGGGAGCCCTTTAGATTCAGGTATTTAGGGGTGTGGAGAAACGCAGCAGTAGGCATTCTAGCCAGACAGTCATGCTAGTTGTTGGTTGTACCTCAGACAGATCAGATCTCCTTAGGACATCAGAGTGAGAGGATTCCTGTTAGAGCTAGTTCCTGTCAAAGTTGATTCCTGTCAGACGAGACAGAGGAGGAAAGATTGCAAGCTGTTACCTCAGAACAGACTGACTGCTAGTACCCTATGCATGTGGAAAGTGACTCTCGGAGCGAGCATGAAATCAGTTTGACGGAAGGTCCTGATAGCCACTCTGGACAGAGTCTTTGAAGGAAAAGAAGGAAGGAGACTACAGTTGTCAGAACATCGAGTTAACTGAGAAACGGTCAGTGAGCTGTGGAAGGAAGGAATCTGACGACTACACCTACTTCTACCCGTGCTTATGTTAAGGGTGAGAGTAGGGCGACGGGCGAGTGGTGAAAAGAAGACGAGAGAGTGACTTAGGTGACATAGCACCTCCACTCTGCTATCCGGACGCCGGGTCCGAAGCCTTGCTAGAACCTTCACGGCTAGTAGGAGAAAAACCGGAATCCCTGCTGGACTTCAAGTCGCAGAGGGGCCCTATAGTGCTGATACGTAACCGGGGTCAGGGAGAACAGGAGTCGGGCCTGATCAGCCGTTAGACTTAGTTCTTGCCAAAAGAAGGCTCCACCACAATGTCGGCCGGGCGTAGCTGTTCTACACGGAGTTAAACTTCGCTTCATGCAAGTTAGGACTCACACACATTGAGAAATAAGGAGGCCTTAAACCTACTCAGTGATTACCTGGATGTGCATCCTCCACCCTGAGCAGCTTCCCGGGACATTCCTGCAACACCAGTAAAGGTATGGAAAGAGACTGACTTGTGTGTGTCTGCCTTATTGCCTGCACCCTGCACCGCCATATACCTAGAGGGACCAGTCTTACCTGTGGAAGACTTAATATCTTTGCTGCCCAGTAACAACCCCTCTGAGGATTAACCCTGCAGCGCTGGTCACCTTGATCAGAAACCACAGGTGGCGTCACGAACAATTATTAAAATCCCCTGTAAATATCCCCCTTTGTATGAGCGCCCAGGGCAACGGACCGAGCTGTGCTACTTGTGACACTCCCCATAGACTTCAATGGGCTCGGTGCCGAGTACCCCATAACCCTGGTGTTGTGCGACTCATCTTTGGCGTCACGAACAGGATACGAAGCTTACTGGATGTGAGTCCTGTGTGCCTAGAATTGGACTGTTTTGTGCAAAAAGACTGTGTGCAGTACTTGTGATTTTTGGCACCATTTTCCGCCATTTTGCCGCCATATTCGCGCCCTGAGGCGCTGGTGAAGAAGGGGGCGTGCCTTCGTGGGCGTACCCCCCGTGGCGCAAAAGTGATGGGCGCCCTGTCTAAGTGCTGTTGCAATGTCCGAGCCTGCCCCACTGCAAGAGAGATCCGTTGTGACCTGGAGAAGCTGACCCTCTCCATTGAAGAAGAAGTGGATGCTGCCCTGCTGTATCTGGCCCGGCACCGCGCTGAGGTGGAGGAAATGGAGCGAAGCTGGAGGGCTCTGAAGCTGCGGCTGCAGCGGAGCCGACCGCTCCCTACACCGCCCGCGTGTCTGCCACCGGCGCCACCTGAAGCAGAGTCTGAAATCTGGCCGGAGGCCTTGTCAGGACCGGAACGCCAGCTAGGCCCGGAACCAGACACCGTACCGAGAGGAGAGGAGGATCCCGACATCGAAACTGGCACCACAGCGGAGGCACCCGGCTCCACAGAGGAGCCCACAGAGGAACGTCTTTTCACGCCGCCTGCACAAGATCCGTGCCTGCCATCAGCATCGCCGGAGGAAGACAGACCCTGCGGCCTGGAGAACCGGGACGAGCCGGCTCCCGCACCTGTATGTGCTGAGCGCCGCCTGTCCCAGCAGCGGATGCGGCAGATGAGAGGTACTGTGCAGGGGCAGCGGAGGCTGGGGGCTAGACATGATCTGCTAGTGATGCGTTCCAGAGCGCACAGCATACTTCCAGCCCCAGGTATGGAAGAAGTCATCGCAATTTACAAAGAAGAACAGTAGGACCCAGACAGGGTTTACTGCATCTGTACAAAGTTAAAGAAGATTTGCACTTTATTGAATGTTGATAATATGTGATGATGTTTGCATAATTTGAAGTAGAATACCCCAGTTGGGTAATGTGAAGTATTTATGTGAAGTATAATGTGAAATGTTTATGCCAAGGACTGCGTGCTGAGGACTCTTGCAGCCAGCGTCGGACTGGAACACCTTGGGCCCACCAGAGAAAATCATTCTTGGGGCCCACTATGTAGCTACATAGAAATAAATACAAGATCACCAATTGTGCAGTAAAACACACTAATATCAGGGTATAATATAAGGTAGTACATGTCTTAATTATGTAGCAGGAGTTAGGGTAGCCTCCCTCATAGATTATAAAGCAGCCCCCCTCATAGGGGATAATGCTGCCCCCCTCATAGAGGATAATGCTGCCCCCCCTCATAGGGCATAATGCTATATATATATATATATATAGATAGATGATAGATACCATATATACTCGATTATAAGCCGACCCCCCTAATTTTGCCACAAAAAACTGGGAAAACCTAATCGACTCGAGTATAAGCCTAGGGTGGAAAATGAGATTATGCCCCATATGCTGCCCCATGTATTATGCCCCACAAGATGCTCCATAGATTGTGCCCCATATGCTGCCCATGTATTATGCCCCCATAGATAATCCATAGATTGTGCCCTCATAGATGCTCCATAGATTATGCCCCCATAGATGCTCCATAGATTATGCCCCCATAGATTATGCCCCCATAGAAGCTCCATAGATTGTGCCCCCATAGATGCTCCTTAGATTATGCCCCCATAGAAGCTCCATAGATTGTGCCCCCATAGATTATGCCCCTATAGATGCTCCATAGATTATGCCCCCATAAATGCTCCTTAGATTATGCCCCCATAGATTATGCCCCCATAGATGCTCCTTAGATTATGCCCCCATAGATTATGCCCCCATAGATGCTCCTTAGATTATGCCCCCATAGAAGCTCCATAGATTATGCCCCCATAGATTATGCCCCATAGAAGCTCCATAGATTGTGCCCCCATAGATGCTCCTTAGATTATGCCCCCATAGAAGCTCCATAGATTGTGCCCCCATAGATTATGCCCCTATAGATGCTCCATAGATTATGCCCCCATAAATGCTCCTTAGATTATGCCCCCATAGATTATGCCCCCATAGATGCTCCTTAGATTATGCCCCCATAGATTATGCCCCCATAGATGCTCCTTAGATTATGCCCCCATAGAAGCTCCATAGATTATGCCCCCATAGATGCTCCATAGATTATGCCCCCATAGAAGCTCCATAGATTATGCCCCCATAGATGCTCCATAGATTATGCCCCCATAGATTATGCCCCCATAAATGCTCCACAGATTATGTCCCCATAAATGCTCCACAGATTATGCCCTCATAGATTATGCCCCCATAAATGCTCCAGATTATGCCCCCATAGATTATGCCCCCATAAATGCTCCACAGATTATGCCCCCATAAATGCTCCACAGATTATGCCCCCATAGATTATGCCCCAATAAATGCTCCAGATTATGCCCCCATAGATTATGCCCCCATAGATTGTGCCCACATAGATGCGCCACTGTGCCCCCATAGATGCTGCAAAAAAAAAAAAAGACATACTCACCTCTCGTCGCTGGGGGCCTGGTGCTGGTGTCCTGGGCACCTGCGATATTTACCTGTCACTGGGTCCACTGCTGAGCGCCGCTGTCTTCGGTCCTCCGGCAGTGAATGCTCAGGCAGGGGGCGCGGCGCTCACTAATGACATCATCGCGCCCTCTGCCTGAACATTGCAGCAAGAGAGGGCCCGAGGACAGCGACGCTCAGCGGTTGGAGCGGGTGACAGGTAAGTAATGATATTCACTGATTCCCACGCCCATGTGGGCGTGGGAAGCAGTGAATATTAATTTCTCTTTAGCAGCGGGGACAGGGGCTCCTGCCTCCTGTCACCCGCTGCTGCTCCGCTGGCACGGGGCCCCCATGGCAGCTGCGTGGTGTGCCACTATTAGCGACACGCCACCGGCTGGGGGCCCCTGGAGCAGCGGGGGCCCTAGGCAACTGGCCCCTGTATGCCAGCAGGTGCCAGGGCCCCCCAGATGCCAGGGCCCACCGGAGATTCTCCGGTTCTCCGGTGGGCCAGTCCGACCCTGCTTGCAGCACAGAACTTTAGTTGTAAATAGTTAGCACTTCGGTGCCCCATCTTGGTTTTACGTAAAAGCCATTCTACCTCTGAAGAAAAACCCGTATGGTGTGGCCTTGAGTGAGGTCTGCAGCAAAGAAGTCCTGCAGCCCACCCAGGACCACCGTGGGAGGTTTTTGGTGCGGGTCCTCCACAAGAATATTGTATTTATTGTGAAAAGTATTTTGATATTTTTCTATTTTGCAACTTGTACACATTGTAACGTTAAAGTGTCCTTACCTCCCGCAAGGGATGAGTTATGTTGTTAATGTTATTATAAAAATTGTTTTTTTTTCTATTTCAGCCCGGGAGTGCTGACGATAACTAGGGGGGGATGTGTGGCCCAGCTGCGCTTGGTACACATGTTCCCTGGAGAATGCACAAAAAGGTAATTACAAAACCTGATATTCATTCACATCTCACACTTCCCCAGGAGCCACCAGAGGGAGCCCTTTAGATTCAGGTATTTAGGGGTGTGGAGAAACGCAGCAGTAGGCATTCTAGCCAGACAGTCATGCTAGTTGTTGGTTGTACCTCAGACAGATCGGATCTCCTTAGGACATCAGAGTGAGAGGATTCCTGTCAGAGCTAGTTCCTGTCAGAGTTGATTCCTGTCAGACGAGACAGAGGAGGAAAGATTGCAAGCTGTTACCTCAGAACAGACTGACTGCTAGTACCCTCTGCATGTGGAAAGTGACTCTCGGAGCGAGCATGAAATCAGTTTGACGGAAGGTCCTGATAGCCACTCTGGACAGAGTCTTTGAAGGAAAAGAAGGAAGGGGACTACAGTTGTCAGAACATCAAGTTAACTGAGAAACGGTCAGTGAGCTGTGGAAGGAAGGAATCTGACGACTACACCTACTGCTACCCGTGCTTATGTTAAGGGTGAGAGTAGGGCGACGGGCAAGTGGTGAAAAGAAGACGAGAGAGTGACTTAGGTGACATAGCACCTCCACTCTGCTATCCGGACGCCGGGTCCGAAGCCTTGCTAGAACCTTCACGGCTAGTAGGAGAAAAACCGGAATCCCTGCTGGACTTCAAGTCGCAGAGGGGCCCTATAGTGCTGATATGTAACCGGGGTCAGGGAGAACAGGAGTCGGGCCTGATCAGCCGTTAGACTTAGTTCTTGCCAAAAGAAGGCTCCACCACAATGTCGGCCGGGCGTAGCTGTTCTACACGGAGTTAAACTTCGCTTCATGCAAGTTAGGACTCACACACATTGAGAAGTAAGGAGGCCTTAAACCTACTCAGTGATTACCTGGATGTGCATCCTCCACCCTGAGCAGCTTCCCGGGACATACCTGCAACCATCACCAGTAAAGGTATGGAAAGAGACTGACTTGTGTGTGTCTGCCTTATTGCCTGCACCCTGCACCGCCATATACCTAGAGGGACCAGTCTTACCTGTGGAAGACTTAATATCTTTGCTGCCCAGTAACAACCCCTCTGAAGATTAACCCTGCAGCGCTGGTCACCTTGATCAGAAACCACAGGTGGCGTCACAAACAATTATTAAAATCCCCTGTAAATATCCCCCTTTGTATGAGCGCCCAGGGCAACGGACCGAGCTGTGCTACTTGTGACACTCCCCATAGACTTCAACGGGCTCGGTGCCGAGTACCCCATAACCCTGGTGTTGTGCGACTCATTGGCATCGTCAATTACAGGTGGGTTGGGTCTTTCCTCACCCCCCTTTTAACCGTAAGAAACTACATACACTATGGCTTGGGTTAACACAGATGGTTGAGTGTGAAGACTAGAGCTGTTTTCTCATACTATAGCCTGGGAATCAGAGGTCTGCAACAAAGCTTGAGTGTCTGCTAGTCAGCGGAGTAGCCACCGGCTGTAGATCTAATTACAAATTTTTAACTGCATCTAAACCAGACAATAATTTTGGGCCTAGTAGCAGTGTCTGCTAGTCAGCGGAGTAGCCACCAGCTGTAGATATAATTACAAATTTTTAACTGCATCTAGCCTAGACAATAATTTTGCAACCAAAATCAGAAAATCAGACGGTTTCAAAGGAGCGCCAGGCTGGCGATAAAGGCAGATGAAATTAAGGTTGTCCACTTCAGCTCCGGCCGGGTACCTCAAGAGAGGATCAGACATAAGTGATGATAAAGCAATCCGGTCATAAGGAGCGCGAGGGACGCAATTCAGCTGATATTAAAAAGTCTTCATTTATTGATATCCACAACGCGTTTTAACGGAATAGCTCCGTCTTCCTCATGTGGCAGTTATACATAGAATGGAGTAGGAAAGCTATATAAAGGTGGAGCAGCAAATGAAAATTAAAAGGAAATTAATCAGAACACCCACATGATTAAAAATGCAAATATGACTGCAAAAAAGAAAAAAACAAACAGATAAATTGAATAAAACCAACCTAAAAACGACATAAAAACAATGTACACAAGGAAAAATAAATGAAAATAAATAAATCTCAAAATGCATATATTACGTGACTTTTTCAATAGTGACGTTTAACCCCTCAGGGGCCAGTGTACCAAGTTTAAAAATCCAGAAACTCTCCCTTCTTATTAGATTATTATACCGATCAGGCATATCATGTGGTATCTGGTCAATAACAGTGAGTTTTAACGAATTCAAGTTCTTTTGGTGCACTAGGGAGAAATGTTTTGAGAGACTGTGTAGCATGAACCCATTTCGGATATTTTGACGGTGCTTTTTGAGCCTTGCATGCATCGTCTGTATCGTCCGACCGATGTACTTCAACCCACAACCGCACTCAAATAAATAATGTAGTACGATTGGCAATTGACATGACAGTTGATTTTAAAACTGGTGCCTGTGGTACGAGATTGAAATTCTTGCACCCCATTCATAATAGAGGCGCAACATAAACACTTAGAGGTCCTACATGCAAAACAACCTGTAGGTTGCAGATGAAGATAAGGACTTGAGAGTTGTGTTGCTGGGGGCAACTAGATTTCAAAGAGTTCGGTTTTTCCAAAAAATCGACAATAATTTTGGGCCTAGTAGCAGTGTCTGCTAGTCAGCGGATTAACCCAGCTGTTAAGCAAGCTACACCACCTGTACTTTGGACACTTAATTTTTTCAAAGGAAATGCTTCGGGCCCCCGGTAAAATGAGTGAAGAGCATCGGGGAGGCACCCCAAGGCACAGGAGCTGTGAGTGGTGGTAGGATGCCTTGTGGTGGACCGCCAAGCTCGATCCTTATAAAAGCTTTTTAACTGCAGCAGCTTTACTGGACGCTACTGGACCTGGCATTACCGCAGCTGCTGGCATGAGACTTGCCCTCCAATAGATCCTTGTAAAAGGATTTAAAGTGTACTCATTCAAATTAGAGAGACAATTTAAAGAAAAAAGATTAGACCTGCTCCACCGCAGGGGGCTCGCTCGACCCACCAGCGGACAGGCACCAGTATTGTGAGAGGGGGCTGGCCGTCAGGGTCCACCGCAACTCTGGCACAAACCGGCGACACGCAGGTCGCACGGGCAGGAACGGACTGGCCGTGTCGGCTTGGCACTTTTTTGGTTTTAGAAGGGCATGACATGCCTATATCTGTGTCTCCCCCTCCTTTTACTCATCCACCTCTTTTCTTTTCGCATGACTATATGTACTTGTCACTTTTCCATGTGTTAGTTGTGTCTTGTGAGCAATTTGTCAGCTTTTGGACACCTTTGAAGTGTTTTCTATGTGTTTTCTTTGTGTTTCTATGTGTTTTGGTTTGCCTGCCATTTGTTTTAACGGTGTTCGAGGTGTTCGACGAACAGTTCGTCGAACACACGGCTGTTCGGCGAACCGAACCGAACTCGAACACTACGGGCGTGGCTCATCACTAGTCGTGACTCCCATTCAGACTGTGACGCAAGGGGAAAAGAGTGCAGAAGGTTGACCTGGGTACAAATGGCAAGTCTTCCTCTCATCGCCAGGGACACAGCGGCCGCAGAAAAGCAGGTCAGCCTACACCCTCTGAGAACACATAATTAAAAGACAGGGTCAGGTGCAAATAAGGTTAATGTCCTTGATAAGGGGGTCACTTTACTACTGACAAACCCTAGCACAGAGGTAGTCGATGACGTACGGAAGATAAAGCTGACACAGAGTGGCAGAAGAGATCCAACAGCGAATATCGCAGTAGGGGAAGAACTCCGAGCAAAAACGGAGAGCCTGCAGTTGAAGCTGTCCAAATTGACAGCTGCCACTCTGCAACGAGAGGATAAAATTGACAAACTGACAAAGGAAATATGCACGAGGAAAGAGTACGATGAGATCTGTCAACAGCTGGCGAACGAGAGGTTGAAGGTGTCGAGTATGGAAGTCACCAACTCCACGCAGCTGGATCAGGTGCGTCACCTGGAGTCTGAGCTCCCGGCAGTCAAGGCTCAGCTCAGAGAGAAGGAAGCGCAGGAGCAGAAGTGTTATGTTTCGGTAGCTGAGGAGTGCAGGTAAAAAAGGCAATACACCAGAGCAGTTGGAATCTATGAGATTGCAGTACCCTGACTAACCACCACAACTAGAGGCAGCCGTGGAGCGTTCCTACGTTGGTCCTAGACGCCTCGTCACAGCCTGAGAAACTAACTATACCTAAAGATAGAAAGAGGAAAGCTATCTGCCCCGGAGCAGATCCCCAAAGAACATAGAAAGCCCCAAACAAGTAATGGCGGTTAGACAAGAAGAAATACTGACACAGAAAGAAAATAGTATGAGCAAACGCTGGGGCCCAAACTAACTAAATAGAAAAGGATAGGAAGGGTACTTACTGCAATCCCAGAAAACCCTGAAAAGCACCAACTCTACTAATTTCAAAATCACCTGAGATCACACGACCTCTACCACCTAAATTAGTTCTCTGGTGTAACAAAATCAAAACAGCAGCCACTGAAAAAACTGGAAAAAGCAAAAGTACAAACATCAGTGGCTGAACTAAACTGAGAGGGCAAAAGCCCCCGGAGGGGACCCAGAAGGCCCCCACAGAAGTGCAGGACAAAAAGCAAAAATATAGTACAAAAACAAAAAGAAGAAAATGTCTTATCTGTTAGCAGGAGATGCAGACACGACACAGCAGGCTACAAGGGAAACAGGAATGAAGGATTCAGACCAGAACAATTGATCACCGGCAACCCTTATGGGAAGGTGACTCCCTTATATAAGACCAGTCAGTAACACCTGATTCCCAGTCCTCACAATCTTCACTGAACAGACCAGTACCGCTTGTAACCACCAGAGGGAGTCTCTTCTCAGAACTCATCTCAAACCCATTCACAACAGTACCCCCCCCTTGAGGAGGGTCACCGAACCCTCATTTGAGCAACCAGGTCGGTCAGGATGAGTTCTATGATACGCATGGATGAGTCTCCTAGCATGGATGTCCGAAGCAAACACCCAAGAATTGTCTTCCTGACCATAACCTCTCCACTTAACCAAATACTGGAGTTTCCGTCTAGAAAAACGAGAATCTAATATTTTCTCAACCACATACTCCAGATTGCCCTCAACCAAAACAGGGTCAGGAGGCACAGCAGCAGGAACCACTGGCTCAACAAACCTCTTCAACAAGGACTTGTGGAACACGTTATGGATCTTAAATGTCCCTGGAAGAAGCAAACGAAAAGAAACAGGATTAAGAATCTCAATGATCTTATAAGGTCCAATGAACCTAGGCTTAAATTTAGGAGATGCTACTCTCATAGGAATATTCTTTGAGGACAACCAGACCAAGTCCCCCACTTTAAACCGAGGACCATCAGTCCTATGCCGGTTAGCAAACCGCTGGGCCTTCTCCTGAGAGAGGGACAACCTCTCCACTACCTGGTCCCAAATCTGTTGAATACGCTCCACAACAGAGTCAACACCTGGACAGACAGAAGCCTCCGTCTGTCCTGAAGAAAATCGAGGGTGAAACCCAGAATTACAGAAAAACGGAGACATCAAAGTGGCAGAGCTAGCCCTATTATTAAGAGCAAACTCAGCCAAAGGTAAAAAGAGACCCAGTCATCCTGATCAGCAGACACAAAGCATCTAAGATAAGTCTCCAATGCCTGGTTTGTTCTCTCAGTTTGACCATTGGTCTGAGGATGAAATGCCGAGGAGAAAGACAATTGAACACCCAGTTTAGAACAAAAAGTCCTCCAAAATCTGGAAACAAACTGGACTCCTCTGTCAGACACAATGTTCTCAGGAATGCCGTGTAAACGAACCACGTGCTGAAGGAACAACGGCACCAATTCAGAGGAGGAAGGCAACTTAGGTAATGGCACAAGATGTATCATTTTGGAAAACCTATCACAAATTACCCAGATGGTGGTCATTCTCTGAGAAACAGGAAGGTCGGAAATGAAATCCATAGAGATATGGGTCCATGGTCTCTTGGGCACAGGCAATGGCATCAACAAACCACTAGAGCGAGAGCAAGGCTTGGAGCGAAAGCAAGTCCCGCAGGACTGCACAAATTCCCTGACATCACGAGACAAGGTAGGCCACCAAAAGGACCGACTAACCAAGTCTCTGGTACCAAAAATTCCGGGATGCCCAGCCAATGCGGAACAATGAATCTCAGACATCACACTCTTTTTCCACTGGTCCGGGACAAACAATTTTCCAACAGGGCAGCACTCGGGCCTATCCTCCTGACACCCCTCCAGAGCAAGTCTCAAATTGGGCGAGATGGCGGAAAGAACTACACCCTCTTTCAAAATAACAGAAGGATCAGATAACTCAGGAGAGTCCGCAAGGAAACTCCTCGAGAGGGCATCCGCTTTAACATTCTTAGTGCCAGGAAGAAAGGAAACCACAAAATTAAAACGTGTGAAAAACAAGGCCCACCTGGCCTGTCTAGGATTGAGTCGCTTGGCAGATTCCAGATAGACCAGATTCTTATGGTCCGTAAGGACCACCACCTGATGTTTGGCTCCCTCCAGCCAATGTCTCCACTCTTCAAAAGCCCACTTCATGGCCAATAACTCCCGATTACCCACATCATAATTACGTTCAGTAGGAGAAAATTTTCGAGAGAAAAAGGCACAATGGTTACTTTTAGAGGTCTCTGGATCTTTTTGGGACAAAACGGCACCTGCCCCAATTTCAGAGGCATCAACCTCCACCTGAAATGGCAGAGAAACATCAGGCTGCCGTAGAACAGGAGCAGAAGTGAATCTCTGCTTAAGTTCCTGAAATGCAGAGACTGCCTCAGGAGGCCAATTCACCACATCAGAACCCTTTCTGGTCAAATCAGTTAATGGTTTAACAATAACCGAGAAATTACCAATAAATTTACGATAAAAATTGGCAAAACACAAAAATCTCTGAAGAGCCTTTAATGAAGTAGGTTGGACCCAATCACAGATGGCCTGAACCTTGACCGGGTCCATTTAAATAACAGATGGGGACAAAATGAATCCCAGAAATGAGATCCTCTGTACGCCAAAAAGACACTTTGATCCCTTTACATACAGAGCATTCTCTCTCAAAATCTGGAACACAGTTCGAACATGTTTCACATGAGAGTCCCAGTCATTAGAAAAAATCAAGATATCATCCAAATAAACAATCAGAAATTTGTCCACAAAATCCCTGAAAATGTCATTCATGAAGGACTGGAAGACGGAAGGAGCATTAGTGAGCCCAAAGGGCATCACTAGGTACTCAAAATGCCCTTCAGGGGTATTGAATGCCGTCTTCCATTCATCCCCATGCTTAATGCGAATAAGGTTATACGCCCCCCTGAGGTCAAGCTTGGTAAACCAAGTAGCGTTTTTCACCCTGGAAAACAGGTCAGAAATCAAGGGTAACAGGTATTGATATTTCACAGTAATATTGTTCAAGAGACGATAATCAATACACGGCCTTAATGAACCATCTTTTTTGGCCACAAAGAAAAAACCGGCACCTAAGGGTGAAGAGGATGGTCTGATATGACCCTTCTCCAATGATTCCTTGATATAAGACCGCATAGCGTCATGTTCAGGTACAGACAAGTTAAAAAGGCGACCTTTAGGGAATTTACTACCCGGCACTAATTCAATAGCGCAGTCATAGCTCCTATGGGGAGGCAAGGATACAGATTTACTTTCGCTAAACACATCAGAAAAATCAATCAAAAAGTCAGGAACATCCTGAGCCTGGGGGGAGGCAGAAAAAACAGGAGTGTTGGTATTAACACATTGGCAGCCCCAACTGGTTACAGACACAGATTTCCAATCCAAAACAGGATTATGAGACTGTAACCAAGGGAAACCCAGCACGATAATGTCATGCAGATTATACAGAACCAAAAATTTGCAGCACTCCTGGTGATCAGGTTCAACCCTCATTATCACCTGAGTAGAAAACTGGGGTTTATTCTCAGCCAAAGGGGTAGAATCGATCCCCAGTAGGGGAATAGACTTCTGTAGGGGTATCAAGGGAAACCCACAACGTTTAGCAAAATCATAATCCATCAGGTTAATAGCTGCTCCAGAATCAACGAAAGCCTGAGCAGAAAATGAGGACAGAGAGCATATCAGAGTGACAGTTAATAAAAACTTAGTCTGAACACTACCCAAGACAACTGAGCATGCAAAACGTCTTCCCCGCTTAGGGCAGACTGAAATAGCATGAGAGGCATCACCACAGTAGAAACATAACCCATTGCGCTTTCGAAACTCATGACGCTGTGCCCCAGACACCACTCTATCACACTGCATGGGTTCAGAAGCTGGTTCACAAGGCAACACCATTCCACGCATACTTCTCCGCTCACGCAAACGTCTGTCAATTTGAATCGCTAATGACATAAAATCATTGAGACCAGAGGGGACAGGGAATCCCACCATAACATCCTTTACATTATCTGACAGACCCTTCCGGAAAAGGGCTGCCAAAGCGTCGTCATTCCATTTGGTCAGGACTGCCCACCTACGGAATCTCTGACAGTATAACTCAGCGTCATAAGGCCCCTGATTTAATGCCAACAAGGCTTTTTCAGCTTGATCAGTGACATTAGGCTCATCGTACAATAACCCCAAAGCCTGAAAAAATGCATCAACATCACTCAAAACAGGATCCCCTGGTGTCAGGGAAAAAGCCCAATCCTGAGGATCGCCGCGCAGGAGAGAGATGATAATTTGAACCTGCTGCGCTGCGTTCCCTGAGGACTTAGATTTTAAGGCAAAAAACAATTTACAATTATTTTTGAAATTCTGAAACTTAGCTCGATCCCCCAAAAACAAATCTGGCATGGGGATCCTAGGTTCCACAACAGGCAACCTAGCAAGATATGCAGCAATACTCTGAACCTCAGTGGCAAGCTGATCCACACGGCCAGACAACTGTGCAAACTCCATTGAGAGAAAAGATCCTCCCCAGCACCCAGAGATACAGAGGGAAAAAAAAAATGCAACAAACAGAAAAATATCTCTGACAACCTTTTTTCTTTCACAATATTTTTTCCCTTCTGTGAGTACCATACAATTTTCAATTTTTAGGCCGGTGATACTGTTATGTTTCGGTAGCTGAGGAGTGCAGGTAAAAAAGGCAATACACCAGAGCAGTTGGAATCTATGAGATTGCAGTACCCTGACTAACCACCACAACTAGAGGCAGCCGTGGAGCGTTCCTACGTTGGTCCTAGACGCCTCGTCACAGCCTTAGAAACTAACTACACCTAAAGATAGAAATAGGAAAGCTATCTGCCCCAGAGCAGAACCCCAAAGATAATAGAAAGCCCCCAAACAAGTAATGGCGGTTAGACAAGAAGAAATACTGACACAGAAAGAAAATAGTATGAGCAAACGCTGGGGCCCAAACTAACTAAATAGAAAAGGATAGGAAGGGTACTTACTGCAATCCCAGAAAACCCTGAAAAGCACCAACTCTACTAATTTCAAAATCACCTGAGATCACACGACCTCTACCACCTAAATTAGTTCTCTGGTGTAACAAAATCAAAACAGCAGCCACTGAAAAAACTGGAAAAAGCAAAAGTACAAACATCAGTGGCTGAACTAAACTGAGAGGGCAAAAGCCCCCGGAGGGGACCCAGAAGGCCCCCACAGAAGTGCAGGACAAAAAGCAAAAATATAGTACAAAAACAAAAAGAAGAAAATGTCTTATCTGTTAGCAGGAGATGCAGACACGACACAGCAGGCTACAAGGGAAACAGGAATGAAGGATTCAGACCAGAACAATTGATCACCGGCAACCCTGATGGGAAGGTGACTCCCTTATATAAGAACAGTCAGTAACACCTGATTCCCAGTCCTCACAATCTTCACTGAACAGACCAGTACCGCTTGTAACCACCAGAGGGAGTCTCTGCTCAGAACTCATCTCAAACCCATTCACAACACAGAAGCTGCTTCATACCATCCGCTCCACCGAGGAGAAGCTGCGCTTTGCTTGGCAGGAGCTCGCAGAACATGTATCCCAGCTGGAAATGACCTGCTGCAACAAAGCACAGGAGCTCCAGTACCTTGCCAAAGAGTTTGTTCGTGAGAAGGAAAAAAATGACAGATTTGCAGGTCGAACTAAAACGTCTGGAAGAGCAGAAGGCTGAGGAAATCGCGGTCTTGGAGTCTGAAATAAATTCAATGCGGAAAGCGAGGACACAAAGTGAACAAGCCCTCCGGGAACTGTCCACAGACTTGGAGGAGAAGACCGCATGCATCAGAGAGGCTATTTAGAAGCATCAGCAGGCGCTTCACCGGAGAGAGGACGAGCATCGCTGCCTCGCAGGGGAGCTGGATAAAGTTCTCCAAGAACTCAAGATCGAGCCGGAGGCTAAGCAGGAGGCTAAGGCCCAGCTCCAGAAATACATGGACGGCCGGAAAAATGAGCTCTCCGATCTACATAACGAACTGTTGTGCTCTCTCGATCTTATTTCAATGAAGGAGAGTGAGCTGGAGAAACTGAGCAAAGAAGTGGCCTCCAGGGAGGAAGAAATTGAGCAGGGGAAGTGCCACGCAGACGGCCTCACAGAGGAGGTCGACGTCTTGAGAAACTGCTCTGACTCTTAGGATGAGAAGATCAAACACTATGTCCAAGAAGATGAGACTTCACTCTTCCAGTGCGTGATAGATGTAACCGAGGACGTGCGGGAAGCTTGTGCCAGTGAGGTTGTGCATGAGTCATTTAGGAAGGGGGTGGAAGCATGTAGTGTGAACTGGGAGCCAGAGACTCAGCAGTTGGTTTTACTGTCGACTAGGGAAGTCACAGTGAAGCGGATGGCTATCCTGATTGATATGCACCTACATTGTCTTCGCATGAAACAGAGGATCTTGTTGAGGAATGAGGAAGCCGCTCGACGTCTGGAGCATGCAAAGAAAGCCCAAGGTCGGTTGGAATTGTTGGAGGACATCGTTCAAGTGCCCAGGAATCTGGTGAGAAAAATCATTGGGAGAATTGACAAAGTGATGCAGGAGATCGTAGATAAGTCTGGTGTGGTGAGAGTGAGGATTCCGGCTGATGACGAACCCCAGGTAGCGGGTGAAGGTAGGATGGTTCCATTATTCATTGTCAGATCAATTGAGAGCCTGCAGAATATCCGAGTACTCCTGGAATATTGCATGGCATACCTAAGAGAGGTAGAGCAGCTAAGATTTGAGAGACTGCAAATTAATAAACAGCTGCAGGAAATGCGAAGAAGATGGCCGACACTTTCAACCCGAGGTATGGGGAGATGAAGGGGTTCTTTAAAGGGTGGAAGTACCCAACCTGAAGATAAATGGAATGACTGCTATCTGGGTAACAAAGACAATAGGAGAAATTGCCAACAGAGAGACAACTGAAGGTGGCCTGATGGAAGAGTTAGAAGTAGTGACTCCTCTGTTAGCTCAGTGCTGAGTAGCCTAGGCGGGAGACCCTGTAGCGGATATGGTGACAAAGAGTCAGACCAGACAGAAGGTATGGGTGTCAGAAAATCACAAAAATGGGTCATGACTGGGTCTTCCAGCAAGACAATGACACAAAATATACAACCAAGGCAACAAAAAAGTGGCTAAAAAAAGCACATTAAGGTCATGGAGTGGACTAGCCAGTCTCCAGACCTTAATCCCATAGAAAAGTTATGGAAGGAGTTGAAGATCCGAGTTGCCAAGCGACGGCCTCAAAATCTTAATAATTTAGAGATGATCTGCAAAGAGGAGTGGACCAAAATTCCTCCTGACGTGCGCAAACCTCATCATCAACTACAAAAACATCTGACTGCTATGCTTGCCAAAAAGGGTTTAGCTAAAAAGTATTAAGTCTTGTTTGCCAGAGGGAACAAATACGTATTCCTCACTGCAAAATGCAAATAAATTCATTCAATTTATACAATGTAATTTTCTGGATTTTATTTTGATATTCTATCTCTCAATGTTAAAATTAACCTACCCTTAAAATTTTAGACTGCTCAAGTCTTTGTCAGTGGGCAAAATCAGCAAGGGATCAAATATTTTTTTCATTCACTATATACATATATACATATGTATATAATTAGGATCGGCGGAGGCCCCGTTCCAAATCTTGCACCTGGGTCCATAAGATTCTAGTTACGCCACTGCATGTACCTATCAACCGACATAGCATTCTGGATTGTGTTATTTGTTGGGAGAGAGGATAATAGTGTGTATTTTTTTTTTAATTACTGTATACTCACGTGGTCAAAATTGTTGGTACCCCTCGTTTAATGACAGAAAAACCCACAATGGTGACAGAAATAACTTGAATCTGACAAAAGTAATAATAAATCAAAAACCTATGAAAATGAACAAATGAAAGTCAGATATTGACTCATCTGTCCATAGGACATTCTCCCAGAAGCTTTGTGGCTTGTCAAGATGTAGTTTGGCAAATTCCAGTCTGGCTTTATTCTGATTTTTTTTAACAATGGTGTCCTCCTTGGTCGTCTCACATGAAGTCCACTTTGGCTCATACAACGATGGATGGTGCGATCTGAAACTGATGTTCCTTGAGCTTGAAGTTCACCTTTAATCTGTTTAGAAGTTTTTCTGTGCTCTTTTGTTATCATTTGTATTATCCGTCTCTTTGATTTGTCATCAATTTTCCTCCTGCGGCCATGTTGACTACAGTCCCATGGAGTTAAAATTTCTGAATAATATGTGCAACTGTAGTCACAGGGACATCTAGCTGCTTGGACATGGTCTTATAACTTTTACCTTTAACATGTATGTCTATAATTTTCTTTCTAATCTCCTGAGACAACTCTTTCCTCCGCTTCCTCTGGTCCATGTTGAGTGTGATACACACCATGTCACCAAACAGCACAGTGAGTATCTGTAGCTATTTATACAGGGCCACTCACTGATCCCAAGATTGTAGACACCTGTGATGCTAATTAGTGGATACACCTTGATTTAACATGTCCCTTTTGTCACATTATTTTCAGGGGTACCATCATTTCTGTCCAGGCCTATTTCATGAGTTTTTTTTCATTTTGTGGAAGCATGGTTTCATTTGTTCATTTTCATAGATTTTTGATTTATTATAACTTTTGTCAGATTCAAGTTATTTCTGTGACCATTGTGGGTTTTTCTGCATTAAACGAGGGGTACCAACAATTTTGACCACTTGTGTATATACTTTACTTTTTGTAGGCCTGTTTAATATTACAATTTAGCAATTTCACAACCAGGGGTGGATTAAGGGTAGCCAGGGCCCCTGACTGTTCAGACTCTGTGGGCCCCCCGGTCATGTGACGGGGTCAAGCGACAGGGTCATCATATACCTGAAACAGATTATTCCAGGCACCTCTACCCCTCGAACTGTCCACAGTCCCACCGCGCTCTCTTGGAAAAACTCCATTTCTCACCTATCATACATTAACAGTTCCCATCACCAGATCACACATATAGCCAGCAGCTTTTGTTTTGGCCAAAAGATTTTTTAAGCCACGACCATAACACAGTAGACACTTTTGGCCGGGCCCTACTCTACTGTAACCTATTAAATATTTGTTAAAATATGCAATACAATTTAGGTATATATTAATTTATTTTTCAATTTTCAAAATGACCAATAACACCATATACAAGGGACAAATACCACCAGACCACATATTACCACTACAGTGATCGAATAATATCACATACAAGGAAGAAATACCACAACACCATGACCAGAGCACATATTACCACCACAGTGATCGAATAATATCACATACAAGGAACAAATACCACAACACCATGACCAGAGCACATATTACCACCACAAAGTGACCAAATAGTACATACCAGGGTCAAATACAGCAACACCATGTCCAAACCACATATTACCACCACATAGTGACTGAATACTACAATACTGATTAGTAATAAAAAAAACACAATACTATCACCATAAGAGTCATTATACACAGGAGATCTGTACTTAGTATGCAGTGTCTGTGTACAGGTAATACAGTGATCACTGGTGGTGACATTATACACAGCTCTGTATATAGTATACAGTATATAGTGTCAGTGTATAGGTAACACACTGACTCATCAGTGACGTCTCTAGGTGAAGTCCTTCATCTTTGCTTTTCATCTTTCATCCAGCACAGACCGCCATCACATCTTCCAGCCAGGGCTCGTCTCTGCAGGAAATAACACAGTTATCTAGCGCTCCGCTTGCAGAACACATTACTTAATTTTTCCCAACTTCTACATTACACCACATGAAGAAAAAAAGGCGACAGTGTTGCTCTGCACAGTAACAGGACCATCCCCCCATTTAAAACAGTATCCTCAAAAAATAAAATAACTGCAGTAATATCCCTTAATTAGCCCTTATGGTAATAAAATTCCCCATCCTAGCCCCTGTGTGTCTCATTCCTGGCTTCAGCCATATGTTCTCCCATCCCGCCCCCATATGATCTCCCCATCCTGCCTCATCTGTCTCCATCGTATCCATCCTGCCCCATGATCCTGCACGATCTGTCTCCAATCATGCCCCCTGTGTCTCTATTCTGCCCCATCTATCTCCAATCCTGCCCCCAGTATCTCCAGTCATGCCTCCAGTGTCTCCAGTCATGCCCCCAGTGTCTCATTCTGCCCCTGTGTCTACAATCATGCCTGGTATCTCCATTCTGCACGGTGTCCAGCAGTCTGCCCCCATGTCCAGCATTCTGTCCCATGTCTCAGTTTGCTCCCATGTCTCAGTTTGCCCCCATGTCCAGCATTCTGCCCCCATGTCTCACAGTCTGCCCCATGTCCAGCATTCTGCCCCATGTCCAGCATTCTGTCCCCATGTCCAGCATTCTGCCCCATGTCCAGCATTCTTCCCCCATGTCCAGCATTCTGCCCCCATCATGTCCAGCATTCTGCCCCCATGTCTCACAGTCTGCCCCCATCATGGCCAGCATTCTGCCCCCATCATGGCCAGCATTCTGCCCCCATTAAGGCCAGCATTCTGCCCCATCATGGCCAGCATTCTGCCCCATCAAGGCAAGCATTCTGCCCCCATCATGGCCAGCATTCTGCCCCCATCATGGCCAGCATTCTGCCCCCATCATGGCCAGCATTCTTCCCCCATCATGGCCAGCATTCTGCCCCCAATAAGGCCAGCATTCTGCCCCATCATGGCCAGCATTCTGCCCCATCAAGGCCAGCATTCTGCCCCCATCATGGCCAGCATTCTTCCCCCATCATGGCCAGCATTCTGCCCCCAATAAGGCCAGCATTCTGCCCCCATCATGGCCAGCATTCTGCCCCATCAAGGCCAGCATTCTGCCCCCATCATGGCCAGCATTCTGCCCCCATCATGGCCAGCATTCTGCCCCCATCATGGCCAGCATTCTGCCCCCATCATGGCCAGAATTCTGCCCCCATCATGCCAGCATTCTGCCCCTATCATGTCCAGCATTCTGCCCCATCATGTCCAGCATTCTGCCCCCATCATGACCAGCATTCTGCCCCCATCATGTCCAGCATTCTGCCCCATCATGTCCAGCATTATGTCCCCATCATGGCAGGCAGCATTCTTCCCCCATGTGTCCCGTGAGTCTGTCCCCCGGCCTGCCGCTCAATAAAAAAAAAAAACACGTTCTCTTCTTACCTTTCCGTGCTCCAGCGCCGAAGCTCCCTCCACAAGCGCGCACTCGCCGGTGACTGACAATGACTTCAGACGCCGGCGACGTGTGCGCTGCGGCCGACGTTAGCTGCCAGCCTCCGATTGGCTGGCGGCTGTTAACTATTGAAGTGCGGGTGAGTCGCTCACACCGAGTGGTGTGGGTACCAGGGCTATGGGGTACTCGGCACCGAGCCCATGGAAGTCTATGGGAGATGTCACTGGCAGCAGAGCTCGGTCCGTGGCCCTGGGCGCTCATACAATGGGGGATATTTACAGGGGATTATAAAGATAGTTCGTGACGCCACCTGTGATTTCTGATCTGATTGACCAGCGCTGCAGGGTAGATCTCTGAGGGGATGTTATGGCAGCTAGGTGTTAAGTCCCCCACAGGTGGGACTGGTCCCTCAAAGTCTATGGTGGTGATGCAGGGTGCAGATAAGAAGTCAGTCACACACAATGCCGTCTCTTTCCATACCTTTACTTGTAGATGTTGCAGGTATGTCCCGGGAAGCTGGTCAGGTTGGAGAATGCACATTTGTGATATTGCTGAGCAGGTTTAAGACCTCCTTTCTCCTTAATGTGTATGTGAGTACAAACTTGCATGAAGTCAAGTTAACTCTTTCAATAGCAACTACGCCCGGCCGACATAGTGGTAGAGCCTTTTCTGTGGTAGAACTAAGTCTATTTCTGCAGCGTCCCGCTAGACTCCTGTTCTCCTGACTCCAGTTACGTATCGACACATTGGGCTGCCTCCTGTGACCTGAAGTCCAGCTAGGCCTCCGGTGTTTCTTATTACTAGGCGTGAAGCACTAGCAACGCTTCGGACCCCGGTGTCCGGTTTACTAAGTGAAGGTGATCTGTCACCTGAATCACTTCTCTCTTTCTCCACTTGCCTTTCGCCCTGCTCTCGCCCTTAACATAAGCACGAGTAGCAATGGTGTAAATGTCAGCTTTCCTTCCAGCGCTCGCTGACCTGTCCTCAGTTAACTCGATGTTGTGACTGCTGTGATTCCTTTCCTTCTTTCCTTCTTAGACCCCACTTCGAGTGGCTACCAGGAACTTCTGTCAACTGATTTCAATGCACGCTCTGAGAGTCGCCTTCCACGTCCTTAAGGAACACAGGCAGCTTGTGCTGAGGTAACAGGTTTAGGAGTAGCTCTGACTAGGCTAGGATGATTCATCTCCACCCGTACTAGCCTCCACTTCAATATATGGTGAGCTACAGGAGCTCCTTCAGATCTCAGTCTTATCTCCTCCCAAGACTAGAATGACTAATCTGACTCTAGATGGATGGGATGACTCACTCCTGAGCCACCCTGGCTTGACTGAACTTTGACTGAACTGAACACCTCTCCTCCTCCACACAACTGATCTGATCTCTGCTACGTCACACTACTTAAATAATCTAAGTTGCCCTCTGGTGGCAGTGTTGAGAAGTGTGTGATGTGAATGAATATCAGGCTTCACAATACCTTTCTTGTGCATTTTCCAGGAGACATGTGTGCCTTGCGCAGCTGGGCCACACACGGGCGCCCGCACGTCAATAGCGTTAAACTGCCACAGCGCGCAGTAATGCCCTGATGGCGGCCCTGTGGTGGGCCCCCCACACCACTGGGCCCTGGGCAGTAGCCCAGATTGACCCTCTTATAATCCGCCCCTGCTCACAACTGTACTGTAGGCAGTTGCAGCATGTTTGGGCTTTGCTCCTACCTAGTAGTATTTCTTATGTGGACCTTATAGAGCAGGGTTAATTAATCAGGGTTGAATTAATCTGCTTTAACCAAAAATCTGCTAACAAATTAATACATTAAATCGAGACATTTACCTGTGCTCGTCTGATGTGGCACACTGATCTAAATTGTCAACTTTACCTTTTACTTTTCCACTTATTCACATTGAAATCAACTCAATTGTTTTGGGAAAATTTGAGGACAACTTGGGAAAAAAGTGATTGACTCTTCATTTACCAAAGAAAAAAAGCTATTGATATTTTTCAAACATGGATATTTTGTGTATTTCCCATATGAAAAAGTGATATTGTCTTTCATCTTCTTTCATTTGCACTGACTGCAGGCATCTGTCCTCAAAAAGTGATAATTTTTGGACCATTTTTGCCATTTAAGTAGCCTAAGAGGTCGGGTAGTAGGTTCCCTAATCTGCAAATGAGATGAATGTGAGATAAAGTGCAGTGTTCCGGAGTAGTACATTGTTCCTGTTACATAAATGTTTTACATTCAGTTGCCGGAGCAGATAACTGCTGATTGGAGGGGGCATTGGTATCAAATTCCAGACAATCCTTTTAAGTGAATAAAAAAGTACTCGAGACTACACTGTATACAATGAGCTAAAATTAAGCTCACAAAGACCACTAATGAGAATACATCTTGACTTCCTAATTCCCTGGCTCATAAGTGTGACTTGGGAAACAGGATGGAGATTCAGGTGAACTCCAGTCATTGTTCAGTTTTGGTTAAGGTCATCATTGATGTCGAATGAAGCTCTGTGTAAATGTTCTCAGTACTGTACTGCAAACCCTGCAAGATAAAAACATTTACATATCCTCATTAGAAAAAGTATTCTGATATACAATGTGAAATACATGACTAGTCAAACGTTACATTAAATTTAGAACTTTGGCAGACTGACCACCAACTGTGACCCAACAAAAATCCTGTTTAGGAGACATGCAATTTCAATTACATAAAATGCTGACATCGAGGAGCGAAAATATATGAACTGATATATATATATATATATATATATATATGTTGTAGCCTTTCAGGGGTTTTAGCTCTGAGATCGCTGTCTGGGTAGACAGAATGGCATGGAAACAGTTCATTCAGACAGCAATTATGGTAAAAACTGGCCGCAACCAGTTTTAT
The DNA here is from genome assembly GCA_033576555.1 of Oophaga sylvatica. Taxonomy (NCBI): domain Eukaryota; kingdom Metazoa; phylum Chordata; class Amphibia; order Anura; family Dendrobatidae; genus Oophaga; species Oophaga sylvatica. The sequence goes on along the minus strand of JARQOD010000003.1, from coordinate 437,243,570 downwards.
TAAAGTCCACAGCAAACAGATAAAAACAAAGCATAAACAAAAGACCTAGGCTTGTCTAGCCACTAATTACACTTATGTAATGTCCCTTACTATCAGGAACCCAGACTCTATCAGTCTGTGCCCAAAACAACACATATGATATATGTTACCAGTATGGAGTTTCCCAGATACTCCTCCTTATGTCTGAAGGTCCACCCGACGTCCAGACCTGAGAGAGATCCACTCCTATTCAGTAGTCATTATCCTGGAGGTTCACAGAGACACTCTTGTGTCCGGGGTACCTCTAACCCAGACTGAGACAGCTCCCCTCCTCTTCAGTAATCAACAGCATGGAGGTTCACAGAGACACTCCTATGTCCGGGGTCCTTCCTGCACCCAGACTGAGATGGCTCTCCTCCTCTTCAGTAGCTTATCCGCATGCATTCTCACAGAGACTGCTTCCTTGTGCCAGGACACCTCTCTGTGTCCAGGCTGAAGACAGCTCTAACACTCTTGGAGACTGTTTCTTGTGCCAGGACACCTCCCTGTGTCCAGGCTAAACTAGCTCTCTGACTGTGTCCGCAGACACCTATTTCTGGCTTCCTAATTAACAGCTGATTGGCTTCAGGTTTAAGCTGCAAGTGTGCAATGAATGCAAGGTGTAGTGACCTCTCTCTACCACCAGGTCTACAAAGCCACATATTTCCCTTATAGTTAGCAAAGAACCTAGGTGAAATGTACACCCCATTCACCACATATCCTCACTGTCTCACATATCCCCCCCTCTTCTCCAGACCGGAGGGCTGGTCATCCAGACCGGAGGACTGGTCAACAAACCTAAAGAGACAGTGAACACAGCTCAAGTCATAGCCAACATCAGCTTCATCTTTACCTGAAGTATAACCATCATTAGCTTCATCTATATTTTCCATTAAGCAGGGTTTCTATACCCTTACACACACACACACACACACACACACACACTGTGTGATGTCACAGTCATGTAACAAGTCAGCTTGAGGGGAAGGAACATGGACAGTCAAAACATACACACTGATCCATTAAATGGATGCCAGCCAGCGCTGCATTACCCATCCGTCCCCTCTGCATACAACTTTATCCTAGGTATTTAGACACATACCCCTTGGGTGGGTTTGTAGGTGACTGGACCCGCCCAGCTCTCCAAGTCACCTGGAAGCCTCCCAATGTATAGCACAAGTCTCAGCAGTAGATCTGCTGAACCAAAATATATCCAGGCTTCCATCAAAGGGCCACCCACCTCTGCGATACATACCGTCCATCCATCACATGCCTCCATGCATATCCTGAGGGCCATACCCAGTGCCCCCTCTGTTCAAATTTGTGGGGTCGAACACCTGCCACCTGACCAGAGATCCCCCTCGGTCGCCTCTGCCAGTCACCCCGTCTCAGTTGATTTTGGGCACTATGCAATATCACCTCTTTGTTAGGCCTCTCCCGCCCCCAGCGGTCAGAACGTTGGCCTTGTCCTTGTGTCGGTGTCACCTCACCCGACCTTTCTTTCCCGAACTGACTCCTACCGTCGTTGCGGTCACGAGTCCATCGTCCAGTCAAACTTACTGGTAGTTCTGAGTCTGACTCTCTGTCTTTTCGTCCGCCACCGGGTCTTACACATAGGTCACTCAGCCCTGAGCTAACCGGATCGTCATTTTTACCCCTCAGTGTTTCAGCCCGTCTACTACCAGTCCCTAGAGAGGCCTCTTGTCTCTCTATATCTTGGGCTGGAAGCAGTCGCCATCTTCGTTTTAACTGTAAAACATCCTCAGATGGCATCTTCTGTCTGGCTGTAAGGTCAGCATCAGCCTTCTTCTCAGGACTCTCAACCTCTTCTGCTACCATGCCTTCCTCATTTGCACTGGTTGCTTTATTGTCATCAGATGATTCATTATCACTCCCACCATCCCTGTCCGACCCCTTTTTCTCAGCCACATCCAGCCCACTTTCAGGGCCAGACACTTCATTTTCATTCACATCCGGCTCACTGTCAGGGTTATACAATTCACTCTCATTCTCATCCTGCTCACTTTCAGGAGTATACAATTTATTTTCATTCACATCTTGCTCTGGAACCTTAGTTAACATGTTATCCTCAACATTAACTTCACCATCTGGTCCCTCAAGTATGTGACTATGTGACAACCCCAGCACTATACCTCCATATAGCTCAGGTACCAGGAGCTGACTCACGACCTCTCCCTGGACTTCAGTGTCACTAAACAATAGGTTATTGTTCATTGCAGCATGAGGAAACCTCTCCTCAGAGCCAGGCTCTTGGGGAACCTCATTCAGAACAATTACATTTTCCTGTGCCGTTTTAAGAGTGGGGTCTCGCACCGGCTCTCTCCCAAAATTGTCACAGGACACAGGCAGGTCAGGGACACTCGGTTCCCGAGAACCACCATCCTCGTCTCCCAACATCACCTGCAAAGAAATTTCATCTTTATCACGGTCATCATCAGTATCATCACTATTATGATTAGCATCATCATCATTATCAATATCATCATCACTATCACACAAGATAAACGGCCCACTAACATTGTGTTCCGCCCCTCGGGACTGCGTACCCTCAGTAGGGGCTTCATCACACTGTCCATCAGAATCACCCTTCCCCCAGAGATCCGTAGACCGGGGAAAGTCATTACACAATACAACGGGGTGCACCAGGTTCTTCACTACCCCCACTTCACATGAAACCTCCCCGAGTTTAGGGACCAAGTCCACGGCAGTCTCTGGGTAGACTTTGATGTCTCCATGGATGCACACCATACTCAAGTGCTTATCAGGGATGAAGTCCCTATCAATCAGGCTGTCACATACGGAAGTCACTGGACTCTCTGAGTCCAAGAGGGCCTGCGCTGAGCAACCATTTGTAACCACCGGGGACACCTGTGGTCCAGTCTCTTCGGTTGTGGTGGTCACACACACAGGTTCTGCGCAGAGAGAGAGGGATCTGCCAACATCACGGCACATAGGCTCCCCCTCTAGTGGACAGTTGGCTGCAATTTCACGACATCTCCAACACTGTCCATCACACTCTTCCACCCACATGTCCCCTCGGGCCTGAACCCGCTTATCAGCATACCCCATGTCCCCAACAGCTGGAACGCTCTTACCGGGAGAGTTCGACGTCCGGGAACTCTGAAGTGACGTCCTCTCAGACGGCTGTACCTCAGGAGAACATGCTCGGGTGTAGCGGTTCACTGTAGGACATGCTCGGGTGTAGCGGTTCACTACCACTTTTTCAACTCCATAATCAGGCCTGCTGACTGCAGACTCCCAACTGTATCTCCAGTCATGAACTCCCCTGGCATGGGCTGTCACCGTAACACCCAGCCGGGTACGAATCTCCGCTTTCAGCTTGGCATAGTCTTGGCTGTCCTGCTCGCTCAGGTCAGCATAGGCCACCTGGGGCACTCCAATCAGATAGGGTGCGACCATCATGGCCCACTCAGATAGGGGCAGATTCTCCTTCTCTGCCAGTTCCTCAAATCTAGTGAGATATACCTCCACATCATCACGAGGTGTCATCTTTTCCAGGGACCGTCTTACCGCCTTCTTTACATCGGACAAGTCAGGTGCCTTCACAACATTACTCTGAGACGCGGTGCGGAGAGCTGCAATCTGCTCCAACAACCGGTTATTCTCCTGCTGCTGCTGCAGGAATTGCTGCCGGTGCTCCTGCAGGCGCTGCTGCTCCATGCTCTGCTGCATGCTTCGCTGGGCCTGTACCAGGTACTCAACGAGCCCCTCCATACTGCCGGACTCATCTGTCTCAATCACAGCAGTCTTATGTTGCACAATAACTTGCGCCATTTGTTCAAACAGCGCCTCCATGCTGTCATCCATGCTGTCAGACTTCTCTGTCTTCACAACGGTAGTCTTCACTCAAGACATACACACACTCTACAGTCTTTTCCATAGAAAAATTTAGCTCCGCTGTGCAGACACTTTTTTTTTTTTTTTTCCTTGCAAAGTCTATTAGGGCTACTGTCTCTTTAAGACTGCTCCACACACTTTCCTTTTGCTGCTGCACATTCCACAGTCATTTTCACAACAAGTTCAGCTTTGCTGTGCATACATTTTCTCTCTGCAGACCCTATCAGGGCCACTGTCTCTCCAAGACTGCTCCAAACAGACGTTTCTGCTGACACACTTTTTTTTTTTTTTTCTGCTGCTATTTCAATAGACTTCACCTTTAATGCTGTCTCTCGCCACTGTGCTGCACGCACACTCCAGCACTAACTGTACCAGGCCCTGCGCTGCCCCAGCATTCTCCACCAATTGTAGCCTTTCAGGGGTTTTAGCTCTGAGATCGCTGTCTGGGTAGACAGAATGGCATGGAAACAGTTCATTCAGACAGCAATTATGGTAAAAACTGGCCGCAACCAGTTTTATTAAAGTCCACAGCAAACAGATAAAAACAAAGCATAAACAAAAGACCTAGGCTTGTCTAGCCACTAATTACACTTATGTAATGTCCCTTTCTATCAGGAACCCAGACTATCAGTCTGTGCCCAAAACAACACATATGATATATGTTACCAGTATGGAGTTTCCCAGATACTCCTCCTTATGTCTGAAGGTCCACCCGACGTCCAGACCTGAGAGAGATCCACTCCTATTCAGTAGTCATTATCCTGGAGGTTCACAGAGACACTCTTGTGTCCGGGGTACCTCTAACCCAGACTGAGACAGCTCCCCTCCTCTTCAGTAATCATCAGCATGGAGGTTCACAGAGACACTCCTATGTCCGGGGTCCTTCCTGCACCCAGACTGAGACGGCTCTCCTCCTCTTCAGTAGCTTATCCGCATGCATTCTCACAGAGACTGCTTCCTTGTGCCAGGACACCTCTCTGTGTCCAGGCTGAAGACAGCTCTAACACTCTTGGAGACTGTTTCTTGTGCCAGGACACCTCCCTGTGTCCAGGCTAAACTAGCTCTCTGACTGTGTCCGCAGACACCTATTTCTGGCTTCCTAATTAACAGCTGATTGGCTTCAGGTTTAAGCTGCAAGTGTGCAATGAATGCAAGGTGTAGTGACCTCTCTCTACCACCAGGTCTACAAAGCCACATATTTCCCTTATAGTTAGCAAAGAACCTAGGTGAAATGTACACCCCATTCACCACATATCCTCACTGTCTCACATAGTGTATATATATATATATATATATATATATATATATATATTAGGGTCTGCGGAACGCACCTAATAGATATAATAGAGAGGTGCATTCGCAGCCCGGGGTCCACCGTGCAGGCGAAGCCCGCTGCTAATAAGATGGAGAAAGTAGCGAACTCTGTTATCCCGCAGAGTCGCTAAAAATAAACGCCGTAGTGCGTTGTGGCAGTAAGTGCGAACTCTGTTAATCCCAGAGCCGCTAACGGGATGCCACAGCGCTATATGGCGATAGGTGCGAACTCACTTAGCTTTAGTGAGCCGCAAAGTAAACACGCTAGGGCGCTGTCTAGCGTCAAAAGCGAACCCTGTTACGTCACAGAGCCGCTGAGAAAAAGTACCGTGTCCTGTCAAGCTCTCAGGTACACGGTTAATTGCTAGCGAGCATAATACGTGGTCATGCGCTAATGTCCTCGCGGGAGTCACCCGCAATCTATGGCGTCTGAACGCCAGACCCTGATTACGGCAATCAAACTCCTCACCGGTTATGCCGGTTATCTAGGGCATCTAGGACACCGACCCTGACCAGCTAGCACACCAAACTCCTCACCGATTAAGTCGGTATTCTAGTGGCTTATTTCAGCCGGGTCCCTAACCACACACACGCATGACCATACTGGCGCATAGCATACAATGGTTGATATTAGCGCATGGTGGCCCAGCCATGCTACCCTTTTATAGCAACAGCTACAGGACCTTCCAGGAACAAGGACCAATGAGAAACCTGTTCCAGAAGACTAGTAGTAACAGGGCCTTCCTGGCGGGCCAATAGGAGCTGCTGCAGTACCTGAGCATGTGACCCCTGATCTCCAATGAGAGATCTCACTCTGGGCATGCTCAGAAGCGAAAATGCAGTACTTTGTCCCAAAGACGTCTGCTCCAGCATTGGCTATAATAGCAGATCCAGGAAAGGCAGCAGCAAGTCACTGCCCAGTAGTGGAGTGGGCAAGACGCCTGGACCGACGTCTCTGCTGAGCAGGCTCCACTGCGGCTGGAGATGAATGGGAGACCGCAGCGGGATGGGTTAGAGACTCCCCTTGTGCAGCAGCGGGAAATCGAACCCTAACATGGCCCCCCCTTCTCTGGGCCTCGCTGCGCTCAAAGGCAGCGATGAGCTGCGGAGTGTGAACATGCTCGGCAGGCTCCCAGGATCTATCCTCAGGCCCATAACCCCTCCAATCCACCAAATAAAATTTTTTGCCTCGTACCACCTTGCACCCAACAATGGCGTTCACCTCATGATCGTCGGTAGATGAACCCGACGTCCCGGCAGATGACTCGGAAAACCGGGAAATGGCCACGGGTTTCAAGAGGGACACGTGAAAGGTGTCAGTGATAGCAAGGCGAGGCGGAAGGGCTAGGCGGTAAACTACCGGGTTCACCTGCTCAAGAACTTTAAAGGGGCCCAAAAAGCGAGGTGCCAACTTGGTGGACTCTACCCGTAGCCTGATGTTTCGGGCAGAAAGCCACACTAGGTCACCCGGAGCAAACGTAGGAGCGGGGTGCCGATGGGCATCGGTAGAAGACCTCATCCTCTCTTTGGAGGCCTTAATGGCATCCTGAGTGCGGTCCCAAATGTCCCGTGTCTCCACAGCCCAGTCTGCCACCCTGGAATCGGCGGAAGACACGGGCATAGGCATTGGTACCCGCGGATGCTGACCGTAGTTCAGGAGGAATGGGGTCTGTCCGGTGGAATCAGCCACAGCATTGTTTAATGCAAACTCAGCCCATGGTAGCAAGGATGCCCAGTCATCCTGCCTGGCTGAGACAAAATGTCGTAGATAGGTGACCAAAGTCTGGTTGGCCCTCTCTACCAACCCATTCATCTCAGGATGGTACGCTGAAGAGAGATTTAACTCAATGCTGAGTAGACGACAAAGCTCTCTCCAGAACCGAGACGCAAACTGGGGACCTCGGTCACTGACAATTTTGTCCGGCATGCCGTGTAGACGGAAGACATGCCTAACGAACAACGCTGCCAGAGCCCGTGCAGAAGGTAACCGTGGTAGCGGCACCAGATGCACCATTTTGGAGAAATGGTCGGTGATTACCCAAATGATGGTGCAACCCCGAGACTTGGGTAAGCCCACCTCAAAGTCCATCCCAACCATCTCCCAGGGCCTGTCTGCCACCGGCAAAGGGTAAAGTAACCCAGCTGGCCGTTGTCATGGAGACTTATTCTTGGCGCAGGAGACACACGCCCGAACATAGTCCCCAACATCACGGACCATATGTGGCCACCAATAAGTCCTCGCCAGCAATTCAGATGTCCTCTTTGCCCCAAAGTGTCCACCAACCCTGGACAAATGTGCCCAAGAGAGTACCTCCGGTCGTAAATTGGTAGGTACAAAAGTCTTGCCCGGGGGCACAGACTCTAGTGAAACCGGGGCCACTGTTCTCAGGTAGAGTTGAGCGATACTTTCCGATATCCTAAAGTATCGGAATCGGAATGGTATCGCCGATATCACTAAAATATCGGCGATACCCGATACCGATACCGGAAGTCCCATGTAAGTCTATGGGAACAAAATATCGCAACTAAAAAAACCCCATTCTTTCCTTGTAAACACTAAATATACACACATAGAATACATATATATATATATACATGTCATTGTGACATATATATATACATATATGTATAGTTTATACACTTCTACATAGTAAAATATCCTCTGATTCAATTGCCGGGTAAAGCCGGCTTCAGTGAAAAGACAGAAGCACCCGACATGAAATGACACTTGGTGTACATAGGGTTAACCATGTCTTTTCATGTCGTTTGCTATCTGATTTGCACAAACAATTAAATCAGTCTATGTGTGCAAAATTTCACACCTGTAGGGGTTAATTAAAGGTGTAAATTCGTTGTAAAAAAAACGGACTTTTTTGCTACGAATTTACACCTTTAATTAACCCCTACAGGTGTGTACAGAAGATTCAGAAAACACTCCGACTGAAGGAAAAGGGATCTCAACAACCAAGAAGAGATCAGACTGGACACCTCCTCCTGGACGCAACCCTCATTTGGATAAATATATAGACTCATTCAGATATTTGATAAAATCCACCATCATAGCCACCAACAAGAGACAAGCATCCAACATCAGTGCCCAGGAGAGAAAGGCTATACAGTCTCTGAAAACCAACAAAGAAATCATCATTAAACCTGCTGACAAGGGAGGTGCAATAGTCATGATGAACACATCAGACTATATGAAGGAAGCAAACAGACAACTTACAGACACACGCTACTACAGAAAACTGGAGTCGGACCCTACACAGGACTATTACAAGGAACTAAGCAAGTTGGTATCTTGTCTGTCTGACAAATCCATAAGAGCCGATGACCTGTTACCAGAGAGTCCAAGAACAGGGACATTCTACATGCTTCCCAAAATCCACAAAGCTGGGAATCCAGGGAGGCCGATTATTTCATGTGTGGACTCCCTTACTGAGCAGGTATCTGGATGGGTAGAGGGCATTCTTAAACCCCTGGTAAAGGATACACCCAGCTACATTCAGGACACAACTGACCTACTGAATAAACTAGCAGCAATAGGTCCTCTACCAGAAGGAACCATCCTGGCCACCATGGATGTGGAATCCTTGTACTCTAATATCCCACACCAGGATGGATTAAATGCCTGCAAAGACTTCATGAAAAACACAGAGAATGATGCTGATTCTGTGGTGAAACTCACAAAATTCATCCTCACCCACAATTACTTTGAATTTGACAACAAGATCTATTTACAGGAGACTGGCACAGCGATGGGAAGTAAAATGGCTCCACAGTATGCAAATCTTTTCATGGCCAAGCTTGAAAGCGACTTTCTGTCCTCATGTCCAACCAGGCCTCGGGCCTACTACCGCTACATTGATGACATTTTAATCATCTGGACGGAGTCTGAGCAACAGCTAAAGACGTTCCACGAACAGTTCAATCAATTTCATCCCACCATCAACTTAACACTTAACTACTCCAGCACTGAAATTAACTTTTTGGACACCATCATTAAACTGAAGGACAATGAAATAGAGACATCCCTGTATCAGAAGCCAATCGACCGTCCAACATACCTTAAATGGGACAGTTTCCATCCAAAACACATAAAAAACTCTATTGTCTACAGCCAAGCCATCAGATACAACCGTATATGTTCCAACCCCATGGATAGAGATGAACACCTTGGTCGCCTTAGAAAGACCTTTTTAAATCAGGCTACCATCCAAGAACAATTGAAAACCAAATTACAAGAGCCACCAGAATATCAAGGGATCACCTGCTACATTACAAAGCTAAAGAAGAAAATAACCGGGTGCCTTTAGTGGTCACCTACAATCCAAATCTGGAGGTGCTAAGGGGAGCTGCACGGAAACTACAACCTTTACTACAAAAAGATGCCCGGTTACAATCCATATTTCCAGACCCCCCACTACTGTGTTTTAGGCAGCCCCCAAATCTAAGAAGCATCATTGTCAGAAGTTCCCTGTCCTCCCCAACAGCTGCAGGAACCTTGCCTTGCAATCAGAAGAAATGCAAAACCTGTCCATTTATAATGACCACGGACAAGATAAAGATCCCCAACTCACATCAGGACTACAAGATACCAGGTACTTTCAGCTGCATCACATCTAATGTTGTGTACCTAATTATATGTACTAAATGTCCAACTGGGGGTCTGTATGTGGGGGAGACCGGGCAAAAACTGAGAACAAGGATGAATTCTCATCGCCACGCAATAAGAGAAAAAAGAATGGATCTACCTGTGGCAAAACATTTTTGCTCCCCTGATCATAGCATGTCAGATATGAAAATACTGGTACTAAGAAGCAGATTCACATCTCAGAGGCAGAGAAGAATTTGCGAATACAAATTGATGGTGACCTTTGACACTCTTAATGCTGGAATGAACCTGTCACATGGTTTTATGGCCTATTACATCAATTAAGGAATTTACTCCAAATACCCTGTGAAAACATCACAAAACATTACCAGACCCCAATCAGAGGGTAATAAAACTTTCTCTCCTTATCTATGAATTGTTCCAATATTTATGCTCATCCCTCTGCCATAATGACTATTCTGCTTCACGTCACTTGTCTTACCTATTGCATTTTTTCTGTGTTTTTGTGTATAAATATGTGATTCTTCAGATTTTGTATTAGTTCAGCCTGATGAAGAGACCTGAGTAGTCTCGAAAGCTTGCAATTTGTTACCATCTTTTCAGTTAGCCATTAAAAGGTATCAACCACTGAGGACTCTCAACTCTAAATATTTTTCCCCTACAGGTGTGAAATTTTGCACACATAGTCTGATTTAATTGTTTGTGCAAATTAGATAGCAAAGGACATGAAAAGACATGGTTAACCCTATGTACACCAAGTGTCATTTCATGTCGGGTCATAGGTCATAGGTGTTCGGTCTGGATGCCGAACTTTACTGTTCGGGTTCGCCCATCTCTACTTGCAAAATCACCAATCTATAGCACTAGCTTCTCCAAGAGTAGTTCTCCTAATCACAGCTCTGACTATCCTGAGCTATGTGCTTGTTCAAGTGCCATTATCTCTATATGTACCGTAAATACAGTGATAGCAGTGTACATTATAAAACAAATCACTAATAGCTGAATGTGTTACAGCAGAACTTTATAGTTCTACTAATACTATAACTCAGCCTATCCTATCAGAAACAAAGAAGTAAAGAGCAACATAGCTCTGACCTGCTCCAGAGACAAATTGAGAATATTTCTTTAATTGTAACCACAACAATACCAGCACATTAAAAAGTTGTTGTTGTCCAATGTCCATATAGTACTATATTATGCTAAACAGTGGCCAGAGACCGCCATACCATGCCACAATAGTCCCATAGTTTGTTTTCATAGGACAGTGCGATTCTGTGCCTGCACACAGCCATATACTTTGCATAAAGTACCATATTCTACCTGCAAAGAACCAAATTGTGTGTTTGCAGTCCTACAATGAGCCTATATTGCACCCAATAAACTACACATTAGACCCAAATTAGAGTAATACTTGCCCATGTACATAGATGCCAGAGAGAACCACGTTTGTAAGTTACTGTGTATAACAACGCACATTATTCCATATTGTGCCCTGTTTGATTGATCCGATTCCTAACTGAAGGTGGTTTTCCAATCCTTAAAGAAAACTTCAAACTTGCTCCAAATAGTAAAACATAATCTAATATATTCATGTTTTACCCTTACCTCTCCTGTGCTGCTGGCCACAGGACCAACCGTGTGTTGCTTTCCATTGCGCTTGACAGCAGAGATTGGCTGCCTGAGTGACATGGCATTCAATCGACCTCAAAGCATGGTTAACAACTCCTGAAGGTTCTCAGCTCCCAAAACTTTCATGAATGGGCTAATCTCTAAATCCCACCCTTGCCCACTCAAATTGTATAAAATATAGACATGCGGACCCTCGATTTTACCTGATCCGTAGACCATATTGTTTTATATCCATTCAGGAGTTAGGAACACTCTGGCACAACAAGATACTTCTCTTTTATATCCTAAATATGCATGCATGCTAATATTCTGTTACTTTTGATGATGCCAAACCCTATATAGATTTGTATAATCATTGGGTCACATGGCAAAACAAAAATAGGGACAAAGTCAAGTTTGACACCAAATCAGACAAATTCACATTTAGGAGAATCAAAGAACAATCAGACTAATGATCTGTTGAGACTGGGTACACCTTTAGAATACATATAGCCAGTGGCACAACATAAATCTTTTACACGTCAATGCAAAGTCAATAACATGGCCCTCTATAATTGAAAATAAAAATAGTTTGCGCACATAAAAACTACAAGACACAAAAGGATCTGTAGAAAAATAGGAATATGCATGTGTCAAATGGAAAACAATACATAAATTCAGACGCACTCTGTAGAACAGTTTGAGATGCAGATGTAATAATACAGTAATAAATAAATATTGCACTAAGACCCGTGAGAAAAAGGTGATGAGAAAAGCCTGTAGTCTATTATGTAGTAAACCCCAAACCAAAGGACTAAATAGTCATAATACGCATAAGGTATTTATTCATATGGGTATTAATATGGACAAACCCTGAAAAAGTAAAAGAGGTCCTCTTTTAACGATGGAGCAGAAAAACGCTGCAGAAATCCTAAAAAACCTTTTATGCAGAAAGGTCAGAAGAAATTGACACTGTCCCGGCCGGTGACAGCTCAGATGAGTGAGTATTAGTGGTGCACTGTGGAGAAAATAGTCCTGTTTGCACAGGTTTTACCTGACAACCCCGATGGGTCACTTGCAATAGAAAGTCCAATTTCAGCCTCCTCTGGCCTGCTGACAACCCCGATGGGTCACTTGCAGTAGAAAGTCCGACTTCAGCCTCCTATGGCCCGCAGACGAAACTTACATCCGTTGATGAAAGCCAGTGATCTCTGGCCTCCGTGGCCAGATCAGGAACGCCGGCTGATGATGTTGAATCCTCACTAGGAAGAAGGATGTGGGCAGGACCTGTTGGTAAACTAGCCTGCCTCAAGCACAGTAGTACACAAAATCGCAATATCTAACTGTCCCTCAGAGTGAGCAGAGTAGCGTTCTGTCCCTAACTGAGTTCACAGCACAGTGACGCTAAAATGGCTGCGGCGCCTTTTATAGTGCATTCTGACATCATTTCAGCAGCCAATCACAGCCATGCCATTAGTTAAGATGACCGCAGCATTACAGGATGTGCCCACACTTCATAAGATTCATCATTGGCTGACTAACATCACATTGCCTCTCAAAGAATTATGGGAACTTCCGATTCCGGTATACGATATTGAAAAAGTATCGGAATTAAGTATCGGAATTCCGATAACGCGAATATCGGCCGATACCCGATACTTGCGGTATCGGAATGCTCAACACTATTCTCAGGCTCTCTGTGGGGACAATAAGCCGAGGCTCCTCCACCTCCTCCTCAGAGGACACCACAGAGCGAGAGAGAGCGTCGGCACGAATGTTCTCTCCCGAGAGGAAATGGAGGGTGAAATTAAACCGGGAGAAGAACAAGGACCATCTGGCCTGGCGAGAATTAAGCCGCTGGGCTGTCTGTAGATAAACCAAATTCTTGTGGTCGGTGAAAACTTGGAAGGGAAAGCGGGCCCCCTCCAACAGATGTCTCCACTCAGAGAAGGCCAACTTCATGGCTAGCAACTCCCTATCCCCGATGGAATAATTCCTCCGCTGATGTGAAGGTCTTAGAGAAGAAGAAGCAAGGATGCTTCCTACCTTGAGCATCCTTTTGGTAGAGGACTGCTCCAGCACCAACGGATGAGGCATCCACCTCCAATAAAAATGGCTTATCAACATCGGGGCGATGTAGGATAGGAGCGCTAGCAAAATGAGACTTAACAGAAGAGAAAGCCGTGGAGACCTCTTCCGACCACAATTTGGGATTTTCTCTCTTCTTGGTGAGGGCTACCAAGGGAGCTACCAAGGTAGAGAAATGCGGGATGAACTGGCGATAGTAATTAATGAACCCCATAAAGCGCTGCACCGCTTTAAGAGAGTGAGGTTCCTGCCAGTCCATCACAGCCTGTAGTTTGACCGGATCCATAGCCAATCCCTGGGTTGAGATGATATAACCAAGGAAAGGTAAAGACTCCAGCTCAAACATACATTTCTCCAACTTAGCATAAAGGGAATTAGCCCGTAAGAGGTCGAAGACTCTGCAGACATCTCTCCGGTGGGAGTCAATATCTGGAGAGAAGCTGAGTATATCATCCAGATAGACTACGACCGAGGTGGAGAGCATATCCCGGAAGATATCATTGACAAAGTCTTGGAAAACGGCTGGAGCATTACAGAGCCCAAAGGGCATCACCAGATATTCGTAATGCCCGTCCCTGGTATTGAAAGCCGTCTTCCATTCGTCCCCCTCACGGATGCGAATCAGGTTATACGCACCACGCAGATCTAACTTAGTGAATACCCTTGCTCCCCGAAGCCTATCAAATAGCTCCGAAATCAAGGGCAACGGGTACTTGTTTTTAACGGTGATGGCATTAAGACCCCGGTAATCAATACACGGACGCAATTCTCCATTTTTCTTCTGTACGAAGAAAAATCCCGCCCCAGCCGGTGACACCGACTTCCTAATAAACCCTCTTGCCAGGTTCTCCTGAATATATTGCGACATGGCCTCTGTCTCAGGAAGAGAGAGGGGATAGACCCTTCCCCGAGGGGGTTCTGCGCCAGGCAAGAGGTCGATAGGACAGTCATAGGGGCGATGAGGTGGAAGAGTCTCAGCAGCCTTCTTGGAGAACACATCTGCACATGACCAGTAGCACTTGTGGAGTGGAGTAAGATCTGCGGGTAACTCAGTAGTGGTAACCTGAACGCAACTCCTGACACATCTGCCTCTACATGCATCACTCCAACCCAGTATCCTACCCGAAGTCCACTCTATATGTGGGGAGTGGAAACGGAGCCAAGGTATACCTAGTAGGATCTCGTCTAATCCCTCGGGAAGGACGAGTAGGGAAATAAGTTCCTGATGGGAAGGAGATACCAACAATGCAAGTGGAACAGTCTGGTGTGTAATTTGTGAGGGCAATGTCGACCCATTCACTACCCGGACAGTCACTGATTTGTCAAGAGCCACCAGAGGAATTGCATGACGGCGAGCAAAGTCAGAGAACATGAAGTTCCCCTCTGCTCCTGAGTCCACGCAAAGGTCGGCGGCGATAGTGGAAGTGCCTACAGTGATTGTCCCTTTAAGTGTCAACTTGGAGGAAAATGCCGCTGTCTCTAGTGAACCTCCTCCCAGGACCACTAGACGCGATCGCTTCCCCGATCGCTGTGGACATTTGTTGGCATAATGTCCTGTCTGCTGGCACACTCTACAGACCACGGATACTCGAGTGGTCCGAGACTTAGATCTCACTCGAGAAATCTCCATGGCCTCAGGGGAATCGGACGCCTGAATGGAAGATTCCAGAGGCCTGGCGAAGGTGGGCGCCAGCCGGAACCTCTGCCTACACTGGGCCCGCTCCAACCTCCGCTCGTTAAAACGAAGGTCGATGCGGGTAGATATGGTAATGAGCTCCTCCAGTGTGGCAGGAATCTCCCTGGTGGACAAGGCGTCCTTCACATGGTCTGCCAGTCCCCTCCAATACATGGGTATAAGGACTTTATCTGGCCAATCCAGCTCAGAGACCAGAGTCCGAAATTGGACGGCAAACTGGCTGACCATGGATGAACCCTGGGTGATAGTCAACAGTTGAAGAGCCGTATCGTGGGTGACACGAGGTCCTAAAAAGACCTGTTTAAGAGTGTCCAAGAAGAGAGGAGCACTCTGCACCACACGATCTTCGCGCTCCCATAACGGCGTTGCCCACTCCAACGCCTGCTCGACAAAAGGGATATGATAAAACCCACTTTCGCCCTCTCCGTGGGATAACGTGCAGCCAGAAGCTCTAGATGTATGGAGCACTGACTGACGAAACCCCGACATTGTTTACTGTCACCGGTAAACTTGTCTGGAAGTGGGAGGCGGGAAATAGTCGGAGCAGGGATGGCAGAGGACAACCTGGTTGCAGCCACGCTAGCAGCCTGAACAGCGACTGCGGTAACATCCACAGCTGAGGTTGTGCGCTCAAGAGCCGCCAACCTACCCTCCAGCTGCTGGATGTACTGCCTTAGACGCTGGTCATCCGCCATTTTACTAGCCAGACCCTGGCGCTAATATTATGTTAGGGTCTGTGGAACGCACCTAATAGATATAATAGAGAGGTGCGTTCGCAGCCCGGGGTCCACCGTGCAGGCGAAGCCCGCTGCTAATAAGATGGCGAAAGTAGCAAACTCTGTTATCCCGCAGAGTCGCTATAAATAAACGCCGTAGCGCGTTGTGGCAGTAAGTGCGAACTCTGTTAATCCCAGAGCCGCTAACGGGATGCCACAGCGCTATATGGCGATAGGTGCGAACTCACTTAGCTTTAGTGAGCCGCAAAGTAAACACGCTAGGGCGCTGTCTAGCGTCAAAAGCGAACCCTGTTACGTCACAGAGCCGCTGAGAAAAAGTACCGTGTCCTGTCAAGCTCTCAGGTACACGGTTAATTGCTAGCGAGCATAATACGTGGTCATGCGCTAATGTCCTCGCGGGAGTCACCTGCAATCTATGGCGTCTGAACGCCAGACCCTGATTACTGCAATCAAACTCCTCACCGGTTATGCCGGTAATCTAGGGCATCTAGGACACCGACCCTGACCAGCTAGCACACCAAACTCCTCACCGATTAAGTCGGTATTCTAGTGGCTTATTTCAGCCGGGTCCCTAACCACACACACGCATGACCATACTGGCGCATAGCATACAATGGTTGATATTAGCGCATGGTGGCCCAGCCATGCTACCCTTTTATAGCAACAGCTACAGGACCTTCCAGGAACAAGGACCAATGAGAAACCTGTTCCAGAAGACTAGTAGTAACAGGGCCTTCCTGGCGGGCCAATAGGAGCTGCTGCAGTACCTGAGCATATGACCCCTGATCTCCAATGAGAGATCTCACTCTGGGCATGCTCAGAAGGGAAAATGCAGTACTTTGTCCCAAAGACGTCTGCTCCATCATTGGCTATAATAGCAGATCCAGGAAAGGCAGCAGCAAGTCACTGCCCAGTAGTGGAGTGGGCAAGATGCCTGGACCGACGTCTCTGCTGAGCAGGCTCCACTGCGGCCGGAGATGAATGGGAGACCGTAGCGGGACGGGTTCGAGACTCCCCTTGTGTAGCAGCGGGAAATCGAACCCTAACATATATATATATACTAGTTATGAACCCGTTCTATGCCCGGGTGGCAAGCATTTTTATAGGTATATGGTCTCCCATCCTGGTATGTGCTGCCCCCCTCCTATCCTGGTATGCATGGCACCCGTCATCCCTATCCTGGTATGCATGGTACCCCTCATCCCTATCCTGGTATGTATGGTCCCCTCACCCCCACCCAAATCTGGTATGCATGGCACCCCATTCCTCATCCTGGTATGCATGGTCCCCTCACCCCCCCATCCTGGTATGCATGGTAGCCCCTCATCCCTATCCTGGTGTGCATGGTACCTGCTCATCCATATCCTGTTATTCATGGTCCCCCACCCCCCTATCCTGGTATGCATGGTCCCCTCACCCCCCAATCCTGGTATGCATGGTCCCCTTCCCAGCAATCCTGGAATGCATGGTCCCCTCATCCCCCAATTCTGGTATGAATGGTCCCCTCACCCCCAATACTGGTATGCATGGTCCCCCCTCATCCCTATCGTAGGATGTATGGTACCCCCTCACCTCCCAATCCTGGTATGCATGGTCCACCCTCATTGGGAACAAAGATCTCAAATTTGGACTCATCAGACCAAAGCACAGATTTCCACTGGTCTATTGTCCATTCCTTGTGTTCTTTAGCCCAAACAAGTCTCTTCTGCTTATTGCCTGTCCTTAGCAGTGGTTTCCTAGCAGTTATTTTACCATGAAGGCCTGCTGCACAAAGTCTCCTCTTAACAGTTGTTGTAGAGATGTGTCTGCTGCTAGAACTCTGTGTGGCATTGACCTAGTCTCTAATCTGAGCTGCTGTTAACCTGCGATTTCTGAGGCTGGTGACTCGGATAAACTTATCCTCAGAAGCAGAGGTGACTCTTGGTCTTCCTTTCCAGGGGCGGTCCTCATGTGACCCAGTTTCTTTGTAGCGCTTGATGGTTTTTGCAACTGCACTTGGAGACACTTTCAAAGTTTTCCCAATTTTTCGGACTGACTGACCTTCATTTCTTAAAGTAATGACGGCCACTCGTTTTTCTTTACTTAGCTGCTTTTTTCTTGCCATAATACAAATTCTAACAGTCTATTCAGTAGGACTATCAGCTGTGTATCCACCAGACTTCTGCACAACACAACTTATGGTCCCAACCCCATTTCTAAGGCAAGAAATCACACTTATTAAACCTGACAGGGAACACTTGTGAAGTGAAAACCATTTCCAGTGACTACCTCTTGAAGCTCATCAAGAGAATGCCAAGAGAGTGCAAAGCAGTAATCAAAGCAAAAGGTGGCTACTTTGAAGAACCTAGAATATAAGACATATTTTCAGTTGTTTCACACTTTTTTAAGTATATAATTCCACATGTGTTAATTCATAGTTTTGATGCCTTCAGTGTGAATGTACAATTTTCAGTCATGAAAATACAGAAAAATCTTTGAATGAGAAGGTGTGTCCAAACTTTGGTCTGTACTGTATATATACGTATATATATATATATATATATATATATATATATACATATATATATGTATATATATATATATATTTTTTTTTTTTTTACAGCCAATCTAGGCAAACCAAAACTTGTGGACAAAGTTTTTCTACTCACCATGTATAAGGATTCTGCAGCTGGTTGTGTTTCCTTGAAAAGTAAAGCAAGAATAGAAATTATATAAAGGTATAAGATTATTTTGATGAGAATCTGTGGAACACTTCAAAATTCCATAACTAGTTTCGTTAAGTTAGGTAGCGAGGGTTTGGCACACGGGTGAATGGTGGTGCAAGTGAACGGGATCAGAAACCCCTAAATAGTAAAGTTTATAAACACTGCACTCGTAAGAATAAATTGATGCTTTAAGTGAATATTTATTGAACGTATAGACGAAAGCGATAAGTAATTTTTGACGTTTCGGCCTCCACTGGGCCTTGATCACAAAATCGCCTTATTGTGTTGATATAAAGGGAAGTATTCTGGACATCCTAGCATAGGATAAGTCCGGAGAAGAGGAGTAAGATCCTTGCAAGAGTTACTTTAGAACAATAAACGCATGTAACACATGCTTGTAGTGTGATCCTCTAGGGGACGGGATCAGGATCAATTGTATATGGTCTGGGTCTTATAGATAACACCGCAGAAGTAAAATAGTAGACCGCCAGCTGGGGAGTTAGATATAGTCACTGCTAGGCATAATGTGCAGGAAAGACTTGCCAGCTATGGTGCTTGTCAGCACAGATGTGCCAGCGTCTACATTGAGCCACCAACGCTCTGGACCTGACTCCCGACTACCAACACGGATTTACTGCCTATCCCTTATGCTGACAAGCACCATAGCTGGCAAGTCTTTCCTGCACATTATGCCTAGCAGTGACTATATCTAACTCCCCAGCTGGCGGTCTACTATTTTACTTCTGCGGTGTTATCTATAAGACCCAGACCATATACAATTGAATTACTTATCGCTTTCGTCTATACGTTCAATAAATATTCACTTAAAGCATCAATTTATTCTTACGAGTGCATAGTTTCGTTAAGTTACATGGTTTCTACTTTGCTAAAAGCTAGTGCTCCATTACTTTTGGCAATGTATATTGTTGGTCTGGTGATCTGTCTGATACAGGTAGAAGTTAGGAAGAATTTTTTTTCACTTTGTGGCACATTGGTCTATTTTGGAAGATTTTGGTTTTCTCTGCATTAACTGGTGTTATGTACATATAATGATTTGAACTTGATAGAACTCTTCTCTTTCACCCCTCTAACTGAAACTACCCGAACAGGATCACCATGACGTGGTGGGATGACTTTTATGTTTTTTTGGGCAAAAATATGTTAACCAACTACCCTATATTATTTTCATGCACTGCTGCTATTTATTTATTGCAGGTGTAACAAAGTCACTGGTAGAGTGCTGGGGGGGAGATATGTTTCACTGCGCTTAATGGCGTCAGTGATATAAAACCTAGAGTTTTTCCTCCAGCACACTAAGTGCAGTGAGGGGTTAACAGCTAATCTGTATAATGGGCTGAGTTTTATGTGGACATCCATAGAGCGGGTGGGAGGATGTCCACCTTATCTCCAGCCCAGGGTGTAGTCTGGGGCTTAAGCCCCCGTCTCACATAGCGATATCGCTAGCGAGATCGGTGCTGAGTCACTAGTTTTGTGACGCAGCAGCGAGCTCACCAGCGATATCGCTGTGTGTGACATTCAGCGACGATCAGCCCCCTGCCGGGTATCGCTGATCGTCGCTGAAATGTCAGGACATTTTTTTGATCGCTGGTCTCCCGCTGACAGGCACGCATCGCTGCGTGTGACAGGCGGGAGACCAGCGATCCACTGGTAACCAAGGTACACAGCGGGTTTCCAGGCGCGGGGCTGTGCCTAGAAACCCGCTGTGTACCTTGGATACCAGCTCCCTGATGCAGGGAGCTGGTAACCAAGGTACACAGCGGGTTTCCAGGCACCGCGCAGCGCCTGGAAACCCGATGTGTACCTTGGTTACCAGCTCCCTGCATCAGGGCGCTGGTATCCAAGGTACACTGCGGGTAACTAAGCAATGTTACCCGCAGTGTCGCTTGTACTGATCGCTGCCTGAGCTGCCTGTTTGGCAGCTCAGCAGCGATAATGTAGCGATACACCAGTGATCCTGATCGTTGTCGGGATCGCTGGTGTATCGCTATGTGAGACCCAGCCTTTACATAGCTGGCCTACAAAGGCAGTAGGTGTTTAGTGTATGGAGAGGAACACTCCAGAGAAGTTGTTATGCTGGAACCAACCTGAATCGTGTGTGTTCTGCTAGCAGAGAGCAAAAGGAACCCCTCTCTCAGAAGGACTGTGCTTTGTGCTACCCAGAGGGCTGTATTTGTTTTACTTCACCTTGGTTTATGCTGCCTATAATAAACTAAAGGAAGTTCTTATAGAGACAGTGTCCCCGTGTCTACCTCAGTATACTGCTGAGTGAGCCGATCTACCACACAGGGTATTCACTCATTTTGTTCTTCTCTTGGGTTTTTTATGTTCATACATTACATTTGGAATATACAGATATATTTCAGTTTGCTATTGCTATGGACAGCAATATACAGTACCCTAAGGTGAGGTGTTGGAAAACAGAAGGAATGTGAGTTTGCAATAAATATTTGAATGTAATCTGTTCATATGAAAACATGGTTAGAACACTTCATATTATTATTATTCATTTTTATAGCGCCATTTATTCCATTGCGCTTTACATGTGAGAGGGGGCAAATATAGACAAGTACAATAAACATAAGCAATACAGGACACACATAAGCACAGAAGAGAGGACCCTGCCTGCGAAGGTTCACAGTCTACAGGGGATGGGTGAGGATACACTAGGAGAGGGTAGAACTGGTCGTGCGGCGGTACAGTAGACTGAGGATCACTACTGGTTGTAGGCTTGTCGGAAGAGGTGGGTCTTCAGGTTCTTTTTGAAGATTTCCAAGGTAGGTGAGAGTCTGGAATTCTCTACCCCAACACATCAGAGTATAGGGGAGGCACAGGAGAAGTCTTGTATGCGGTTGTGGGAAGAAGAGATAAGAGGAGAGTAGTGAAGGAGATCTTGAGAGGATCGAAGGTTGCATGTGGGTAAGTAGCGGGAGACCATGTCACAGATGTATGGAGGGGACAGGTTGTGGGTGGTTTTGTATGTCATAGTTATGGTTCATGATAGGGAGCCAATGAAGGGTTCGGCTTAGGGGAGAGGCTGGGGAATAACGGGGAGACAGGTGGATTAGTCGGGCAGCAAAATGTAGGATGGATTGGAGTGGTGCTAGAGGGGAGGCCAGAGAGTAGGAGGTTGCAGTAGTCAAGGCGGGAGATGATAAGGGCATGCACTAGTGTTTTTGTGGTGTCGTGGTCAAGGAATGCACGGATCCGGGAAATATTTTTGAGTTTGAGACGGCAGGAGGAGGCTAGGGTTTGGATATGTGGCTTGAAAGAGAGGGCAGAGTCGAGTATCACCCCGAGGCACCGAGCATGCGGGATTGGGGAAAGTGAGCAGCCGTTGACATTGAGGGATAGGTCTGGTGGAGGGGTAGAGTGAGATGGGGGAAAGATGATGAATTCTGTTTTGTCCATGTTCAGTTTTAGAAAGCAAGCAGAAAAGAAAGCTGAAATGGAGGACAGACATTGTGGGATTTTTGTCAGTAAGGAGGTGAGGTCAGGTCCAGATAGGTAGATCTGCATGTCATCGGCATAGAGATTATACTGTAAACCGTGGGATTCTATGAGCTGTCCCAGGCCGAAGGTGTAGATGGAGAAGAGTAGGGGTCCTAGAACTGAGCCTTGAGGAACACTGACAGAGGGGGCGAGGTGAGAAGGTGGTGTGGGAGAGGGAGACACTGAATGTTCGATATGTTAGATATGATGAGATCCAGGATAGGGCCGAGCCTGTGATGCCCAGAGATGAGAAAATCTGGAGCAGGAGGGAGTGGTCCACAGTGTCGAAGGCAGAAGACAGGTCCAGGAGAAGGAGGACTGAGTAGTGTCGCTTGCTCTTGGCGGTTAGTAGGTCGTTGGTGACTTTAGTTAGGGCAGTTTCAGTTGAGTGATGCAGTCGGAAGCATAATTGTAAGCGGTCAAAGAGGGAGTAAGAGGAGAGGTGGGAGGACAGTTCAAGATGGACATGCTGTTCCAGTAGTTTTGAGGCATAATGGAGAAGAGATATCGGGCGTTAGCTAGACGCAGCGGATGGGTCAAGGGAGGACTTTTTGAGGATGGGTGTGATTAAGGCATGTTTGAAGGATGAGGGGAACACACCATTTGTAAGTGAGAGGTTGAAGAGGTGTGTTAGAGAAGGGATGAAGACTGTGGCGAGGTTAGGGATGAGGTGGGACGGGAGCGGGTCAAGCGTGCAAGTGGTGAGGTGTGATCTTAAAAGGAGGGTGGAGAGTTGATCTTCTGTCATGGTGGAGAAGTTGGTTTTGGGGGAACAGGGCTGAGCAGCTAAGAGGGGCAGTGGGGGCTGTGGGGCAAAGATTTCTCTGATCGTATCAATCTTCTGCTTAAAAAAGGAGGCAAAGTCTTCAGCAGAAATGAGAGGAGAAGGAGGAGGTGCTGGGGGACGGAGTAGAGAATTGAAAGTGTTGAAGAGCTGTTTAGGGTTGTGAGACGGGGAGGATATGAGAGATGAGAAGTAAGTTTGCTTTGCGGCAGTGAGTGTGGACTTGAAGCTGGTGAGGGACTGCTTGTATGCGGTTAAGTGCTCGGCAGAGCGTGATTTCTTCCATCTCCGCTCAGCAACCCTGGAAGCCCGTCTCAGTTCTTTGGTGAGGCTGGTCAGCCAGGGCTGCCTGTTGATTGTGCGAGTTTTGCTATGTGTGAGGGGGCGGCCGAATCAAGTGCTGCTGTTATTGTGGTGTTATAAAAGGTGGCAGCAGCATCTGTGTCATGAAGTGAGGCTATCTCTGTAAGAGGGAGGAGGGACTCAGAGAGCGATTTTAAATTGAGGTGTTTGAGATTTCTGCGAGGATGAGCGAGTTTGTGAAGTGGGGGTTGCGTACTAGGAGAGTAGAGGGAAAAAAATGTCAGTAGGTTGTGGTCAGACAGGAGGAGGGGGGAGTTAGTGAGATTAGTAAGGGAGCAGAGGCGGGTGAAGATAAGATCGAGTGTGTGACCATCTTTGTGAGTGGCCGCAGAGGATCATTGAGTGAGGCCAAAGGAGGCAGTGAGCGATAGAAGTTTGGAGGCAGCGGAGGTGGAAGTGTCAATGGGGATGTTAAAGTCACCCATGATGATAGTGGGAATGTCAGCAGAGAGGAAATGAAGCAGCCAGGTGGTGAAGTGATCGAGAAAGGTGGAGATGGCTAGTTCTGGGGGGGCGGTAGATGACAGCTGGATGGAGGTAGGAAGGGGAGTAGATACGGACGGAGTGCACCTCAAACGAAGGTAGAGTAGCGGAGGGTGGCAGAGGAAGTGGGGTAAAGGAGCAGGTATTGGAGAGGAGCAAGCCAATTCCTCCACCACGTTTGTTGCTGGGGCGGGTGTGTGAGAAAGATGGAATCCGCCATAAGAGAGTGCAGCTGGAGAGGCTGACTCAGAGGGGGTGAGCCAGGTTTCAGTGATAGCAAGGAAGGAGAGTTTGTTGGTGATGAAGAGGTCGTGGATAAATGACAGTTTATTGCAGACTGAGCGTGCGTTCCATAGAGCTCCAGGTAGGGGGAGTGGGGGCAGGGTGAATGGGTATGAGGTTATCACGGCTACAGAAACGTGTAGAGGATCGTGGCAGGGTGTTAGAAATGAGTGTGGGGATTTGTTGAGGAGGGCCAGGGTTTGGGGATAGGTCGCCAGCGATGAGGAGTAGCAGACAGAGCGGTAGAAGGTGGGAGCAGGATAAGACATGATGTGGGCTTGTGCGTCTGGACAAAGAGGCTTGTATGTGGAGGAACAGTTCTGAGGAGAAGGTGAGGTGGCTGGGGAGAATGGAGGGGGAAATGACTACTTCCTTACTAGGTGGGGGGATTAGTGGAGATCGGGCAAAATAGAGAAGTATGGGGGTAAGGCTAAGTTCACACGTTGCGGAATTGCCGCGGAAATTTCCGCGGCAATCCCGCACTTCTCCCGCAGGAAATACGCACGTTTTTTGTATGCTGATTCCCGCCAGAATAATAACGTTTTGCAAGCGTAATTAGCTTGCAGAATGCTAGCGTTTTCCTAGCGATCTGTAGCATCGCTTGGAAAACTGATTGACAGGTTGGTCACACGAGTCACAGTGTTTGACACGTGTGACCAACTTTTTACTATTGATGCCGCCTATGTCGCATCAATAGTAAAAAGATCTAATGTAAAAATAATAAAAAAAATAATAAATAATGATATTCTCACCTTCCGGCGTCCCACGCAGCTTTCCCGCCTTCAGCGATGCTCCCGGCAACTTCCGGTCCCAGAAGTCCTTTGCGACAAATCACCCCGATGACGTAGCATCCCGCGAGACCGCTATGCCATCTGGGTGATCTTGCAAAGCATCACTGGGAACGGAAGTTGCCGGGAGCGTCGCTGAAGGCGGGAAAGCTGCGTGGGACGCCGGAAGGTGAGAAATATCATTATTTTTTATTTTAATTATTGTTTTACCAGGGATATGGTACCCAGGGCCTGGAGGAGAGTCTCCTCTCCTCCAGACCCTGGGTACCACCGCACATGAACCGCTTACATTGTGCATAGTGGGCATAGCCACATGCGGAAAGTAAGCGGTTCAATGCATTCCTATGGCGGCGGAATCACCGCGGTTACGCTAAATTAATGAACATGTTGCTAGATTTTCCGCGAAGCGTTTTTTTTTGCGGAGAATACCGCAACATGTGTGCAAAACATGCGCAATCAATTAACAAGTATAGAATGCTTAATGCTTGCGTTTTTTTCGCGGTTTAACCGCGGAAAATCGCGGAAAAAACCGCGAAAAAAACGCAATTATTCCTGATCGTGTGCACTTAGCCTAAGAGTGAGAAGAAGCCAAAACATTGTTGTGGTTTTAAAGTTTGTTACCTTACAGTCAAATTCCAGTCCAATTCTAGTCTAATTCAGAGTATAGTAATTAAAAATCTGTAATTTGAAAGATGGAATATGAAAGATGAATGGTCAGATGTATGGCCCTGAATATATGTGCAATTGAGAGGGTTCAGCTGTGAGGGGGGTTGTTATTTATTACTGTCATTTATTATGCTTTGCTTATATGGCACTATCATATTCCACAGCGCTTTACAGACATTATCAGCACTCTCCCCGATGTGTGTGGGAGGAAACCAAAAGAACCCACAGGAAACTCATGCAAACATGAGGAGAACATATATGCAGATGTTGTCATTGGTGGGATTTGAACCCAGGACCCCAGTGCTGCAAAGCAACAGGATTAACCACTGAGCCACCATGCTGCCCCATAAACAAATGTAACAGAGAATCATCACATACCTCCACATTATAATAGCCATCAATTATATCCTGTCTGTTTTCCAGTAACTCTGTGGATGGATCAGGAGAGATATTTAAAAAAAATCATAATTTTAATTTTAAGCATCCATTTATTTTCCTTTATAAATTATTAAAGTGGAATGAATCAATTCAAGGCAAATCAAATTTGTGCTGATGTTTTAGGGATTTCCAAATACTGTCTTGCAACTATCACATAATTTCGTAGTCAAAGAAAACCCTAAAAAGCCCTAGGACGCTGAAAAAACTTTACAGATCGTGTGTGCGTATGATAGCACAGCAGTGACGAATAGATACTACCCGTTTATCCACAGCCGTATACACTATTCAGCTTTTGAAATTATAACTACAAGGAAAAGTCATGGAATTATATAAATCACAAGATGAATTCATCTTGTGATTTCCATAATTCCATGACTTTTTCTGTTACTGATTTTAAAGTAATGGAATAATGGTAGCATTAGCAAAATTTTCAAAACCTTCCAAACCTATCTGTTTATTTCGTATGAAGTATTAGCACCTCGTGAAGAAATCCACACCCTTACAGCCTTGCTTGCAATCAATGAGGCTATTAATGGCTGTTTGAAGAAAGTTCTGCCACACTGAATGCACTTGGGCAAATCATCAAGATCCGCTGGCAGCTGCTGTATAATCAACGACCAATGTTGTCCCAGATGTGCTCGATGGGAGAGAAGTCTGGAGATGCTGCAGTCATGGGAAAATATTTAGAGTTGAGAGTCCTCAGTGGTTGATACCTTTTAATGGCTAACTGAAAAGATGGTAACAAATTGCAAGCTTTCGAGACTACTCAGGTCTCTTCATCAGGCTGAACTAATACAAAATCTGAAGAATCACATATTTATACACAAAAACACAGAAAAAATGCAATAGGTAAGACAAGTGACGTGAAGCAGAATAGTCATTATGGCAGAGGGATGAGCATAAATATTGGAACAGTTCATAGATAAGGAGAGAAAGTTTTATTACCCTCTGATTGGGGTCTGGTAATGTTTTGTGATGTTTTCACAGGGTATTTGGAGTAAATTCCTTAATTGATGTAATAGGCCATAAACCATGTGACAGGTTCATTCCAGCATTAAGAGTGTCAAAGGTCACCATCAATTTGTATTCGCAAATTCTTCTCTGCCTCTGAGATGTGAATCTGCTTCTTAGTACCAGTATTTTCATATCTGACATGCTATGATCAGGGGAGCAAAAATGTTTTGCCACAGGTAGATCCATTCTTTTTTCTCTTATTGCGTGGCGATGAGAATTCATCCTTGTTCTCAGTTTTTGCCCGGTCTCCCCCACATACAGACCCCCAGTTGGACATTTAGTACATATAATTAGGTACACAACATTAGATGTGATGCAGCTGAAAGAACCTGGTATCTTGTAGTCCTGATGTGAGTTGGGGATCTTTATCTTGTCCGTGGTCATTATAAATGGACAGGTTTTGCATTTCTTCTGATTGCAAGGCAAGGTTCCTGCAGCTGTTGGGGAGGACAGGGAACTTCTGACAATGATGCTTCTTAGATTTGGGGCTGTCTAAAACACAGTAGTGGGGGGTCTGGAAATATGGATTGTAACCGGGCATCTTTTTGTAGTAAAGGTTGTAGTTTCCGTGCAGCTCCCCTTAGCACCTCCAGATTTGGATTGTAGGTGACCACTAAAGGCACCCGGTTATTTTCTTCTTTAGCTTTGTAATGTAGCAGGTGATCCCTTGATATTCTGGTGGCTCTTGTAATTTGGTTTTCAATTGTTCTTGGATGGTAGCCCTGATCTAAAAAGGTCTTTCTAAGGCGACCAAGGTGTTCATCTCTATCCATGGGGTTGGAACATATACGGTTGTATCTGATGGCTTGGCTGTAGACAATAGAGTTTTTTATGTGTTTTGGATGGAAACTGTCCCATTTAAGGTATGTTGGACGGTCGATTGGCTTCTGATACAGGGATGTCTCTATTTCATTATCCTTCAGTTTAATGATGGTGTCCAAAAAGTTAATTTCAGTGCTGGAGTAGTTAAGTGTTAAGTTGATGGTGGGATGAAATTGATTGAACTGTTCGTGGAACGTCTTTAGCTGTTGCTCAGACTCCGTCCAGATGATTAAAATGTCATCAATGTAGCGGTAGTAGGCCCGAGGCCTGGTGGGACATGAGGACAGAAAGTCGCTTTCAAGCTTGGCCATGAAAAGATTTGCATACTGTGGAGCCATTTTACTTCCCATCGCTGTGCCAGTCTCCAGTAAATAGATCTTGTTGTCAAATTCAAAGTAATTGTGGGTGAGGATGAATTTTGTGAGTTTCACCACAGAATCAGCATCATTCTCTGTGTTTTTCATGAAGTCTTTGCAGGCATTTAATCCATCCTGGTGTGGGATATTAGAGTACAAGGATTCCACATCCATGGTGGCCAGGATGGTTCCTTCTGGTAGAGGACCTATTGCTGCTAGTTTATTCAGTAGGTCAGTTGTGTCATGGGAGCACATTTAGGTCATGCAGTCTGCTCACAGCAGCGCGTGAAACATGCGGCCTGGCATTCTTCTGTTGACAAATATTGCATGGTTCCAGAGATGTGGACTATGCTAATTTTTATGGTCTTTATTAAAGGGGCATTGCATTTCATTTTTTTGTTCATTCCTTTATTAAATACAGTATGTCTTAAATATTTTTCTTACCATTTCTCCTCTTTCTTACTGTTTTCCAGTATAAGCAGACAATCCCAAAAATAATTACTAGAACTCCCAAGATTATTCCAAAGGCATGTCCAAGTGTAAATCTAAAGTTTACGAATTCTAGAAATAAAAACAAACGAAACAAATAACAATTCTACTGCTAATAATAATAGTAATATTCAGAATAATTACAGAGGAGAGAATTGGTTCAATGCATAACACAGTTTTGCCAAATTTTCCAACATTTTACCCAACAAATTTGAATATGTTGCAATTTGATTTATGTGAAATATCTAAAATAGCAGCCTACATTTTACACAAAGCAAAAGACTGCATGAGTCAGAGACAACTTATATAACTTCAGGCACGGCAACCCACACTTCCCCATAATGTCTTGCAGCTATCTAATCACCTGGTATAGCAAAGCTAATCCTGAGGCACTATCACAGCCTGTATAAAAGCTACGGCATGGAATGCAGCAGCTGTTTTGTGTTGAATTTGCATAGTGAGAAGTCACATCTCACAGTCTTGCTCATGTTAATGTTCTCAAGGTTTTATGATGATTAGATTCAGAAAAACCAAAGGGAAAGGGAACATTGATTAGGTCTTGTAGGCATAATACAGATATTGAAAGGCCACCATATTTCAGCCATCTGAAACCAGAATAAATATCATAAATAACCCACTAATACACAGCTTTGCAAGAGTAAAATTGTTTGAAAAGAGGTGATTCTTATAGACTTTCGATAACAGAACTCAGTAAAAATCTAAAAAAAATTTCAGCACATAGTTTTTTCACAAACACTGACTACATGGGCTTTTTATTGCACCATACTTTGACCCTTTTGCGTGACCTTTGTGGATGATTTTGGCGTCATTAGAATGGTGTCATTTTACCTCAACAGTACAAGAAATGAAAGCTGCTCTGTGATTGGTTGTTATGGGCAGTAAAGACAGATTCATAATGACCCTATGGCTCATAACAGTGTGATGGTGTTCAAAGGATCCAATCAGAGCACACCTTTCATTTTACCTCAGAAGCATAAGAACTGAAAGCTGCACTGTGATTGGTTGCTATAGGGACAAAGGCAGAATTTCTTTTAGATGGAGTCCATAAGAGTGTGGTGGTGTGTTTACCTCGATTCCTTTCAGTATTAAGCGGTTGTGGTGGATTAAGCTTCTGTTTCTAACAACATGATCAAAATAGCTACAAGGGGGTGTTGTAATCCACCTGAAGCCTTTTGCTACATTTGTTGTTGTTTTATAGTGACGAAACAACAATCAGGAAAAGTAGTGGGCTCCACCTGTAGTTTGTTCTGTTTGTGTAGGCGAACTATGACTGGCCTGAAGGGAAGAAAGAAAGCTTTCGTTTTGGCATGCCTATGATCTGGAGGCAACCATCACAGAGATGACTGCTATTTTTGCACCTGCAACATGGAGGGATTCAGCTTTAAAAATAATAAAAGGAAATTATATTCTCAGACCTGCCGTCAGGGCCGGCTCCAGGTTTTTATGGGCCCCGGGCGAAAGAGCCTCAGTGGGCCCCTTTAACACAGACCACGATTCATAATGCACAGATACAGCAGAGAAATATAGGTACAGTACAATGCCAAATACTTCACTTCTTCCATTACATGACTGATATCAATTGTAAATTGTACAATAGCTCAAAAACCGCCAAATCCTCACAGCGCACAGAACAGACTGGACAGTAGAGTCCTCCATACAATATTATGGGCACCACAGTCTCCCCCTCATCACCCATATAATACCCCATGCAGGATGTCACCCCCCATATAATGCTCCATACAGAATACTGGACCCAAAATAATGCTCCATACAGAATACTGGACCCAACATAATGCTCCATACAGGATACTGGTCCCCATATAATGCTCCATACAGGATACTGGTCCCCATATAATGCTCCATACAAAATATGGAGCTCTCCTCTGCGCTGTACTGCGTTCTGCACTGTTACGGCTCAGGAAAGGGCGCTGTGGAAAGACTCCCCATTATCATCATGATTGTCTCCCCATCATCATCATTGCCTCCTTATCATCATCATTGCCTCCCCATCATCATCATGGCCTCCCCATTATCATCAATGCCTGCCCATCATCATCATCTCCTCCCCATCATCATCTTCTCCCCATCATCAATGCCTGCCCATTATCATCAATGCCTGCCCATTATCATCATCTTCTCCCCATCATCATCAATGCCTCCCCATTATCAGCAATGCCTGCCCATCATCATCTTCTCCCCATCATCAATGCCTGCCCATTATCATCATCTTCTCCCCATCATCATCATCAATGCCTCCCCATTATCAGCAATGCCTGCCCATCATCACACACAGACAGCACACAAGCACTCTCTCACATACATACACACACACACATACATACACACACAAAGCACCGCACTACATACACACAGAGACACACACACACACGTCTTACCTGTCCGGCGTCCCCGCGCTCTGTGCCACAGCCGGCCGCTGAATGATGACGTCATTCAGCGGCCGGCTGTGAGAGGAAGCGCCGGCGCCCCCTGGAGCCCGGAGCTGCGGCAGCGGAGGCACGGGAGAGGTAAGTATTGTGCCAGCTGATGCCGGGGCCCTGAGCAAGCGGGGGAGGGGTGCCCAGTGGCGGCGCTGACACCGCTCTCCTCCGGTAACGGGTGCGGGGGTGCCAGACTGTGAGTGGGCACCCCCGCATGCTCAGGGCCCCGGCACTTGCCCGGGTGTGCCGGGTGCTGACGCCGGCCCTGCCTGCCGTCATCAATTCGCACTGTGCCTCATGGTCCAGGAATACCTATCCCTTCACCTATGGAGAAACCTGAAGATATACCTGATTCAGAACATGAAGAACAGAATTCTGACAAAGACTTTCACACTAGTCCCAATGAGCCACAGCTTTTTTCGCAGCTACAATTAAATGATTTATTCAGAGACTTGGACCTTCTTAAACATTCTATGGGTCTTTTAGGCTCTAGACTAAAGAAAAAGAACCTGCTAGCACCTGTTGCCAATTTTTAATGGAACAGAAGCAGAGAAAGGAATTCCTTCCATAATTTTCTCATGATGGTGCTGTATCGACCCGCCACCACAATTGTGGATTACCAGGGCAATGGGGTACTCAGAGCCGAGCCCATGGAAGTCTATGGGGTTTGTCACAGGTAGCGGTGGCTCGGTCTGTGGCCCTGGCGGTCTGGCGTATGTTGGGGGGTATATTTACAGGGGATAGATATATTTACAGTTCGTGACGCCACCTGTAGTCTCTGGTAATTTGTACCAGCGCTGCTGTAGATCTCTGAGGGGATGGTGAGGCAGCTAGATGTCGGGTCCCCTACAGGTGGGACTCTTCCCTCAGGTCGATGGTTATGGTGGGGTTGTGCAGGCATGCAATTAAATAACTCAGTCTCACACCGTCAGCGTCTTTCCATACCTTTGTAAGATGGTAAGGCAGGTCCCAGGGAGGCTGATCCAATGGAGAATGTGTTTTGAGGTAGCAGCTGGACAAGTTAGGGGCCTCCTTTACTTTCACAATGATGAGTCCAACCAGCATAAAGCGTAGTTCCCTCTATAAACTCCAGCTATTCCAAAGCTGTACTGCCCGGTCAGTTTTGTGGTCGGAGCCTTCCTGTGATGAAACTAGGTTCTTCTATGCTTGGCCTAGCTCAAAGTTCCTATTCCACCTGACCCCAGTTACGTACCGACACTCCAAGGGCTGCTCGCCGCGACCTAACGTCCGGTAAGCCTCTGGTTTTCCTACCACTATGCGTGAAGCTATAGTGGTGCTTCGGTCCCCAGTGACCGGTGACAATGTGCAGGACTTCTCCAATCCTAAAGCACTTCTAATTCCTTCCACTGTGCCTTTCGCCTTGTCCGCGCTTGTAGCATAAGCATTCCTCACTTCAAAGGTTATAAAAGTCAGTCCCTTTCTTAACTTCTTTCTTGAGCTTGTTGCCAGAATCTCAGTAATCCTCTAGGCAGGAGCACGTCTCTGAACCTTCACTGTCCTTGGGACAGGAGACTGAAGTATATCTGCAACTCACTCACTCTTCTCTCCTCCTGCACAGGCTTCACACTGTCTGCTCTGTCCGAAGACAGGAAACTGACTGCACTGAACTCCTGACTGACTGAGCTCATATATCCTGTGGGTGCGTCTAAGTGTGTTGGAATGAATGTTCATTGAGCATTAAACTGCTATCTCTCCACACACTCTCCAGGGTACTGCGTGTGCCTTCACACCAGGGCTACACAGTGCTCTAGTGTATTGTAGTGATGATTCTGGGCTGAAGTAAAAATTTTGCATTCAGTACAATGTGAGCAAGTGGAGACTCTTTATTGATTCATCCAAAAAAGTCTGTAAGCTGTGCTACTACACAATGGCTGCAAATATGCTTTAGTGCCTCTAGGGCATTCTGTGCATTTGAAGGAAAGCTATGAGAATTTAGGCTTTATTCTCAAGAAACTCAACTACTAGAATCAAGGCTTTGTCTATATGGTATTTGTGAGGAAGGAACAGCCCCCATCTTGGATATGGCCTGCTCCAGCCGCCATTTTGTCTGAATTCACAGATTCACAGCAGCTAACTGCTGTAATTCCCTATGGCCTCTGGGCATATTCGATACAATAGGGTTTGGTCTCCACTGCGAATGAAAAGATCTATTAGTATGCTGAGTAGATTCGACTCAAGACAGGATTTACTGCTCAATATGAATAGCCAGGCCTGTTCGTATGCTAAGTAGGCCAGGCTCAACAATACTTCAAAGCTGGGGGCTTCAATTAGATTATACCTGCCAGCTAGACACAGAAAACACATCTATTGTGTCTCCCAGCCAAGACGGCTCCGTTCTAGGATTATGAATTATGAGCACATCTTTCTAGGTACAAACTCATAATAAATATCTGCGTGATCCTGCGGACCTCGGGCATCTGATGGTGCAACTCCCGAGTCGGTGATGGCTCGGGAGTCTGAGATATAGAGATTGGCACTCCAAAGAGACCCAATCAGGCCAGGTTTGATCTCCACGCGACAGGCAAAACATACTGCATCCGCTGGTACCTCTCGTGTCCTGATCCGATCGTCCTGGAGAAAGTTAACCCCTTTATTAGGTATTGGGAATAAATTCTGCAGGGGGCTAAGGGTGGAGATTATCATCCCACCCTTGGACACCGAGGGGAGGGAACTATCAGGTTTAAGAACTGTGAGCTATGGGCAGACTGGATCCATTCTCACAGCAGCAAGACAATGAAGAACTAAGGACCAAGGGACAGATCTGCCAAGGGAGCAGCGGTACATGTTTTGGGGGACTGTCCAGCAACTAAGACTTTCACCTGTGGATCGCAGAGCTCCCTGCCTCCACATGCCCCTACAACGTGGTAATATTGACCTCTAGCTAATACCTCTAAGCCTTGTACCATTATTGTTGTATTTTACTCTGACTGCAAATCCATTGTAATTCCATTGTATAGCTTACTGTATATTTCTGTAATTATCTATTGCGCCTTTACAGCAATTAAACCATAAAATTAATCTTGGGCTGATGCTTTTACTCTGATCACGAATCTTAGAATAACCAGTGGGTAACAGGACACCCTCCCCGGCAGCCATTTGCCCTAGGCGCAGTTCCTTTACTGACCTGAGAGACAAAGGGGGCGTTGGAGAGCTATGCCTGTGGAGTTACGTCATATTGGGGCTGTCCTTCACAGTATTCTTAAGACATACAGTGATTTTTACATTCTGTTCCAAGTGTATCTAATATAGAAATATGCTGCTTTTCATTTATATATTTATGAAGGCTGTTTTCAAGGAGTACATACAGGGCCGGCTCCAGGTTTTTATGGGCCCCGGGCGAAAGAGTCTCAGTGGGCCCCCTAAACACAGACCACGATTCATGATGCACAGATACTGCAGAGAAATATGGGTATAGCACAACGCCAAACACTTCTTTTCTTCCATTACATGACTGATACCTATTGTAAATTGTACAATAGCTCAAAAACCGCCAAATCCTCACAGCGCACAGTACAGACTGGACAGTACAGTCCTCCATACAATATTATGGGCACCACATAGTCTCCCCATCATCATCCATATAATACCCCATGCACGATGTCACCCCGCCATCCCCCATATAATGCTCCATACAGAATACTGGACCCAATATAATGCTCCATACAGAATACTGGAACACATATAATGCTCCATACAAAATATGGAGCTCTCCTCTACACTGTGCTGCGTTCTGCACTGTTACGGCTCAGGAAAGGGCGCTGTGGAAAGACTCCCCATTATCATCATCATTGCCTGCCCATTATCATCATAATTGCCACCCCTCATCATCATTGCCTGCCCATCATCATCATCATTGCCTCCCTATCATCATCATTGCCTCCCCATTAATATCATCATCATCATTGCCTTCCCATTATCATTGCCTCCCCATTAATATCATCATCATCATTGCCTTCCCATTATCATTGCCTCCCCATCATCATCATTATCATTGCCTCCCCATTAATATCATCATCATCATTGCCTTCCCATTAATATCATCATCATCATTGCCTTCCCATTATCATTGCCTCCCCATTAATATCATCATCATTGCTTCCCATTATCATTGTCTCCCCATCATCATATTTATCATTGCCTCCCCATTAATATCATCATCATCATTGCCTTCCCATTATCATTGCCTCCCCATTAATATCATCATCATTGCCTTCCCATTATCATTGTCTCCCCATCATCATATTTATCATTGCCTCCCCATTAATATCATCATCATCATTGCCTTCCCATTATCATTGCCTCCCCATCATCATCATCATCATCATCGCCTCCTCACCACCATCACTGCCTGCCTCCCCCCACCACCATCACACATGCACTCTCTCACATACACACAGGCAGGCACACACACACATCTCACATACACACAGGCAGGCACACACACACATACATCTCACCTGTCCGGCGTCCGCGCGTTCTCTGCCACAGCCGGCCGCTGAATGATGACGTCATTCAGCGGCGCTGCTGTGAGAGAGGAAGCGCCGGCGCAGGCGCCCCCTGGAGCCGGGAGCTGCGGCAGCGGAGGCACGGGGAGAGGTACGTATTGTGCCGGCTTGTGCCGGGGCCCTGAGCAAGCGGGGGGGCCCAGTGGCGGCGCTGACACCGCTAACGGGCGCCGGGGTGCCCTACGGCAAGTGGGCCCCCCCTGCCTGCTCAGGGCCCCGGCACTTGCCCGGGTGTGCCGGGTGCTGACGCCGGCCCTGAGTACATAGATGGATATATATCTCTGTGACTGAGAGATATACTTTTTGTACGAGCGATTTCAACGGAGCGGCCACACTGAGCGCTATTTTAAGGTTAGAATGATGTTAAGTTGCTGCGCAGACGCAGTGGAGGGTGACTGAACTTCTGTAGCGTTTATTTGGGAGTGGATCAGAGGAGGCGCGTTCCTATGCGCTTGCGCAGCGGCCATGACAAGAATTACGTCATGCAGACACTCTCCGGCTCATTGGCTGATGTTAGTATTTATACCCTCACACAGCTGAGCTTTAGACACGTCCCCCGAAGAAGCAGACTGGGCGAAACGCGCGCGTCGGGGTGGGAGGCCTTCCAGCACAGTCTTCATTAGATCAGGTAACAATCCATGGTCTCTACCATTTTGATACCGCTTTTTTGCAGTTTTGCACTACCGATTATTCACATGTGCCGCTAGTTTGTATGTCCACCATTGATATGATGCCTCTATGAATTGCTTTCTTTGCATGATATGGTCATTAGTTTAAGTTATACATTTTTTTAACTATCTGTGACCCTCATTGCTCTGATATGGCAATTGTCTTGCCACTATATACTACTTAATATTCTATCAGAGGTGCTATTTTTATGTGCACTAATTTATTTTGCATGATATGATTATTGGCTTTGGCTATATATTTTGTTAGAGGGACAATTTGTCTCTTACTTTTTGATATTATATACTATCATATTCTATTTGATTGGTTTTTGCACACATAAATATGACAAGATTGCCACCTAGTGGTGTATACCTTTAAAACTTATGAATAACCTTCAGATAGAGATTATGCACTGTGCACTTTATATATCTTCATTTATTTTTTGCAGAATAAATTAGTAATCTAATCTGTGGCATGCATTTGGATGGATCTATTTTGATTTATTACTGACTGTGCCTGGACTTTAACCTCCATTTTTTCAGTGCTGTATTCTGATGATAAATTTATTGATTCCTGTTTTTTACATTTTTTTTTTCAATAAATTTTTGTTTCAAATTTGTTTTCTAGTCACTTAATTCAGTTTTTGTACCCCCATTTATGGGAAAGTATAAAAACAATTGTATCTAATCTGTTTTGGTAAAGAAGTGTTAACCCTTTAGTAGGGTATATCATTATTGTATAAAGGATCTTTGTGTACATCTAGAATCAAGGGTGGTCAATATGTGGTGATTTGACTGTTCTCTTTTTGCTCTTCGGGCAGAAAAGAGGATACACAAAGTACCCATGCTTTTTGTGGGAATGGGACAGCCAGCATAGGCTCATCACTGGAGCTGAGAAAGTTGGCCAACAAGAATATGTTTTTGCAACCTACGGTAGACTTCAGAACACAGTTGCGGAAAGTTTAGTTGATCCCACTAAAGTTCTCCTGCCACCACTTGACATTGCGCTTGGACTGATAAAGCAGTTTGTGAAAGCTCTACTGAAAGAAGAGGAAACTTGAACCTGTATACCAAGTTTCAGGGATTGTCCGAGCCAAAACTGTAGGGAGGCATTTTTGTGGGTCCTGATATTTAGAAACTCATGAAGGATGGTGTGTTTTAAACAAAAATGAAATCTGTTGAGAAAATGGCTTGGGATTCTTTTAAAGAAGTCATGAAGAAATTTCTAAGTAACAAAAAAGATCCAAAATTTAAGTCCATTGCTGAGAAATTGCTGAAATGTTTCAAAGCCTTGGATTGTCTTATGAATTTGAAGTTACATTTTTTACAGTCCCATTTGGACTACTTTCCTGAAAACCTTGGTGCTGTTAGCGAAGAGCCAGGAGAAAGATTTAATCAGGATATCAAGGAGATGGACCATCGATACCAAGGTAGATGTAACGGGAACACGAAGGGAGACAACTGCTGGATGCTTCACAGAGAAGATCCGCAGGCCTTGTATAACATAAAAGGTATCAAGAGAAGCTTTGAAGAGAAAAAGAAAAATCACAAGAACTAATTTCCAATAAAGTTGCAGAATGAATGTTCACTATTTTTTTTATATATAATATTGTGTACATTTTTGGCTAAGATAAAGATTTTTCTTGTTCATCTTGTTTGAACGTATTTTCACTCTCGTTTTTGGCAAAATCCATACGTGATGGTTAAAAATATTTTATACACCTACCTGCCATCACATTCACATACACATAAGCAGCAGCAGTGCGGAGAGTCACTAGATTCCTCAAAACACAAGTGTACTGTCCTTCATCCTTGGGTGCAGCATTACTAATATCATATTTGCTTGATGTTTCCGCTAATACTGCGCCATTGAGTTTCCACTGGTATTCGGGAGATGGGGAAGAATCAGCTGAACAAATCAATGTGATGGGAGAACCAGGACTCACATTTAATGTACCCTCTATGTGTGCCTTATCTGGGCCATCTGCAAAACAAGAGAGTAGCTGCAAAAAGTGAAACTGCCCATAGACATAAAGCAATTATTTACCAAAGAAATGATTCCAGCACCATTTTCCTCCATCGACATCTCAGTTGCTGAACAATCAGATTATGATTTAAAAAGAAAAAACAAAGTAGTTTGACAATAAATAGCTTCACCCAACCACTAACCGTGAGTGGAGAAAAAGGTTTGGTGTTATCATTCATATTCTCTGAAAAAAGATCAAGAAAGCAAAAATTCTGGCAGGATATGTAAACTTTTGAGCACAACTGTATATGTAATAGCAAGATCAATCAGAGTATCGCCAAAGACACAAAATGGAAATTATAATCACACCAATGCAACCTTATTACTCACAGGCCACAGTCACTGTATAGAGGTCACTGGTACTGCTACTGATAACGTTCCCAGCTTCACATTGGTATTCTCCTGTGTCTCCTCGTTTAACACTGGAGATGGTGAGAGTCTTGTTATCTCCAGATAATTTGGCTCCAGAAGAGATACCGGCACCATTCCTGGTCCATGTTATCTTTGCAGCAGCTGGAGTGTCACAGTTTAGGTTGAGTTGGTCAGTTTCTTTGGGTTGGGTGATGGATGCTATAATTTTGGGTTTAGTGACTGGCTCTGTAAATGGAAAAAAACAGGGAGCGTATATCAGATATCAGAATTCTTATTTAGATAAAAAAAGTTTAACTAATACATTCATGAAAGCTTAAAGAGGGCTTTTCACCAAATTTTTCATGTCGAACTGGACAAATGATGTAATAATGGCACAAGAGCAGAATAAAACATTTTTAGCCTTTTTTTAGTTTGCCTTTCAATTGCAGAGAAATTGGCAAAACAAAGTGTTTGGCACTGAATTAGTTAATGTTTGTTAAGTTCAAGTTGTTATAAGATGCAAGTTTTCACTGGGGCATATACTTCTTCATTTATGAGTTTCCCAATGATAAGTAGGTAGCAACTTGACAAAAAAAGAACTAGTTTAGGTTTCTTAGTGTTAGAGATGTAATGATACAACTTTGATCTACTGGTTTAACCTCCTGAATAATTACAAAGGTCTGGGAGATTAGAGTACAGATGAATCACACCTTTCAGATAAGGTTGCTCTGGGGGAAGGATAGCACAGCTAAGTTTAGTTGTGTCACATTACAAACCTTTCTATCACCTCTCCTCCTTTCCTAGCACTGTCATCTCTGCTGTATTGCCTTTTCCCGTAGACTGTTTTTTTCAGAGCTGTTGCATAAATAACACTTATGTCTCTTTTGCTCAACAGTTGCTTGAACACAACAGGCATTAGTGTGACTCTTCTCAGGACAGGCAGTATGGGAGAGGGGTAGTACAGCAAGCTGACAGTACTATGAGAAGAGGAAAGCTGATAGAAGGTTTTGTAATGTGACACAGGTAATCTCAGCCGTGCTTTCTAATCATGCAGAATATTAGATCACAAATTCAGAGCTGTATTATCACATCTCACACTGTAAAACCTATGCTATGGTGGGGGCATGTTATTTTTCTGCTGTGTTGCTACCTGTTTATGATTAGGCAATTACCATACAGGTGAAATAAGTACACAACACAGTGTAAACTTTGATAACACCCTCTTGGACCTAAAAAAGCTAACTCATTAGGTGCCAAATACTTTTATTGCTAACATCTCTTCAATGGGGAGGAGAAAATAAAAAAAATAAGAAATGCTTTATTCTGCTATGCACCCATTATTACACTGTGTTGAGTTCAACTTGCAAAATGTGGTAAAGTAACATTTTTGAGAATTCTGTAAAAATTCAGCCTTTAAATCTAGGTCTCTGGTCAGACAGCTCACTTTCACTACTGCTCACATTTATCTGTTGAAAGGTTACAGTGATGGTATGTATGGGCAAGTAGACCAATTCATAAAAATATGGAAATAAATTAAGACGACACATCAATAACTTTAAAACTTTGGGGGGGGGTTGTCTGTGAGTACACTGAACATCCATGGAGCTGCTGTGTAGGTTTTTACCTTTTTCGGCTCTAAAAGGTCCAAAGTTCCAATGTTGAAGGTAACAGTAGACATTAATAGTGGTTAGTATACTGACTATGGCACACACATTCAAGAACCAGCTGTTTTGATTATCTACTATAGTGTCCAAGAAATAGAAAATAAACTCACTGTAGACAGTCAGGATCACCTGTAGGTTTTCTGCTAAATTCACTCCCCGTAATCTCAATATATAATTTCCAACATCTGTGATTTGAAGATTATTGATCTGTAATGATCCGTTATCGAAAGCTATGATCCTGTCATTGTACAAAGGACCAAAGCTTAATTTCTTTTTGGCCCTAACATATTTCAGAATTTTATTCTCAGAATTTTTATATGGTCCTTTATACCAGTTGTACGTACGAAAGTTCTCAGTAATCCCAGTAACGTTCAGGGTGACAGATCCATTAATAAACGGATACTGAGGGATCAGCTGGATACTGATTTGTCCAGTGGTCACATCCATCATGAAGACGAGGAGAGCTATAAAAGAAAAGTTCATCAGTCTCTTTATAGTTTTAGATCAACTCAAAATCATCACTGACTTACATTACATCAATGGAAGGAATATTAATCTTTTACCTGCTGCTTCTGTAAGAATTTTTTGACATTCTCCGCATTTTGTGCTTTTATTATTACAATATAACAGACTTTTGCTAATCGGTAAAATAATGAGCAGTAGATTGAAAAGTTGCTTGTTTTGCAACTTGTTTTAGTTCTGTGTTCTTTTCAACCTAAGTTGTATTTTTAATTGACATATTTGAGTACAGATTTTTTTTGGAAGGGGTGGAGAAACGGGAACACAACACTACCGTTGTTGATTCCCACACCCCCCATTCATTGTGTGGTATGAATAACATTTTCATATCAGATACTAGCAATGTATTTTTTTTATTTTGCTCAAAGATAAAATATATTGTAAAGAAAAAAAAATGTTTTTCTTTGGGATTTTTTTCATTGACTTTTATATCATTTTTGAATCTTATTTTTACATAAACAAAAAAAATCATGAGAAGGAAAATGCGGATCTGGGAGGGGAATTGAATTAATAATACAAAAAAAGACTCTGTACTAGGACTTATTTACACATCACTTTTACGCGTACGGGTTCTATACT
The DNA here is from genome assembly GCA_033576555.1 of Oophaga sylvatica. Taxonomy (NCBI): domain Eukaryota; kingdom Metazoa; phylum Chordata; class Amphibia; order Anura; family Dendrobatidae; genus Oophaga; species Oophaga sylvatica. The sequence goes on along the minus strand of JARQOD010000003.1, from coordinate 437,202,123 downwards.
TATAGCAGTCTTATCTATGATAGCTTATGGGATAGTTCACATCTGATTTTTTTTTCCTTAGGCCAAGTGGTCCACACAAAAGAATGGAGACCGATATTGATCCGAGTATCAGATCAAATTCACCAATGTTAGTCTATCGGTCCATAAAAATAATCGCTCAGCACTCGGTTGACATCCATATGCTGTCTCTTTTTCACTGACTGTTGGATAGGAGAAGCTTTAGAAAACGCCATCTTTTTTTGTTTTTTTATAGGAAAAAAAAACTAATGAAACTCTGATGGTAAAACCTGACACTGACCGATGTTCTCGTATGAGAAAATCACTGATGTCTGAATGAAACTTAAGTTTGCTTAAACTTCACTTCTATAAATTAAATTTGAAATCATAGATAATATTTACACATGAGGATTACAATTCCGTGAATGTTAAAATGTCAGTTGCTAGGCTTCATCATAATTGCTTTCATGCATAGCACCTTTGGAACATTTACTGAAAACAACTATTGTTTGGAATGACAACTTATATCTGGTTGTCATCTAGCCAACAGCTTTTTAAAAAAAAAAAAAAAAAAACCACGTACTAGAATTGTCCCCACACTCAGCATGTTCGATCACTTTAGTAGTTTCATCAGGGGTTGCAATATCATTGTGACAGCCTCACCCTACAATTGTCCTCTCAAAACACCTTACAATTGCCCATCCTAAATGTTTCACCACCTCAGCAACTTCATCAGGGGAAGGGAGATCAGTGTAAGGGCTCATACTCACATGCAAGGAAATCGTCCGATTCTCGCATGTGAAATCCCAGCTCTGGGGCCGGCATTCGGGAGTGGAGCGAGCAGCTGCATATAAATACATGCAGCCGCACACTCCATTCCCGAGTGACGGGGCCAGAGCTGGGATTTCACATGCGAGAATCGTAGAATAGGAGCCCTAAGGCCGGAGTCACACTAGAGAGAAATACGGACGAGTGCTATGAGATAAAAAAAAATCAAATAGCACTCGAACCAATGTTAATCTATGGGGCAGCTCCCATCATCCGATTTGTTCTCGCCCGTTTTATATCGGTGCGAGAAAAATGCGGATTACACACGGACCAAGCATGTGACTTGCGAGAAATACGCACCGGTGTCCTTTAGATAGAATACTAGATAGAAGATTAGATAGAATACATGTATGCATGCATATATCAAAGTGATATATTTGAAAATTCAATTGTCGGCATCTGTAAAATTATTACAGAACCTGACAGGAAAGAGACATGGTTTACATGCAGTAAACCATTGCATATCCGTTAGATTTATATATGTCCCTCACTAATAATGTTAGTAGTGTATGTGTGTAAAATTTTGGAGCTGTAGGTGTTAAATTAAAGGATTAATTCACCGAAAAAACTTGCGTGGGCTCCCGCGCAATTTTCTCCGCCAGAGAGGGCAAGCCAGTAACTGAGGGCAGAAATTAATAGCCTAGAGAGGGATTATTGTTTTTGGGCCCCCCTGGCTAAAAAAATCTTCCCCCAGCCACCCCAGAAAAGGCGCATCTGTAAAATGCGCCAATTCTGGCACTTACCCTCGCTCTTTCCATTGCCCTGTAGCAAGTGGGGTAATAAAGGGTTAATGTAACCTTGCTATTGTAAGGTGACATTAAGCCTGATTAATAATGGAGAGCTGTCAATAAGACACCTATCCATTATTAATCCACTAGTCTGAAAGGGTTAAAAACACACACACACAATAAGAATAAAGAGTTTTAATGAAATAAATAAACACACATTTTTTCCATGTTTATTTAACTCCCAATCCATTGGAAGTCATCGTTCTCCTGGAAAAAATACAACATTAAAAAGCAACTATATACCTATACCTGTCTGCCATACAGTCAAGTCCAATGCTGCAATCCATCTCAAGGGGTTAAATAGTTTGCGATGGGCCCGGCTGTAAACCACGGAGGAATGAAGGAAAATCTGCCTGCGTAGCCTCCCCGCCTGACCGCAGATGAACTAATTAGCGTGGGAAAGTTTCTGAACATTTTCCCTCGCTGTCAGTTCACCGTGGGGTAGGCGTGGAGTCATCGCAGCCTAAGTGACGTCAACTGTAGTCACTGACTGTTGAGTTCTTTAATGATTTTACAGAAGCCGACAATTGAATTATCGGCTATTCTGCTATCTACCTCTGTATGAATATAAATATACACTGCTCAAAAAAATAAAATGAACACTTAAACAACAGAATATAACTCCAAGTAAACCAAACTTCTGTGAAATCAAACTGTCCACTTAGGAAGCAACACTGATTGACAATCAATTTCACATGCTGTTGTGCAAATGGAATAGACAACAGATGGAAATTATTGGCAATTATCAAGACACACTCAATAAAGGAGTGGTTCTGCAGGTGGGAACCACAGACCACATCTCAGTACCAATGCTTTCTGGCTGATGTTTTGGTCACTTTAAATGTTGGTTGTGCTTTCATACTCGTGGTAGCATGAGATGGACTCTACAATCCACCCAAGTGGCTCAGGTAGTGCAGCTCATCCAGGATGGCACATCAATGCGAGCTGTGGCAAGAAGGTTTGCTGTGTCTCTCAGCGTAGTGTCCAGAGGCTGGAGGCGCTACCAGCAGACAGGCCAGTACACCAGGAGAACTGGAGGGGGCCGTAGGAGGGCAACAACCCAGCAGCAGGACCGCTACCTCCGCATTTGTGCAAGGAGGAACAGGAGGAGCACTGCCAGAGCCCTGCAAAATGATCTCCAGCAGGCCACAAATGTGTATGTGTCTGCACAAACGGTTAGAAACTGACTCCATGAGGATGGTCTGAGTGCCTGACATTCACAGATGGGGGTTGTGCTCACAGCCCAACACCGTGCAGGACGCTTTGCATTTGCCACAGAACACCAGGATTGGAAAATTCGCTACTGTCGCCCTGTGCTCTTCACAGATGAAAGTAGGTTCACACTGAGCACATGTGACAGACATGACAGAGTCTGGAGACGCCGTGGAGAGCGATCTGCTGGCTGCAACATCCTTCAGCATGACGGGTTTGGCAGTGGGTCAGTAATGGTGTGGGGTGGCATTTCATTGGAGGGCCGCACAGCCCTCCATGTACTCGCCAGAGGTAGCGTGACTGCCATTAGGTACCGAGATGAGATCCTCAGACCCCTTGTGAGTCCATATGCTGGTGCGGTTGGCTCTGGGTTCCTTCTAATGCAGGACAATGCCAAACCTCTTGTGGCTGGAGTGTGTCAGCAGTTCCTGCAAGATGAAGGCATTGAAGCTATGGACTGGCCCGCCCGTTCCCCAGATCTGAATCCGATTGAGCACATCTGGGACATCATGTCTCACTCCATCCACCAACATCACGTTACACCACAGACTGTCCAGGAGTTGGCGGATGCTTTAGTCCAGGTCTGGGAGGAGATCCCTCAGGAGACCATCTGCCGCCTCATCAGGAGCATGCCCAGGTGTTGGGAGGTCGTACAGGCACAGGGAGGTCATACAGGCACGTGGAGGCCACACACACTACTGAGCATCATTTTGACATGTTTTAAGGACATTACATTCCACTTTAATTTTGGGTGTGACGCCAAATCCAGGCCTCCATTGGTTAATAAATGTGATTTCCATTGATGATTTTTGTGTGATTTTGTTGTCAGCACATTCAACTTTGTATAGAACAAAATATTCAATGAGAATATTTCATTCAGTCAGATCTAGGATGTGTTATTTGAGTGTTCCCTTAATTTTTTTGAGCAGTGTATATATATATATATATATATATATATATATATATATATATGTATATATATGTCTCACTGACATAGATACATACAGTATATAAGCTGTATATATGTTTTCACAAATATTTGAGGCCATGGATCCATTATATGTCCATTGACATTGGCATGTGCTAGAACCATGTTTTTCAGATAGATGTCAATACCATTGGTGGCACTCATCTACTGTGCATCATTATATCAGTAGTTTTTAGTGCGTGTGTTTTAAAATAACGTGTTTTAATACCTGCAGGTTCTTTTGTTATATTTGACCGATAGATTGACAATTAAAGTGATTAGAATCACAAGTTGTAATGTGAAAAACGCAGTGAAGACTCCACTGACAAAGCGATAATATTAAAATTAATATTTTCATGTTTTTTTACAATCAGAAAAATAACAATAGAAGTCTATAGTAGAAAAAAATCAATCTGTCTCAAAGTGCATGCCTGTAATCAAGAAAAAAATACATTTGACAGAAATAAGGCAAAAAACAGTGTGTGTGTTTAGCACAAAGGGAATCTGTCAGCAGGATTTTAACCCCACCCCAAAACTATATGTTCGTATAGTTCTGGCCAAGAGAAATCCAACCATATCTTTAGCTAGACAATATGTTTCTACATTACTGAGAAATCTGCTTTTGAATAGATATACCAATGATGTTGAGCTGTTGAAGAGCTCTCGATAACTGCAAGCTCTAAGCCTCTTAGGGTATGTGCACACGTTGCAGATTGCTGTGCGGAATTTTCAGCGCGGAATCTGCAACTCTTGGCAGAATCCACAGGTCTAATTCCGTGCGTTTTTTTATGCGGATTTCCTGCGGATTTCTTGCAGATTTTGTGCGGACTTGCCCTGCATTTTTACACCTGCGGATTCCTATAATGGAATTGGTGTAAAAGCTCTGCAGAATCCACACAAAGAATTGACATGCTGCGGAAAATAATCCGCAGAGATTCCGCGCTGATTTTTCCGCAGCATGTGCACAGACAATTTTTTTTCACATAGTACATCATTGTACTGTAAATCAATTGCAGATCTGCAGCGGATCCACAGTAAATCCGCAACGTGTGCATACAGCCTTAGGTTATGTGCACACGTTGCGGTTTCATGTGCGGATTTTTCGGCGCGGAATCTGCAGAATCCGCAGGTAAAATGACCTGCGTTTTACCTGCAGATTCACTGTGGAAGTACTGCGGATTTTCTGAGGATTTTGTGTGGATTTGTCCTGCATTTTTACACCTGCGGATTCCTATAATGGAATGGGTGTAAAAACGCTGCGGAATCCGCACAAAGAATTGACATGCTGTGGAAAATAAACCGCTGCGTTTCTGCGTGGAATTTCCCGCAGCATGTGCACAGCGTTTTTTGTTTTCCATAGGATAACATGGTACTGTACATCCCATGGAAAACTGCTGCGGATCCGCAGGGCCAAATCAGCTTCAGATCTGTAGACGAATCCGCAACATGTGCACATACCCTTACACTCCAGCTCTATTCACCATGTAGCGCTGCCTTCTCCTCCTTGACTGAGAGCTCCTTTGCTTGAAGTCACACAGCAAATGAGCTGTCAATAAAGCAGGAGAAGGCAGCTCTGGCCAAGAAATAGAGCTGGAGTGACAGGGACATGGGAAGAGCTTCCACGCACCAAAAGCACTTCAGCCTAATTTGCATATTGATTCAAATTCTGATTTCTCAGTAACAGAGGAATGGATCGGCCATGTTCAGGTATTGCTGGACTTATTTTTAAACTTAACTCAAGATTCAAATTCTGAAGATTGTCTGAATTTGGCAAGGAAATTTGATTTGCATCAAATCTCCAGACCCCAAAGCATATAACAATTGGGTGTATAAACAAGAAAAAATATATTATTTTTCTGCACTCCTGTTCTGCCACTGCCCATCTTTTGGTCCTCTACTCCAATCTCTTCTTTTCTCTCTACTCTGGCACATGATGTCCATCTTCAGGCAGCTTCACTCTATGCCATGGCTTCCAATGCCAAGTGTTGTGAATGGGCTGGAGGTGAGTTCTGAGTGGAGGCTCCCTCTGGTGGTTGCAAACGGTGCTGGACTGTCCAGTGAAGATTGTGAGGATTGGGAACAATACCAGGAGGATGAGTGGAGAGGTAACAGTTAAGGTCTCTTCATGACATCATGTGCACTTCTGACACACCCAGCAGGGGTGTGGAAGGGAGTGATTTCTAGTCAGTCAGTTTCCTGTCCTTGGACAGAGTAGACGTGTCCAGTTTGAGCCTGTTAGCAGTTCAGAAAGTGGAGGCTGGTACAGGTGGTCCAATTCACCTTAGCCTAGTCAGAGCTGTGCCCCACTGGAAGAAAGACTGAGCTAACTATTAAGAGTCGAGCAAATCGAAGGGCAAAGTGGAAGGAAGATAATTGGAAAAGTGCTTTTGACTTGGAAAAGTCCTGCACATTGCTACCGGTCACTGGGGACCGAAGGATCACTATTAGCTACAGCATAGTGAAGAGAAAACCAGAGATTTACCGGACCCTAGGTCGCGGCAAACAAGCCCCTTATAGTCAGTACGTAACTGGGGTCAGGGGGAGTGAAGACTTTGAGTCAGTGCACGACAAGATAAGAATTCAGCTCTCTCGCAGGAAGGCTTCACCACAAATCTGACTGGGCAGAACAGCTTTGGAAAAGCTGGAATCATAGAGGGGACTACGCTTCAGGCTGGTCGTACTCATCTTCATTGGACAGTAAAGGAGGCCCCTAACTTGCTTAGCTGTTGCCTCAAAGCTCATCCTCCATCAACCCCATCAGCCTCCCTGGGACCTGCCTTATCATCTTGCAAGTAAAGGTATGGAAAGACGCTGACCGTGTGAGACTGAGTTATTATTGCATGCCTGCACAATCCCTACCTAACTACCGACCTGAGGGAAGAGTCCCACCTGTAGGGGACCCGACATCTAGCTGCATCACCATCCCCTCAGAGATCTATAGCAGCGCTGGTACAAATTACCAGAATACTACAGGTGGCGTCACGAACTGTATATAAATCTATCCCCTGTAAATATTCCCCCAACATACGCCAGACCGCCAGGGCCACAGACCGAGCCACAGCTACCTGTGACAAATCCCATAGACTTCTACGGGCTCGGCTCTGAGTACCCCATTGCCCTGGTAATCCACAATTGTGGTGGCGGGTCGACACAAAAACTTGGCGTCACGAACAGGATACGAAACTTGCATCATTGTGAGCCCTGTGTGCCTGTGGATTGTTTTTGTGAAAAAAGGACTGTTTGCATTTTTGGCGCCAAAATCGCCATTTTTGTCGCCATATTCGCGCCCCAGGCGCTGGAGAAGAAGGAGGGCGTACCTGAAAGAGCGCGCAAAGTCTTGGACACGCCCCCGGCTCTGACTCAGCGGCAGGTCCTGCAACAGGAAGTGAACGCTCTGACATCAGAGCGCCTGCGACGAAGGTCCTGTTCCCACTGCGGTGCCTGTGAAGTAGCAGCATCTGAAACCGGTAGGCTCCGTTTAACCAAGGGGGCGCTAAGATGTCACAACAACCGGCTGACAGTGCGGCCCCGGTCGGAGTCCCCAATCCCGCACCGTCTGGTATTGTAGCGCCAGATGGGGGCGCAGGCCCTGCACCCAGTCCGGTAGTCCCGATTATGCCACTAACGCTCCCATATATGCCTGGGGCGAAATGGCTTCCCCAATACAGCGGTGGGCCAGGCACTTTAGCAGGCTTCAAGCGGAAGTTATGCAGCATCCTAGAAATGTACTCCATGCCTGAGAGACAAAAAGCTGCTGTGCTAATAGGGCAGCTAACTGGCGCTGCTGAAAGGGAAGTGGAGACTTGGGATACCGTTGATCAGGAGTCGGTACCTGCGATCTTCCTGAAGCTACATGCCATATTTGAAGACCGCACAGAAACGGATCTCCGGATGGCCTTCTATCACTGTTCACAACAGCCAGGTGACAGCATCCGGGACTATGCTTGCCGACTACAGGGAGCCCTGAGAGCCCTCAAGCAAATTAACCATTTAAATGCTATCGACGAGAATAGAATGCTGAAAGAACAATTTATACAGGGATTGAGATCCCCAGAGGAACGCAGAACTGTAAATTGGTGGTCCTTAGATCATCCGGATGCTACCTTTGATGCCCTAAAGGACATGGCAATAAAAGGGCTGCGGCCCCTGGGCAAACATGAGGTGGCCACCCAACATCATCAGGCTGAAGTCACTCCGGAACCGGCAGTAACCCCCTTTTCCCCGCTAGTGGCTGAAGCCAAAGCGCAGGTGACACCTCCTAGTGAATTGGACTGTCTGCGCTCAGAGGTGCGCCAGCTGACTAAAAATCTGGCTGCTGTGATGAGTGCCCTACAGCTGCGGAAAGAGGAGGAAGGAAAGATCTTGTTAGCTGACTGCCCAGAAGACGTCCGTGGATGCACCGGAGAAGAAAGAAGACGTCGCCCCCCCAGAGGAGGACAACGCCACCCCCAGGAGCAACCTCTGATCAACACCCTCCTCGTCGAGAGATCATCTGTTATCGCTGCAACCGGAAAGGTCATCTGTCTCCACAGTGTCCTTTAAACGGGCAGAACCTGGGTCCAAGGGCCAACACCCAGGAGAATACCCGTCAGGCCCCCTAGACTGGAACCGCAGGTATGTGGGCGGGCGACCCTACCTGTCTATTATTCTAGATGGTATTGCTGTTCCAGCATTGTTAGACACTGGGTCCCAGGTGACCCTAATACCTGATGCTCTATATACCAAGTACTGGTCAATGGACAGTCTTAAACCTCCGAGCCTTGACTTTACCGTATATGCTTCTAATGGTCTTCCTGTAGAAGTACTCGGGACAAAATGTGTAGATGTAAAAGTGGGCAGAGAGGAATTGAAAGACCAGGGCTTCTGGTAGTAAAGACTGTAAATGAGGAGAACGGTCTAAATATAATTTTGGGTACTAACATTATCGGTAATTGTTTGGGAGAAGTTGTGTTCTTGCTCCAACAGCTCGCTGAGATTGCCCGACCAAGGCAGAGAGGAGTAATCCAAAGAGAGATCCGGGCCCTGGTGTGTCAGCAGCAAGCGAAGCTTACCGACGGCGAAATTGGTAATGTACGGGTCACTGACTCGGATCCTATTGTGATACCCCCAATGAGTGAAATGATCATTTGGTGCAGGGCGGCCATAGGTCTGAGAGGACAAAATTACCAAGCTGTAGTAGAACCCCACCATTCAGAACATAGACCTACACTTATGACTGCTAGAGGAGTAGTAGAAGTGGTGAATGGAAGAGTACCGGTACGGCTTCTCAATTGGGGAGATGATGAGGTAAATTTACCCCGTTATGCAACCATTGCTAAACTTCATGCTGTTGATAATAATTCTATTCTCCCGGCTGAGTCCTTAGACTCCTGTCAAATAGCGGAGGACAATGACCCAGCAACTCAGGTGGCGGAATGGTGTCAGCAACTCCATGTTGGGACGGACACCACTCCCGCTCACCAGAAGCAAGGGGTATTACGGGTGGTGCAAGAGTATGCCCAAGTGTTTAGCAAAAATCCACTTGATTTTGGGACAATTAAGGGAGTACAACATCATATCCCTACAGGCAATCATCCTCCCATCAAAGAGCGGTATAGGCCCATACCTCCAGCTCATTATCAGAAGGCTAAAGAAATGTTAAATGATATGAAGAAAGCTGGGGTGATAAGGGATAGTTGTAGCCCCTGGGCAGCCCCTCTAGTTCTGGTTAAAAAGAAAGATGGTAGTATGAGAATGTGTGTGGATTACAGGCAGGTGAACCGCATAACACACAAGGATGCATACCCGTTACCACGTATAGAGGAATCATTAGCTGCTCTGAAAACGGCTAACTACTTTTCTACCCTTGATCTGACTAGTGGTTACTGGCAAGTGGCTGTGGCTGAGGAGGATCGTGAGAAAAACGGCTTTCACCACCCCAATGGGGCTCTGTGAGTTCGACAGAATGCCGTTTGGGCTCAGTAGTGCCCCAGGAACATTTCAGAGAGTGATGGAAAACTGTCTGGGACATCTCAATTTTGAAACCGTGCTGCTATACCTAGACGACGTTATCGTGTATTCCAAGACATATGAGGACCATCTGAAGCACCTGGCAGAAGTATTCGAGTCCCTGTCCAGGTACGGGATGAAATTAAAACCCTCAAAATGCCATCTACTCAAGCAGAAGGTACAATACTTGGGGCACATCGTCAGTTCGGAAGGAGTAGCGCCGGACCCAGAGAAAGTCACTGCCATCCAGAAGTGGCCGGAGCCGAAGAACCTTAAGGAAGTGCGACAGTTCCTGGGACTAACGGGTTACTACCGAAGATTCGTGAAAGATTACACGAAGAAGGCAGCTCCTTTACAGGACCTCCTGGTAGGACAATCTTTAAAGAGCAGAAACCCTCCCTTTAATTGGGGTAAAGAACAGGCTGAAGCATTCCAAAAGATGAAAGAGATCCTTACAGGTGATGAAATCTTAACCTATCCTGATTACAGCCAACCGTTCCTGTTGTACACCGACGCCAGTAATGAAGGGTTGGGAGCCGTTCTCAGTCAGAAGCAGAATGGACAGGAAAAAGTCATCGCATATGCCAGCAGAAAACTCAGGCCAACTGAAAGGAATCCGGAAAATTATAGCAGCTTCAAGCTGGAGTTTCTGGCGCTGGTCTGGGCCATCACTGAAAGATTTAAGCACTATCTGGCCTCCAATAAGTTCACTGCGTTTACAGACAACAACCCGTTAACGCACCTGGAAACCGCCAAGCTGGGCGCCATGGAGCAGCGTTGGATGGCTCGGTTGTCCAATTATCAGTTTACTATCAAGTACCGGGCAGGTCGAAAGAATGCTAATGCTGATGCGTTGTCCCGAATGCCGCATGACTCTGACACGGAAGAAGAATCGGACGACCTGGAAGAAATTGAGCTACCCGCGTTCCATCGAAATGGGGTGGTCCACGAGCATCGAGTCCACAGAAAGCAGTATGGTGCAACATTAAATCCTTTACCCCATCACAGCTGGAAAGAGACTCAGGACAGTGATCCAGTGGTCAGCCGCATCAAGGAGTTGTTAAAACAAGAAGGCTCCTCTCTGGAAAAGGATGCACCTATGTCAGCAAAGCTCCTGTGGAACGAGAAAAGCAGGTTGTTCCTATACCGTGAGAAGTTGTGCAGGAGATACGTCAACCCCAGAACCCATGAAATGGTCTGGCAAATAGTGGTCCCCAAGGCAGACGTCCCAATGGTGTTGGAAGCATACCACGATCAAGCAGGACACTTTGGCTGGAGAAAGCTGGAGACCCTGTTGAGATGCCGGTTCTACTGGGTAGGGATGCGCAGCTCTGTCGAGAGGTGGTGTCGGAACTGTGGACCCTGTGGTCTCAGAAGAAAGGACTACGGTAGTCAGAAGGCCCCCCTGCAACCTATCCGGACGACTCGTCCCTGGAGATTGTGGCCCTGGACCATGTCAAACTGTCGCCAAGTAGATCTGGATACTCATACGCCTTGACCATGGTAGACCATTACTCCAGATTTCTGGTGGTTGTTCCAGTTAAAGACCAGACCGCAGTGACGGCCGCGAAAACCTTTCAAGCAAGCTTCTGCAGACCGCATGGGTATCCGGAGCAAGTCTTAACCGATCAGGGACCTGCTTTCGAAGCTGATTTATTCAAGGAATTCTGTCACATGTACGGGTGCAAGAAAATAAGAACGACACCATACCACCCTCAAACCAACGGTCTTTGTGAAAAGATGAACCATATTGTCCTTGACTTGTTGAGATCCATACCGTTGGAAGACAGGAATCGATGGCCGGATTTACTGCCTGATTTGGTTGATTTGTATAATCATATACCTGTAAGCTCAACTAACTGCACTCCAGCCTATCTTATGAGAGCAAGGCCTGGAAAACTACCAATGGACCTAGAACTTGGAGTGGTAGAACCGGAGGCAGACGACGCTGTGGAAAACTGGGACGTCAATCGGCAAGAGCAATACAGAAGAGTACAAATCTGTGTAGAGGAAAGTCTTAATAAGGCACGGGAGAAACAGGAAGATGTTTACAACCGAAATGCTCCTGCCAAGCCTTTGATGCCTGGAGAGGTAGTATTAAAAAGAAAAAGAAGAATGCACAAACTGGATAACCAGTGGGAGCAAGAACCCTACGTCATACAAGATTCTAAGTACGACAACAGAAAAGTTTGTGTCGTCAGTAAGGACGGAGGAAGAACAACAATCACTGTGTCCAGAGATCATTTGAAGTTGTGTCCAGAACACTTAAAGAGTTGTGAAAAGAACCCTGCCCTCAATCAAGGAGAAAGAAAGGAAGAGGTCATCCACACCGATCTGGGAGATTTTCCTGCGGATTGGCCTAGACTGGGAGATGCTGTGATAATTCCAGTGTTGCAGTTTTATCAGCCACAAGAGGAAGTTCTACCTCCAGTTGTGCCTGTGGTGCCAGTTGAGCCCGCTCAGGAGTTACCCATCCCAGCAACACCTCAACCTATGGAACCTCAAGATGGATCATCTGAAGCAGCGCCCCATACTATGGGATCCCTGGTGAAGCTGACTCACATCGCCCAGCCATCAGTACGCTTGCCAGATCCATAGAAAGATTAAGGCAGTTCTATAGTTTGCCGTTACGCAGTGCAAACAGATTGCAACTTGATATACCTGAAACTACACCACGTAGATCAGAGAGAATCACAAAAGGGAAATTACCCATTAGATATCAGCAGTAGTTTATGTGAACATTGTAAAAAGTCTATATATATAAATGTGTTTTTCCCTATTATGTCTTCGTTTAACAATGGACTCAGAGGCTGAGGACTGAGCCAGCCCAAAAACTGTATCCTGTAAATAGTTGCACTTTGTGCCTTTTTAATGGTTTCACATGAAACCTTGACTTACCTCTGAACCAAAAACCCGTGTGGTGTGGCACTGAGTGAGGTCTGCATTTGGATGTCCTGCAGCCCACCCAGGACCCACGTTGAAGGTTTGGTGCGGGTCCTTCACAAGAATACTGTATATTTATTGAATGCTATTTAATACTTTTGTATTTCTATATATAATGTTAATGTTTGCAACGTTCAAGATATCCTCACCTCCGGATGGGACGAATTAATGTTATTGTTAATGTTTTCTTGCATAAACAAAAATGTCTCTTTATATTTTACAGCCCGGGAGTGCTGTCGTTTACCATGGGGGAATGTGTAGCCCTGGTACACAATACCAGGAGGATGAGTGGAGAGGTAACAGTTAAGGTCTCTTCATGACATCATGTGCACTTCTGACACACCCAGCAGGGGTGTGGAAGGGAGTGATTTCTAGTCAGTCAGTTTCCTGTCCTTGGACAGAGTAGACGTGTCCAGTTTGAGCCTGTTAGCAGTTCAGAAAGTGGAGGCTGGTACAGGTGGTCCAATTCACCTTAGCCTAGTCAGAGCTGTGCCCCACTGGAAGAAAGACTGAGCTAACTATTAAGAGTCGAGCAAATCGAAGGGCAAAGTGGAAGGAAGATAATTGGAAAAGTGCTTTTGACTTGGAAAAGTCCTGCACATTGCTACCGGTCACTGGGGACCGAAGGATCACTATTAGCTACAGCATAGTGAAGAGAAAACCAGAGATTTACCGGACCCTAGGTCGCGGCAAACAAGCCCCTTATAGTCAGTATGTAACTGGGGTCAGGGGGAGTGAAGACTTTGAGTCAGTGCACGACAAGATAAGAATTCAGCTCTCTCGCAGGAAGGCTTCACCACAAATCTGACTGGGCAGAACAGCTTTGGAAAAGCTGGAATCATAGAGGGGACTACGCTTCAGGCTGGTCGTACTCATCTTCATTGGACAGTAAAGGAGGCCCCTAACTTGCTTAGCTGTTGCCTCAAAGCTCATCCTCCATCAACCCCATCAGCCTCCCTGGGACCTGCCTTATCATCTTGCAAGTAAAGGTATGGAAAGACGCTGACCGTGTGAGACTGAGTTATTATTGCATGCCTGCACAATCCCTACCTAACTACCGACCTGAGGGAAGAGTCCCACCTGTAGGGGACCCGACATCTAGCTGCATCACCATCCCCTCAGAGATCTATAGCAGCGCTGGTACAAATTACCAGAATACTACAGGTGGCTTCACGAACTGTATATAAATCTATCCCCTGTAAATATTCCCCCAACATACGCCAGACCGCCAGGGCCACAGACCGAGCCACAGCTACCTGTGACAAATCCCATAGACTTCTACGGGCTCGGCTCTGAGTACCCCATTGCCCTGGTAATCCACAATTGTGGTGGCGGGTCGACACACCAAGTGTTGTGAATGGGCTGGAGATGAGTTCTGAGTGGAGGCTCCCTCTGGTGGTTGCAAACGGTGCTGGACTGTCCAGTGAAGATTGTGAGGATTGGGAATCAGGTGTTACTGACTGGTCTTATATATGGGAGTCGCCTTCCCATCAGGGTTGCCGGTGATCAATTGTTCTGGTCTCAATCCTTGATTCCTGTTTCCTTGGTAGCCTGCTGTGTCGTGTCTGAATCTCCTGCTAACAGATAAGACATTTTCTTCTTTTTGTTTTTGTGCTTGATTTTTGCATTTTGTCCTGCACTTCTGTGGGGGCCTTCAGGGTCCCTCTGGGGGCTTTTGCCCTCTCAGTTCAGTTCAGCCACTGATGTTTGTACATTTGCTTTTTCCAGTTTTTTCAGTGGCTGCTGTTTTGTTTTTGGTTACACCAGAGAACTAATTTAGGTGGTAGAGGTCGTGTGATCTCAGGTGTTTTTGAAATTAGTAGAGTTGGTGCTTTTCAGGGTTTTTTGAGATTGCAGTAAGTGCCCTTTCTATCCTTTTCTATTTAGTAAGTTTGGGCCCCAACGTTTGCTCATACTATTTTCTGTCTGTGTCAGTATTTCTTCTTGTCTAACCGCCATTACATGTTTGGGGGCTTTCTATGTTCTTTGGGGATCTGCTCCGGGGCAGATAGCTTTCCTCTTTCTATCCTTGGGTGTAGTTAGTTTCTCAGGCTGTGACGAGGCGTCTAGGACCAACGTAGGAACGCTCCACGGCTGCCTCTAGTTGTGGTGGTTAGTCAGGGTACTGCAATCTCATAGTTTCCAACTGCTCTGGTGTATTTCCTTTTTTGCCTGCTCTCCTCAGCTACCAAATCATAACAGCCAAGTAGATCTCAAACGTGAAGTCGAATCAAGGGACTGTTTAGACCTTGGGCAATGTATGTCACAATGTATCGACTTATGCCATGATGTCAGAAGTTTTCTTGGTGATGAAAGCATTGACGCAGAATGAAGATGTCCAAAGTCTACGTAACGTGCCTGAGAAAGGAGGAAAGAAGAGGCCATATGGCGTGGAGGATCAGATGGCAGGTTATGGCATTGGTGGGACAGGTGAGCAGAGAGGTGAGCATTACATTTTTTTCAACCTCTTTCCTGGCTCTTCACAATTCAGCAAAATGATGTCCTGATGTTTGCCGAATTTGCACAAATAAAACAGCCAAAAAATTAAAATTTAGTAGAATTCAAATTATTTGTAAAATTTGATGCAAAATAAATTTGCATGTCATTTGATCTTATTTCGCTCAGCTATTACTAGTTTAGGCAGTTATAACTAGACATCCTTCCAGTTTGATCAGCATTATAAACTTAAATTTAACCGATTTTGAATGTCGGATAAGGGTAATTCACACACGTCCAAGAGTTGAGGTTCCTGACGGGTACCCTTTCTATTAGCTAATGTAGATATTCGTTGCAAATAGTGAAAGCGATCAGATGCAGTAATTCCCCTGGTTAGTTGGATAGAAAATAACTAGCAAAGAAGAGCCTAATCCTTTACCATTTTTACGATGCAACCAATAAGTGAACAACTAATAACGATACAGTACAAATTAATAGCCTTATTCAATATTCAAATAAGTCTAGCATATATATTTCTCAAAAATCATGGCCAATATTGTCTGAATAGAAACACTGAATAGTACTGTCATCATATAAGATCTACATAGTAAATTGGATAATGTTAAAGTCCTTGTTGGTCTAAGGGTGTGTTTCCATGGTCAGTAACCGGCAGCGCTTTAAACGCAGCAAAGGGCCGCTCCGTCCAAAGCTCTGCCGGCTTTTGAATGCTGGTGATTCCATATGTGTTTATTGAACCGTCCGGAATCACTGCATCCAATACATTGTATGGGACATTTATCTTGCGCAAGATAAATAGACATGCTGCGGTCAGGAAAGACGCGCCGCATGTCCATCTCCGAAGACATGCGTCTTCAAATCCCATCCACTATGCTGTAACATCTGGCCATTGCGGGTTGGAGGCTGCGGATGTACACAGCACCCAACCCGCAGTGTTTACTGACCGTGGGAACATACCATAAGGTATGTTCATGCGGAATCACCTGAGTTCAAAAGCCGGCAGCGCTTTGAAGGGAGCGGACATGTGCTGCGTTCAAAGCACTGCAGGTTACTGACCGTGGGAACATACCCTAAGTGTCATGAAGTGACTGTCCTGGTGTGACGCGACCCGATGGTTGGTCGGTCACCAGACACACAAGGGAACACCGGGGAAACTTTAACAACAGTCAGCCCTGCGATAGGGAACAAGGGAAATGGACACCTCCTGCACTCACCTAAGTCTGTGCCCTGATTTCTCTATCGTTCCTATACGGGTTCTTTCACCCGTCGCCAATCAGGATACCTTGAACCCTCACAAGCCCTGCTCTAATCTCTAGGAAGGGAGCAGGCCCGTGAGAGCACTAGTCACACCACTGCACTAATGAAACACAAAGGGAAGGAACAAACAACAAAAGGGTTAAAGCAACAAAAACACCACACTTAGCTTTTTGCTGTAAAGCTCCACACAGCAGGATAAAGTCACCAGATCAGGGTAATAGCTGAAGCACAACTACACTCAGCAAGCTCCTTCTCCTGCTAGGTTGGCCTCCAGAAGGACCTGTATCACCAATAGTCAGCTGATGCATCAGGTGACCTTTTAAAGGATGGTGGGAGTGGTCACCACCTTCATAAGTAAAATCAGCAGCAATGTAATTACACCAGCAGCCACTGGGGGAAAAACTGACATTAACTCCCGATGGCCTGAAAGGAAAAAAGTTTTAATATGAAAAGCAAAATCTGCCGCAGATCCAAAAATGGATCGTGATACTAAGGCATTTAACATACTTATGATTAAGTCCCGATTTGTCTTGTGCAATGAAAGGGGTTACATTTCCCTCACCTCTACAGAATCCAGCAATGTCTCCTGCGCTCACCATGCAGATCTTACAGGTCATTGCAGAGCAGAAAACACAGTGGACTGTGCAGCTGTAATTTAACACAATTTTCTCTGTTTTTGGTGAGTGTACAGTAAATAATGGTGGAGGGAGAAGTCTCCGAGTTCACAAATGCACAAGTTCATCTTGAATTTTTGATAATTAATGAGATGCAAAAAATTACTAATTTGTGCTTTTAAACTAGATTTTGCACCCACTTGCCACAAAACATTCACATAACATACTGAACATGTTTAGCTTTTCTTACATGGGACACATAATTATTTATAATAAAGATATGTAGCCAGAGGCAGAAAAGTCACTTACTAATTATCATTAATTTTAGAAATATATCATTTCATGTATCTTACCTATCATTACAAGCCCCCTCATAGCTGATGTTGGATTGTTCTGCTACTCTCCTGCAGATATATGCTGAACTAAGGAAGTTGTGATGACAAATCTTGGCTCTTTTATTGAGTAAGTGTGATTAAGCAAATAACACACAGCTTGTTTATTTAATGTCTTTTATAGGCTGCCTGACAAATAAGTGTTGTGGCTAGTGTTGAGCATTCCGATACCGCAAGTATCGGGTATCGGCCGATATTCGCGTTATCGGAATTCCGATACTTAATTCCGATACTTTTTCAATATCGTATACCGGAATCGGAAGTTCCCATAATTCTTTGAGAGGCAATGTGATGTTAGTCAGCCAATGATGAATCTTATGAAGTGTGGGCACATCCTGTAATGCTGCGGTCATCTTAACTAATGGCATGGCTGTGATTGGCTGCTGAAATGATGTCAGAATGCACTATAAAAGGCGCCGCAGCCATTTTAGCGTCACTGTGCTGTGAACTCAGTTAGGGACAGAACGCTACTCTGCTCACTCTGAGGGACAGTTAGATATTGCGATTTTGTGTACTACTGTGCTTGTTTACCAACCGCTGTGTAAAGCTTCATTTTGCCAGTGTTGTTTTAACAGCTCTGTGCAAGGTGTGTGTGTGACAGTGCAGGTGACGCTGCAGTTTGCTCTGCATCCACCGCTGTTTGTAGGCATCTGCACGTGTCACTGACTCTTTTTTTTTTTTATTTTATTTTGTGGAATTGGTGCAGCTCCATTATATTAGAAAAAAATCAAATCTATTAGTGTGACGTGCTTCCATCCGTATACAATACATTGGTTGCAAACACTATAGAAGTACAGAAAGGAGCCTTTCACAGCTACTGAACAGTTGTCTGCAGGGTTTACTGTAGTCTGTGAGCTTTTAATTTTGTGAGTGCAGATTACGCTCCAGTTAGTTCTTCAACCACTGCCGGTTGTAGTCTGCTGAGCGTGTGTCACTGCCTCATCCTTCACATTTTTCTCTAATTGGTGCTGCTCCATTTTAGTGGAAAAAAATCTAATCTATTAGTGTGACGCGCTTCCATCCGTATACAATACATTGGTTGCAAACACTATAGAAGTACACAAAGGGGCCTTTAACAGCTACTGAACAGTTGTGTTTCAGTGTTCACTGTAGTCTGTGAGCTTTTCATTTTGTGAGTGCAGATTACGCTCCAGTTTGTTCTTCAACCACTGCCGGTTGTAGTCTGCTGAGCGTGTGTCACTGCCTCATCCTTCACATTTTTCTCTAATTGGTGCTGCTCCATTTTAGTGGAAAAAAATCTAATCTATTAGTGTGATGCGCTTCCATCCGTATACAATACATTGGTTGCAAACACTATAGAAGTACACAAAGGGGCCTTTAACAGCTACTGAACAGTTGTGTTTCAGTGTTCACTGTAGTCTGTGAGCTTTTCATTTTGTGAGTGCAGATTACGCTCCAGTTTGTTCTTCAACCACTGCCGGTTGTAGTCTGCTGAGCGTGTGTCACTGCCTCATCCTTCACATTTTTCTCTAATTGGTGCTGCTCCATTTTAGTGGAAAAAAATCTAATCTATTAGTGTGACGCGCTTCCATCCGTATACAATACATTGGTTGCAAACACTATAGAAGTACACAAAGGGGCCTTTAACAGCTACTGAACAGTTGTGTTTCAGTGTTCACTGTAGTCTGTGAGCTTTTCATTTTGTGAGTGCAGATTACGCTCCAGTTTGTTCTTCAACCACTGCCGGTTGTAGTCTGCTGAGCGTGTGTCACTGCCTCATCCTTCACATTTTTCTCTAATTGGTGCTGCTCCATTTTAGTGGAAAAAAATCTAATCTATTAGTGTGACGCGCTTCCATCCGTATACAATACATTGGTTGCAAACACTATAGAAGTACAGAAAGGAGCCTTTCACAGCTACTGAACAGTTGTCTGCAGGGTTTACTGTAGTCTGTGAGCTTTTAATTTTGTGAGTGCAGATTACGCTCCAGTTAGTTCTTCAACCACTGCCGGTTGTAGTCTGCTGAGCGTGTGTCACTGCCTCATCCTTCACATTTTTCTCTAATTGGTGCTGCTCCATTTTAGTGGAAAAAAATCTAATCTATTAGTGTGACGCGCTTCCATCCGTATACAATACATTGGTTGCAAACACTATAGAAGTACACAAAGGGGCCTTTAACAGCTACTGAACAGTTGTGTTTTCAGTGTTCACTGTAGTCTGTGAGGAATAACCACACTTAGGCCTTATAACTTTTCTGACTTTCTTTATCAATCTACCAAGATGAAGAAGTCAGTGAGTAAGGCACGTGGTCGTGGTCGAGGCCGTGGATTTGCAGCAGGGAGAGGACGTGGGGATTCTGTGGCTGCTGCCGCACCCAGTGACACAGCATCCACCAGTTTTCCCCGTGAGCGTTCCTTTATGCGCACTTTTGTAGGAGCTCAGCGTACCCCCCTGCTGCGTGAAGAACAAATTGAAGCCGTTGTTGGTTGGATGGCAGCCAATGCATCGACTTCAATAGCTTCCACCTCCTCTCAGGACCACAGCACTGTTGAACAACCATCAGTCTCTTCACCGCCTGCCAAATTGCCCAGGCAGTCAGAGAGCTCTGTACAGGAGCCAGCTGAGTCTCTGCTTCTGTTCTCAGAATCTGTTGGCTTGCAAACAGGGGCCCAGCCAAGCAGCATTCTGGAATGTGAAGAAGAGGCAGTATGCAGTGATGCGCAACAGCTGTGTCTCTCTGAATCTGAAGAGGCGGGTGAGCCAGTGCCGATGGTCAGCACACCGCAGAACGCATCTGATGATGATGAGACTCAGTTGCCAGTTTCTGTTGAGCATGGTGCTGGCCAGACCACCCAACAACAGCAGGTGTTGGAAAGGGTAGTGGTGGAGATGATGAGGTCCAAGACCCAACATGGCGTGAGGAACAGGAAGGTGGTGGGAGCAGCTCTGAGGAAGAGATTGCCCCAACGGTCCAAACAGTAGGGAGAGGTAGGCTGCAGACTCGCTTGCCTGTAGCCTCCAGTTTGGCACCCGTTCGGAGCAGTTCTCTTCCAACAGCCAAACCGGGCGCTCCCAGGACTTGCTCTGCGTGGTCCTTTTTTGATACAGTTGCAGATGATATTTGCTATGTCAAATGCAAGCTGTGTAATCAAAAAATTAAAAGAGGTAAAAGTGTCAGTAACCTTAATACAACAAATATGTGGAAACATGTGCGGTCAAAGCACTTTGTTGAGTTACAAAGACACACTGGAGATGTAGGCCAACCTACAGCAGCACCTACATCTTCAGCTCGTGTTGGAGCCTCTTCCTCCAGTTCACACACAGCTGGTTCGGCTTCCTCACAGGATCGCCATGGAAGAACCTCTGTCACTGTTGTCCAGAGACACAGTGTTATTCCACCCACAGCTGCAAGTTCCCTGTCATCCTCACACACCCAGGCCACAAAACAGCCATCGGTAGCACAGGCATGGGAGAAAAGACGGCCATACTCGGCAAACCATCCACGAGCACAGGCTCTGAATGCTGGCATTGCAAAACTCCTGTCCCTTGAAATGCTGTCATTCAGGCTGGTGGAGACTGACAGTTTCCGTGAATTAATGGCATTGGCAGTCCCACAATACAATGTGCCCAGCCGATTTTATTTCAGCAGGCAAGCCGTCTGTCAGGAGTCGAACCCAGTACCTCTTGTCCACTGGCCAGCAGCTCTACCATCTGAGCTATTCTGCTGGCTGCAAAGTTCCTTGCTGAACCCAGATACCATTGACTGTTCTTCCTGATTGGCTACACCTAGTGCTCTCTTGATTGGGCCTCTGATTGCCAATTACACACCCTATATAAACCTGGCCCTGTGGGTGTGTCATTGCGAGATTATTGTGCTTCCAGCCTTTAGTCAAGCTCTTTCTCCTGCTGTTCCTGCTGTTACAAACACTGCTCTCCTGTGTACCGACCTCCTGCTGCCACCTGACTACGTTATCTGCCTGCTCCTCTGCTACCGAACTGCCTTTCCTGTGTACCGACCTCCGGCTGCCACCTGACTACGTTATTTGCCTGCTTCCCTGATACAAACACTGCTTTCCTGTGTACCGACCTCGGCCTGCCTTCTGACTACGCTACCTGCCTCTGCTTTCCCTAGTGTTTGCAGTAACATCGGCTCCAACCCAGACGGGATCCTGACAGAATAATCTCGCGCCAAAATGGAGTCCGCTGTGAACACCCTGAGGCGGCAAGTTACGGAGCTTCAAAGTTTTTGTACTGACTCTCAAGGAAAATATGCCAAGTTACAAACTGATTTCACGGCGATACAACAGGAAGTAATTGAGCTACAAAAACAACTACTGGACGTGCGCAATTCAGGGTCCGAATCAAATGCGCGGCTGCCGCTGCCTGCAAAGTTCAGTGGGGATCGCAAGCAGTACCGAGGATTCCTCAATCAATGCCGCATATACTTCCAGATGCAACCTGCTCCCTTTACCAGTGAGAGGAAGAAAGTTTTTTTCATGATAAATCTCCTGACGGATGAAGCTCTTGCTTGGGCTTCACCTTATGTAGAAAAGGACTATGCCCTCCTTAATGACCTGGAAGCTTTCATCGCAGCTATGAATCAAGTTTTTGATGACCCAAACCGCTGTGCCACAGCAGAAACCAAATTACATAATTTGCGCCAAGGACGTCGCTCTGTTGCGGAATATACATCGGAGTTCCGTCGCTGGGTGGCCGACACCACCTGGAATCCAGCGGCCCAGAGAAGTCAATTTCGACGAGGGTTATCAGAACCAGTGAAAGACGAGCTTGCCAGGGTTGAGACCCCTGACCAGTTGGAGGACTTTATTCAACTATGTATCCGGATTGACCAGAGACTTACTGAAAGGAGAAAGGAGAGACTGCGAGCACTTGGGAATAGCCCTGGCTTCTCATTTTCAGCATCAGACCACCAAGAAAAGACGCAAGGCTTGTCTGAACCGATGCAGATCGACGTCATCCGAAGACCACTCTCTGCACAGGAGAAGGAGAGGCGACGTGCAGAACATCTCTGCCTCTATTGTGGGGACCCTGGACACTATGCCATCAACTGTCCTAACAAAAGGACTATAGCCTTTACCAACAACAGGTCTGCCAGCAATACGGACCTTTCTCAGCAGTCGGATTCCATCTTGCAGACTATCTCATCAGTAACGCCAGAAATAGACAAAATACATACCACATCATCTCATTTTGTAATCCCCATTCAGGTTGTAATGGGCACCCAAAAAATACAATGCTCTGCCCTGTTGGATTCGGGAGCAGGAGGAAATTTTATGGACTTAAAATTTACACGTGATAATGATATTTCCAGTAGGACCAAATCCACACCAATTGAAATGGAAACTGTGGATGGATCACCTTTGTCTTCTGGACCTGTCTCGCATGAGACAATCGAACTGGAGATTTGTATCGACCCGGATCATCATGAAGCTGTCAGTTTCCACCTTATTTCATCTCCGAAATTTCCGGTTATTCTAGGGATCCCCTGGTTTTCAGTCCATAACCCTTCTATCAACTGGGCATCAAGGACCATCACCTTTCCATCTGACTACTGTAAGAATAATTGTCATAAGGAACCCCCTGTTCTCCAACAAGTCCAAATCTCTGAGATTTCGCATGAGAAGGAAGAGAAACTACCACCTCAGTATCAGCAGTTCTCTGATGTCTGCAGTAAGAAGAAAGCAGATCAATTACCTCCTCACCGTCCTTATGACTGTCCCATTGAATTGCTGCCAGGAGCAACCATTCCATTTGGACGGATTTACAATCTTTCCGAACCTGAATTGAAGGTATTAAGAAAGTTCCTGGATGAAAATTTAGAGAAAGGCTTTATTCGACCTTCCACATCTCCAGCTGGGGCACCCCTGTTCTTTGTTGAAAAGAAAGACTCCACTCTGCGGCCATGTATTGACTACAGAGAGATGAATAATATCACTGTCAAGAATCGCTACCCGCTACCCTTGATTCCTGAACTATTTGAGAGACTCCGTTCTGCGAAAATCTTTACGAAGCTGGATCTTAGAGGGGCTTACAACCTCATACGGATTCGCCCAGGAGATGAGTGGAAGACCGCCTTCAGAACGAGATATGGACATTTTGAATCTCTTGTTATGACCTTTGGCCTTAGCAATGCCCCAGCCACCTTTCAACATTTTTTAATGATGTATTTCGAGATTTCTTGGACCAATTCGTTGTGGCTTATCTCGATGACATTCTTATATTTTCAGACACCTTGGAAGAGCATCGCAGGCACGTCCAGTTAGTCTTGGAACGACTACAGGAGAACCATCTCTACATTAAACTTGAAAAATGTGAGTTTGAACAAACCAGTATCCAATTTCTGGGATATATCATCTCCCCAGAAGGTCTGAGCATGGATCCCGGCAAAATCAATGCTGTAGTGGACTGGCCTGTTCCAAGAAATTTAAAAGACGTCCAGCGTTTCATAGGATTTGCAAATTTTTACCGAAAATTTATAAAGAACTTTTCACGGATCATACTACCAATTACTACACTAACAAAAAAGACAAAGCATTTTTCTGGTCTCCGAGGCACAGGAGGCTTTTGACAAGTTGAAAACTCTTTTTACGTCTGCTCCATTGTTAGTACACCCAAATCCTGAATTGCCATTTACTGTCGAAGTGGACGCCTCGGACTCTGCAGTGGGAGCTATTCTGTCTCAGCGAGTTGGGGACAAGATGCAACTTCACCCATGTGCGTTTCTTTCCCACACCATGTCATCTGCAGAAAAGAACTATGACATTGGTAATAAAGAACTGTTAGCCATTAAAGTTGCCTTCTCCGAGTGGAGACATCTTCTGGAAGGTGCCAATCACCCTGTGACTGTTCCTCACGGACCACAAGAATCTTGAATTCCTCCGTACAGCAAAAAGATTGTCTGCAAGACAAGCACGATGGGCCTTATTTTTCTCAAGATTCAATTTTATAATCTCTTACCGGCCTGGTTCAAGAATGGCAAGGCTGACGCCCTGTCCAGGATGTGTTCGGAACCTCAGGAGAGGTCTAGTAATGATGATACAATTCTAGGCCCTAAAAATTTTTTGGGAATATTGCACTCTAAGGACTAGGTAATAGAATTAAAGATGGATATCAAGAGGACTCTTTCCTTAACATCCTTCGGAAGACGTCGATCTTTCATTCAAAGAGGGGTTTTGGATGCAGAAACACCAAATATATGTACCTGAATCTTCTCGCCTTGAAGTCCTCAAAAGTGTCCATGATTCTAAACTGGCAGGACATCCTGGAGTTGCAAAAACACAAGACTTACTACTTCGTTTCTTTTGGTGGCCTAATTGTAGGAAGGACGTGAGGAAATATGTTTCAACCTGTTTAACATGCGCACGAAACAAGACCCACGATCGTCTCCTCTAGGACTCTTGCAACCACTCCCAGTTCCATCCAGGCCTTGGGGATCTATTTCCATGGATTTTATTGTGGAACTACCCCCTTCCAAACAGATGACCGTCATCCTTGTCATAGTGGACCGACTCACAAAAATGGCCCACTTTATTCCAACTGAAGGAATTCCTACTGCTGAAAAAACTGCAGAACTGATGATCAAAGAGTATTCAGGTTACATGGAATTCCTGACAGCGTGGTGTCTGACAGAGGCGTTCAGTTTACGTCAAAATTTTGGAAGAGTTTCTGTACAGCCTTGGGAGTCACGGTGAATCTTTCTACCGCTTTCCATCCTCAGTCCAATGGCCAGACGGAGAGAACGAACCAGACTTTGGAGCAATACCTCCGTTGCTTCATTTCCTATCTTCAGGATGACTGGGTGGACTATTTACCAACAGCAGAGTTTGCCTACAACAACTCCATACATAGCGCTACATCTCAAACCCCATTTTTTTGCTAATTATGGAGTACATCCAGTATTTATCCCTAATCTGCCAGTGAACACTCCCATTCCTGCTGTTAATGACAGGCTTACAAAATTACAGGAATCCCAGAAGGAATTATCAGAGATATTGCTCAAGACCCAGGAAGAATATAAGGAAGCAGCAGATAAACATCGGAGAGTGCCCCCTGCTCTTCAGGTTGGAGACAAAGTTTGGCTGTCCACTAAAAACCTTAAGACACATGTGCCATCCTCCAAATTGGGTCAGAAATTCATTGGACCTTTTCAAATTTCTGCAAAAATTAACCAGGTTGCTTTTCGTTTAAAACTTCCCAACAATCTAAAGATTCATCCAGTGTTTCACATATCCTTGCTCAAACCCTTCTGTGAAAACCCGTTTCCAGGAAGAATTCAGCCACCTCCTCCACCAGAAAGGATCCGTGGTGAAGAAGAATACATTGTGGATAAGATTCTGGACTCCCGAAAATTCAGAGGTAAACTGCAGTATCTGGTGCAGTGGAAGGGTTACGGACCAGAGGAAAATTCATGGGAACCAAGGGACAACGTCCATGCTCCTAGACTAACAAGAGCCTTTCATCAAAGGTACCCGGATAAGCCAGCTCCTGAGATGTCCAGAGGCCATCCTGGAAGGAGGGGAGTACTGTCAGGAGTCGAACCCAGTACCTCTTGTCCACTGGCCAGCAGCTCTACCATCTGAGCTATTCTGCTGGCTGCAAAGTTCCTTGCTGAACCCAGATACCATTGACTGTTCTTCCTGATTGGCTACACCTAGTGCTCTCTTGATTGGGCCTCTGATTGCCAATTACACACCCTATATAAACCTGGCCCTGTGGGTGTGTCATTGCGAGATTATTGTGCTTCCAGCCCTTTAGTCAAGCTCTCTTTCCTCCTGCTGTTTCCTGCTACAAACACTGCTCTCCTGTACCGACCTCGCTGCCCCTGACTACGTTATCTGCCTGCTCCTCTGTTACCGAACTGCCTTTCCTGTGTACCGACCTCCGGCTGCCACCTGACTACGTTATGCCTGTCCTGTACAAACACTGCTTTCCTGTGTACCGACCTCGGCTGCCTTCTGACTACGCTACCTGCCTCTGCTTTCCCTAGTGTTTGCAGTAACATCAGCTCCAACCCAGACGGGTTACCACGACCTCCCGTGCTGCACACCGTGGAGCATAAAAACCCTATTTAAAGCAATGTCTAAATCGCCTGCAGTAAACAATACACTGAACACGTGCTGGTAACACTTGTGATACCGCACCTAGCAGACAACCTTCACTCCTGCTCCATCCCTGGTAACCTAGTCGTGGAGAACTCTGCACGTGCGCTGTTTTACCACAGTAGTTGTCATCCTCCCCAGCAACACCGTGCACAGCATGTAACGGCATACTGGCCACCCGAACCTCAGACTGGCATTGAACTCCTTCCTACTGCTCAGCAAATACGTTCCATTTCATTGCAGTCAAATTGCACCAATTTGCAGGCAGCGTCCGGTCTGCACATGGCAAATTAAACATGCGTACTAAACGCCGTCAGTAGCAAGGTCCACCTGACCACGATGCGTGCCAGTACCATGGCCAGGACGATACTTCACTCATGCCCATTGGGGAATGTTGTGGAGCCGTACGATCTGCGAGTGGCCTGTACGTGTCTGCAACTCAGATGCGATCAAGTCTGTCCACATGATCTCTCCTACCATTCTAGAATCATCGCTGCAGAGCCGTCACGGTCTACCTCCTGGACCGGGCCTACTGATGCGACGATTGGCACGCCTGGCCAAACGGCAACAGGCCGTTCTGAAATTAATTCCATGGGGAATCGAAGCCACACAGCGCAGGAGGTCTGGAATGCCATCAAGCAGGAGAGCGACGTGTGGTTTTTGCCAGCGAATCTCCAGCCAGGCTTGGTAGTGTGTGACAATGGCCGAAATCTGGTGGCAGCTCTGGGCCTTGGCAACTCACTCACATACCATGTCTGGCACATGTGCTCAACTTGGTCGTGCAGAGTTTTTTGAGGGACTATCCGGATCTTGATGCACTGCTGCACAAGGTCCGCCTAGAGTGCGCTCACTTGCGACGTTCCAGCATGGCCAGATCGCGCATTGCAGCTCTGCAACGCAGATTGCGCCTTCCTGAACATCGCATCATATGTGACGTATCCACCAGGTGGAATTCAACGTTACATATGTTGGAGCGGTTGTGTGAGCAGCAGCCAGCAGTTATGGAGTATCAGCTGCATCAGGCGCAATCAACACGCAATTTGCGCCGTCCACACTTCACCATTAATGAGTGGGCCACTATGAAGGACATGTGCCACGTTTTGCGTGCGTTTGATGAGTCAACGCGGATGGCGAGTGCAGATGATGCACTAGTCAGCCTGACTGTCCCCCTTATCTGCCTGCTTCAAAAAACACTGCAAGCAATAAGGGATGAGGTTTTGGAAGAGGTGGAGGATGAGGAGTCACAAATTCCATCACCTTCTGGAAAGTCAGCGCAACGTGGTTCCTCACAAAGGGCTGGGCAGGGCTCACTTTGTGAGGGAGGAGGAGTCAATGGAGGAGGAAGACAATCCTACAGAGGGAGGTACACAACGCTCTAGTCAGTATGTAGAGCGAGGGTGGGGTGATGCAGAGCAGGCAGAGATAACGCCTCTTGCAGAGGACAGCGTTTCTTTGCCAGTTGGGAGTCTGCAGCACATGGTTGATTTCATGCTGCAGTGCCTAAGAAACGACCGCCGCATCGCCCACATTCTCACGACGTCTGATTATTGGGTGTACACCCTCCTAGACCCTCGCTACCGGGACAACGTCAAAAGCCTCATCACACCGTTGAACCGGGAGCGTAAAATGCGGGAGTACCAAGACACACTGGTGCAATCCCTAATGTTCTACCTTACTGCCGAGAGCACTGCTGCTGCTACTGCTTTACAAAGCAGCTCTGTGCGTCGAGGCAGTGTAGAGAGCTCTGCAACAAGAGGGAGCACACGCAGTGCCTCTGCACAGGGAAAGACCAGTATGTTAAAAATGTGGCAAAGTTTTGTGGCAGCGCCACAAATGTCTACACCATCCGAGAGGGCTCCAGTCAGCGGGAGGCAACGTATCCGTCAGATGGTGACAGACTACTTGGCTTTGCCTCTCAGTGTACTCCCAGATGGCTCTTCCCCATTCAAGTTTTGGGTCTCTAAGCTGGATACATGGCCAGAGCTTAGCCAGTATGCATTGGAGGTGCTGGCTTGCCCTGCTGCCAGTGTATTATCGGAGCGCGTCTTTAGTGCTGCAGGTGGTGTACTAACAGACCGTCGCATGCGACTATCCTCCGATAATGTAGACCGGCTTACTTTTCTGAAAATGAACAAGGCATGGATCTCGCCAGAATTTGTCTGTCCGTTTTCAGATTAAATAACTGTTCGCAACGTTATCCATGTCTCCTGTTATGTTCATCTTTCTACCACCTGAACTCTACTCCCTGGGCTCCAACACTGCCAGTTGCTGCTCAGAAGTGTCGTGTCCACAGAACAAAACACAAGCTCTACTGTTAGTGGGGTTCAGTAACGCCAGCTGTTCCCCTGCTGTGTGAACGGCAAGAAGTCGTCCTGTTCGCGACACATGGACAGAAAAACACATGACCAACATGCTCCAAATAGGGAAGAGCCGTCACCCTGCTTGTTATGCTGAAAACATGAAATTGTGAAGTTTTGCAGGCCTAGAATGATACAAATATGGACAAATAATAATTTTCATCACAGCGCATATCTGCACATGTCTATTAGAAATGGTAACAAAAAATAAAACATAGTCTACTCTTCACATTTTTAAATTAATGCATAAAAGTACATTTCAGACTTATGAATTAATGCTTTTTAAGGAACTTTATCTGTACCTGTAAGATAATGCAGTCAATGGATGTACGAATCATTAAATCCTCATCATCATCATCACGAGTTTTATTTATGACAGACATTATAAAATACACATACTGATGCCAACTGTAACTTCAAACACCATATATGAAATGGCCAGCATGTAAACATGGTAATAATGTCCAATAATAAATTATTACATCTAGAAAGTGCATCATGCATACTGACAATAGGTAGTTATACCTGCAAGTGCTGTTGAAACAACCACAAGAGATATAAATTAATACTGGTATATAGGTATCACAGTGCATAGTTACTCATGGACAATGTTGATGTAATACTGTATCTCAATTAAGTCAGCGTCAACCATTAGGCTTGTTAGTCTTGTACATTGTTAAAGAGGGAACGTAATTTTTTTGTTTGTCATAGGTGTAGTATTACACATTAAATTATTACTGCTGTATTTTTTTTTGCGTCCCTAGTGCGCAATAACGCAGCCTAACCTCACATTTGATAGTCAGCTAATTGCCACACGCTACCCTACCCTACGCGTGACAGTAGGAAGGTAGTGTTGACGGATAAAGCTTTGCGCAACCAGACATTCTTTTACCCTCTTCAACACTCTACAAGCAAAAAATGCATGATTTCAGCCGCAGACTTTATTGACGTACAGTATAACATCGGCATTACCCATCAGAGGCTGTCCACTGTCTGATACAGACATAGAATATACCTTTGCTATCCGTAGCCTTTGTTTCACCTACACTTGCAGGCACACACTTAAATTGTGACAAACAATGCCTAATGTTTTTTTAAATGGTTATTTTTTATTGTACATTATTGTGTCATCAATCACATTGATGAGTCCATGCTGGACATGTCATACATGCTATAGAAAGTTACGATTTTATGAACTTAAATAATTGAAATGTCTGTGACTGTCACATAAAATTTGCGATGATGATGATGAGTGACTATTACAAAATCCATTGTCTTCACTATGTTATGGTTTAACATAGCGTTCCTTAAGCATTATTCATAAAAAAAAAATGGACTTTTATTCTTAAATTTACAACACTATATTTTGTTACCAATTTTTTGGGTGTTGTGTTGTTCCATTTATTTTTGGCATGTGCATATATGCGTTTATATTTGTATTTTCTTTATTTTTCCTTCTTGAAATTAGAAAACATGTGTATCTTTGTACCGTGTTAGCCAGTAGATAGAAAAATATTTAGACTTCAGAGTCAGCAGTGGTTGATACCTTTTAATGGATAACTGAAAAGATGGAAACAAATTGCAAGCTTTCAAGGCTACTCACGTCTCTTCATCAGGGAAAGACTAACTAAAAAAATTAAGCATCACATATTTCTATACACAACAGGACACAGGAATAGTGCAAT
The DNA here is from genome assembly GCA_033576555.1 of Oophaga sylvatica. Lineage (NCBI taxonomy): Eukaryota > Metazoa > Chordata > Amphibia > Anura > Dendrobatidae > Oophaga > Oophaga sylvatica. The sequence continues at coordinate 437,171,561 of JARQOD010000003.1, read as the reverse complement.
AGGTAAGACAAGTAAGTGACGTGTATCAGAACTGTCATTATCTCACAGGGATGAACATAAATATTGGAACAGTTCCTAGATAAGGATAGAAAGTTTGATTGCCCTCTCATTGGCGTATTTTTTTGGGTTTTCATGACCCTGGAAGGGCATAGACGCAGATTCCTTAATTGATATAGAATGACATAAATCCATGTGATCTATTCATTCCATCACTAACAGTGTCAAAGGTCATGATGAGCTTATATTCTGAAACCTTTGTACGTTTCTCATATTTGAAGTTATATTTTAATACCAGTAATTCCATATCCATGATGCTATGACCGGGCATACAAAAGTCTTTTGCCACAGGTAAATTCATTAATTTATCTGTGATTGTGTGGCGCTGATAATTCATCCTTGTTCTCCTTTTTGTTGCCGGTCTCCCCTCACTTGTCCCTCCCTCACTTGTCTTAGCTATTCCTGTGTCCTGTTGTGTGTAGAAATATGTGATTCTTCATTTTTGGCTTTACTCTTAGCCTGATGAAGTCACCTGAGTAGTCTCGAAAGCTTTGAATTTGTTACCATATTTTCAGTTAGCCATTAAACGTTATCAACCACAGAGGACTGTCAAGTATAAATATTTTTCTATTCTTGTAAATGAAATTTATCATTTTATTGTTGTAGTAAAAGTTCATTTATTCTTGTTTGAAGTACATACATTTGCAATGGCCACGTAACAAGGCAATAACTCAATATTTTGTGCCTACACCCTCCTTGACCCTGGGCTTCAACAGCGCCAGTTGCTGCTCAGAAGTGTTAGATTCACAGATGAAAACAATCGCTGATGTGTTTGTGGGGTTCAGTAACGCCTGCTGTTCCCCTGCTGTGTGTCTGGCAAAAATTACTGCTGCTAACTACAACTTCAACTTCAAACGTCTCATACTAGGCCTCTGCCTACACCCTCCTTGACCCTGGGCTTCAACAGCGCCAGTTGCTGCTCAGAAGTGTTAGATGCACAGATGAAAACAATCGCTGATGTGTTTGTGGGGTTCAGTAACGCCTGCTGTTCCCCTGCTGTGTGTCTGGCAAAAATTACTGCTGCTAACTACAACTTCAACTTCAAACGTCTCATACTAGGCCTCTGCCTACACCCTCCTTGACCCTGGGCTTCAACAGCGCCAGTTGCTGCTCAGAAGTGTTAGATGCACAGATGAAAACAATCGCTGATGTGTTTGTGGGGTTCAGTAACGCCTGCTGTTCCCCTGCTGTGTGTCTGGCAAAAATTACTGTTGCTAACTACAACTTCAACTTCAAACGTCTCATACTAGGCCTCTGCCTACACCCTCCTTGACCCTGGGCTTCAACAGCGCCAGTTGCTGCTCAGAAGTGTTAGATGCACAGATGAAAACAATCGCTGATGTGTTTGTGGGGTTCAGTAACGCCTGCTGTTCCCCTGCTGTGTGTCTGGCAAAAATTACTGCTGCTAACTACAACTTCAACTTCAAACGTCTCATACTAGGCCTCTGCCTACACCCTCCTTAACCCTGGGCTTCAACAGCGCCAGTTGCTGCTCAGAAGTGTTAGATGCACAGATGAAAACAATCGCTGATGTGTTTGTGGGGTTCAGTAACGCCTGCTGTTCCCCTGCTGTGTGTCTGGCAAAAATTACTGCTGCTAACTACAACTTCAACTTCAAACGTCTCATACTAGGCCTCTGCCTACACCCTCCTTGACCCTGGGCTTCAACAGCGCCAGTTGCTGCTCAGAAGTGTTAGATGCACAGATGAAAACAATCGCTGATGTGTTTGTGGGGTTCAGTAACGCCTGCTGTTCCCCTGCTGTGTGTCCGGCAAAAATTACTGCTAGCTACCTAATCATGGTGAAAAAAACATGACATCTCAAAGTGTCTAGTGCTACACATAGATATGAGGCTACACCATGATTTCTAAGCTGTAAACATTTGAAACGTCAACTTTCAAACCATAAAATGATTTGTCTTTGTCACAAATCTGTAACAAAATAATTGTGAGTTTGTGACATATTATTACAGATATGCACATGTCGAAAACAAATGCAAACACAAAAGCCTACTTATGCTATAGGATACTGATGGTCAACCTTGTCACTCCATAGCTTAGACAAATCCAACTCACATCATGATGACTCAAATACTGCAATGTTGGAAGTGCATAATGTGGGTTGAACTTTGACAACTGCTGCAGTGCGAAGGTTATACTTCAGTGTTCTTGCCTTTGAAATAAAAGCATACAAGTAAATATAATATCCAATGTTGATTAAGGGACGTGATGTACACCTGTAATATTGTGCAAACAATGCATGTAGGAATAGTCCTCTTCAACATTACTTATATTTGTGTCATTTTAAAAAATACATATTTGATTAGAAAGTTAACAGCCCATATCATAAAGGTCCTTCATGTAAACATGATAATCGCTAACAAAAATCATGCATTACCTTGGTAAAGTCAATAGTGCATAGTCACAATAGCAAAATATATACCTGTAAGTGGTGCTGAAAGAACGACAACTGATAGAATAGGTGAATGATATCTATTTTTCAGACTGAATAGCGACACCTGTACAATGTCGATATAATACTGTACCTTAACAAAACAGCTGTGTCACACCTCACACGCATTTTTCTTGTAGCTTGTTATGTAATAGGGCACATGCGTGTATGTTTCATCATAGGTGCATGTTTACTGAGTAAAGCAGTCATGACAACGCCTTTGTGTTGTCGGTACGCTTGCGATGATGAACGATGCGCACCGTGAATGTTAGTCTGCGTCATAAGACGCACAGACGCTCCAATACCCAACGCGTCACAGCAGGAAGCCAGTCTGTGCGTCCAAACAAAGGCGCAAGCATACATGCACGTACCCTTTTATAAAGCTATATAAAAAAAAGGATGTAGTAGTAACGCACACTTTATTGAGGTACAGTATTACATCGCCATTCACCATCTGTGGCTATGCAGTCTCATCTATATATACCTTATCTATCCGTTGTCATGCTTGCAAGTCCACAGTCAGGCATAAATAGCTGTTTTCACTATGCACTTTTTAAAGGTTTTTTTTGTTAATATAAATGATTGGCACATATTATCAGTATTACATGATGGAAATTTTAGATATTTTTAAAAACTTTTTAGTGATATTATTCAGCAAATGAAAATGGTGTACATACTGTTACTTATCCATCATTAATGGATTCTGATATGTACTTGTATGCTTTTATTTAAAACCGTATAGCAGATTATTTAACCGATTTTTATTGTGGTTTGCATTGCTTTTCAACATGTTAATGTATGCGTTTATGTTTGTCAATTATTAATTTACATATATTTTTTAAAGTAAAATCATCATCTTATGGTACTAAAGGTTATATTTCTCTTGTTTGGAGTATAGACATTTTTAATTGACACGTAACAAGGAAAATACTTGATATAGTATTTAAACATCCTCCTTGACCCTGGGCTCCAACACCGCCAGTTGTTGCTTGGAAGTGCTGTTAGCACAGTCTACACTTGCTCCTGTGTTACTGGGGTTCAGTAATGTCAGCTGATCCCCTGCTGTGTGAACGGCAAAAAGTCCTGCTGCCTCCACCCTGTTCTCTTCTCATCCCTGGGTTACAACACCGCCAGTTGTTTCTCGGAAGTGCTGTTAGCACAGTCTACACTTGCTCCTGTGTTACTGGGGTTCAGTAATGTCAGCTGTTCCCCTGCTGTGTGAACGGCAAAAAGTCCTGCTGCCTCCACCCTGTTCTCTTCTCATCCCTGGGTTACAACACCGCCAGTTGTTTCTCGGAAGTGCTGTTAGCACAGTTAACACTTGCTCCCGTGTTACTGGGGTTCAGTAATGTCAGCTGATCCCCTGCTGTGTGAACGGCAAAAAGTCCTGCTGCCTCCACCCTGTTCTCTTCTCATCCCTGGGTTACAACACCGCCAGTTGTTTCTCGGAAGTGCTGTTAGCACAGTCTACACTTGCTCCCGTGTTACTGGGGTTCAGTAATGTCAGCTGTTCCCCTGCTGTGTGAACGGCAAACAGTCCTGCTGCCTCAACTTTAATTTCCATGGGTACTTTCTGCTACCCATCCGGGTTCCAGTACCGTCAGCTGGTTCTCCGCAGTGCCTTTGGCCTAGGTGCCTCCATGTCGGTATCTGAGTTCCAGCAACGTCTGCTGGTCCTTGGTAGTGCTTTGGAGCACAGGTACCTCCTGCTTAGTAACCATGTCCCAGTAACGTCAGCTGGTCCTCGGTTGTGCCTTTGGCTCTTTTCCTTCTGCTGCCCCTCCGGGTTCCAGCACAGTCAGCTGGTCCTCGTCACTTGCATTGGCTCTTGTACCTTCTTCTACCCGTCCGGGTTCCAGTACCGTCAGCTGGTTCTCCGCAGTGCCTTTGGCCTAGGTGCCTCCATGTCGGTATCCGAGTTCCAGCAACGTCTGCTGGTCCTTGGTAGTGCTTTGGAGCACAGGTACCTCCTGCTTAGTAACCATGTCCCAGTAACGTCAGCTGGTCCTCGGTTGTGCCTTTGGCTCTTTTCCTTCTGCTGCCCCTCCGGGTTCCATCACAGTCAGCTGGTCCTCGTCACTTGCATTGGCTCTTGTACCTTCTTCTACCCGTCCGGGTTCCAGTACCGTCAGCTGGTTCTCCGCAGTGCCTTTGGCCTAGGTGCCTCCATGTCGGTATCCGAGTTCCAGCAACGTCTGCTGGTCCTTGGTAGTGCTTTGGAGCACAGGTACCTCCTGCTTAGTAACCGTGTCCCAGTAACGTCAGCTGGTCCTCGGTTGTGCCATTGGCTCTTTTCCTTCTGCTGACCCTCCGGGTTCCAGCACAGTCAGCTGGTCCTCGTTACTTCCATTGGCTTTTGTACCATCACCAACAGGACAAAGAAGGTTAAGACAAACTACAAGATACAGAACAAGAGACAGAAGAACAATAAGCAGAAGATCAAAAAGCAGAAGAACATTAAGTATAAGACCAAAATGAAGAGCAAAATATATGCTCTAAATTCTAAGCAGAAGAAGACTAAGCAGTGTATGGGGTGAGTCCGTTCCTCCTCGTGGTGCCCCTGGAAAATGCCTGATGCTGCTGCAGGCTAAACTGAACGCGGACAAATACTGTTGTAATTAAAATCTTTCGTGACAGCAAGAACGGAAGGATGAAAATTCAGAGTTTTACAGATTACAAGTACAGGAATGTCTGTCACAAATAAGAATATGATGAAAAGGATGAATAGGAAGAAGATGAAGAAGTAGAATATGAAGAATAATAACTGTTTAATAAGAACAATATAAGTAATGTTAACAAAAAGATGAATAGCAAGAAGTTTTAGAAGATTAAGAAGGTGAAGATGAAGAATAATTTGATGAGAAAGATGATGCTGCTGAAGATTATGAAGGAGAAAGTGTGTGAAAAGTTAAAAAGGTGAAGAGCATGGAAGTTGTGAAATAGACATATTTGACAAAATAGAAAAAAGGTTAACAACATTGTCAATTTCTTCGTCAATCCAAACGTATTTCAAAAAAAGAAATATTAATGCTATTCCATTGCATTGTGTTAAACATCTATGCCTTTAATGTCTCCTCAACCTCCCCCAATAAATTCTACATTACTCTTTGTTGTTTTCCTTCATGTACAATTAACCAACAAGGCAAGAATGTTTTTTTTTTAATTCCGATATTTTGTTCCCATAGACTTACATTGGATTTCCGGTATCGGTATCGGTATCGCCGATATTTTTTGTGTATCGGCGATACCATTCCGATTCCGATACTTTTGGATATCGGAAAGTATCGCTCAACTCTAGTTGTGGCAAAACTTTGAATGTCTCAGACTTGGGCTTTGTGCATATGGCACCTTTAAGATGGTGGTGTAGCCACATAACTTTCTCAGGCGAAGAGGATTCATGAAAACTCCAGAGACTTTGCCGATGGTCTTGTAGCAGCTCCGCCACCAGCATCTTTTGCTCTATATTGTCAAGTATAGATAGTAGTAGGCTTCCTTGTAGAAGCCAATGCAGGAATAAGCATGTCACTTTTTTTAACCTCTTCAAGATTTCCAAACCCTGAAGCCATTAAGAGAAGGGACACCAGACGGAACATGTGCACCGCAATGTAATTTTGACATTGCTATGCATTCTGTTGATTTTTGGGATGCTTTTTAGACTTGTACATCCTGTTGTTTCAGGAAGAGTTTTCAGCAGGCTACTTATCATAAGAGGCAGGATTACAATAATAGTTAACACCTCTATACACAGCTAATAACACAGGATCCACCAATCACAACAGGTGATGTCTCAGCTGACCCTGTTCCCTTCACAGTGATGTTACACTTTTGTCTTGTCTTCAGGGCCAAGCTCCAATCCCTTTCTCTATGGCTGCCAAGTTTTGCTGTGATTTACATCAGGTCTTACAAGTGGACCAGTGTTCAATTGCTGTTTGACACCATCCAGTGTCTTCTGTTGCCATCGTCTCCTCCGATTCCTGTAACTCTTACAATTTTCACTTTATAATCTTCATAGTTTTGGCTAATCTATCATTTGATGTAAGCTTCTTAGAGACTGTTTAATTGCACTACATTCATCTTTGATTTCTAAAAATCCTCAGACCTGCTGGTTAACCCATCATTTGCAGTAAGCTTTACAAACTGTTATTAGATACTGTTCAGATTAAGCTATGATCTGCTGTCGATCCTGCTACCTTCATCTGTGTGCTGCTTCCAACCTGTCATTTTTTACATCTGCCCCCCCATCCCACTCCCGATTCTGTGGCTTCCAGTGTTTCCTGCCTCCCATTTGTCTTCTCGCCAACATACCTTATTGTCCAAGTACTTGCAGTTTCTTGTGCCTTCCAGTCTGCTATACCAATGCTTTGTGATTCCACCTCCACAAAAGTTTGGTCAAAGTCTGTTTATTGAGGCTGATGTACATCATGTGAATTTTTTAAAACGGGAAGTTAGAGTCTAAAAAAAAAAAGCAGAATATATTGGATGAGATCTTCTTCGCTCAGCTCACCTTGTCAGTATGTCATCATTATAGGGCCACCAATGGGCAATGGATTGAACAAGTAATAGTCACTTCTTTATTTTATATTCTTTTTCTTTTCTAAATTAGCAAAAAGCCTGTTATTTGCTGTTTTCTTAAAAGAAGAAAAAGTATTGTCAATTCAAGGAGGCTTTGTTTTTGTGGAGATAATTTGTACATTTGCCGACCACACCCGTCTATGCTTTTTTATTTTAGTAAATTCTTTAGCAACCTCAGTGCTTTCTTCACATCTAGAATTGCACCATCTATCAAAAATATGTGTCAGGATGTGGTCAACGCCCTGGAGGATTCTTCCTCTACAGCGGAGTCTTGTGTGTGTCCTTATTAACAAAAGTTAAAAAGAAGTAAATAGGAATAAAAGGTGAATGTTGTCTCTTGTGTAAGTGGGAGTTGTGTGAAAGACAGTTTATCAGTGAAATGTGTGCTATGAGGGCAGTGCAGAAAGAGACCTGCATCAGTTACAATTAGCGATGAGTGAAGGTGTTCTCTGAGCATGCTCATGAACTAACCGAGTGTCTTCGGGGTGCTTGAAAAATATGTTCGAGTTGCCGCAGCTGCATGTCACGTGGCTGTTCGACAGGTGCAATACATGCAGGGATTTCCTGTGTTGCGGCTGTCTAACAGCAGCCGTTGGGACTTGAACATATCATTTGAGCACGCCGAAGATGCTTGTTTAGCACTAAAATATGCTCTGATAGCACCTTATCCCAGCACGTTCACTCATCACTAGTTACTAACAAAATTATTCAACCTTCAATGCAAATTCGCTTTTTCAGCAAATGTACAAACTGTCTGCTGTTTGCAATAAACCAATTAAACAAGACCAATCTACACAACTCACAATTGATATAATAAGTGGTTTCTTCACATTCAGAACAAAATGTCAATTTAATCACCTATGCAGTCCCAGAATTATACTATCCTTTCATGACAAACATTTTTAGTACTTAGTAGTATCCAAGAAGTACCGTTTCTCCTTGCGGAGGTTGACATGCTAAGCATGCCGAGATGAGGAGACTTAAAGCCACAATGCTCCTCTGGGAAATATGCAAATTGTCTCTTCAGAGAGGAAGAGGACTAGAACTCTATTGGAAGTAGCAATTCTAAAAGTCAATGTCAACCCTTTAACGAGCCTTGTCACATGACTTAGGATAAGAACCAATCCAGAAACTCAATTTGCAGACACTGTGTTTCAGGGTACTGCCCCTTGTCAGTGCTAAGTGTGAGATGATCAGGTTTGGCTGTATGAGAGACGTCTGACTGATATCCAAGAAGTATCGTTTCTCCTTGCGGAGATCGACATGCTAAGCATGCTGAGATGAGGAGACTTAAAGCCGCAATGCTCCTCTGGGAAATATGATATTTCCCAGAGGAGCATTGCGGCTTTAAGTCTCCTCATCTCGGCATGCTTAGCATGTCGATCTCCGCAACTTCTTGGATATCGGTCAGACGTCTCTCATACATACAGCCAAACCAGATCATCTCACACTTTGCACTAATGAGGGGCAGTACCCCGAAACACAGTGTCTGCAAATTGAGATTCTGGTTTTACTCTTATCCTAAGTCATGTGACAAGGCTCGTTAAAGGGTCAACATTGACTTTTAGGATTGCTACTTCCAATAGGTGGCACTAGAGTTCTAGTCCATAGTACTTAGTAGAGAACTTCTGGCTGTTATAACCTGTGATGTAAAAACAGAAACTAGCTTCTGGCAGCGTTCCTAAGCCCATATATGCAAATCAGTTGTTATCTCAAGCACACTTAATGCAACTTATCAAAGGGTAATTCTGTCAGGTATTGACTTGAGTTAAAACACATCAAATACCTCTACTGGCTAGGGGGTTTGTTGACTGTTACATTTGATTGTCTGTTAGAAATGTGGCAAAAGTGGTCCAAAAAGTTGAGAGAAGAGATTGCCTTGCATGAATAAGGAAAAGGATACAAAAATATACAAAGGCAATGAATGTTCATAGAGATATAGCTGGAAGCAGAGTTTACACATTCAAGATAACAAATAGAAATGGATCTGCGGAGGATCAACTTCAAGTCGAATTTCCATAATTGGCAAGTCTCTATGAATAAGGACACTTTGCAATTCGATTTGCGAGGGCTGTAAAAAAAAAAATCATCATTTCACACACTGCTGAAGAGTAACAGAACAGGTTATGCCGGTAATCTAGGGCATCTAGGACACCGACCCTGACCAGCTACCATACCAAACTCCTCACCGATTAAGTCGGTATTCTAGTGGCTTATTTCAGCCGGTCCCTATCCACACATACACATGACCACACTGGCGCATAGCATACAATGGTTGATATTAGCGCATGGCGGCCCAGCCATGCTACCCTTTTATAGCAACAGCTACAGGACCTTCCAGGAACAAGGACCAATGAGAAACTGTTACAAACACATGTAGCTACATGACCTTCCTGGCGGACCAATAGGAGCTGCTGCAGCACCTGAACATGTGACCCCTGATCTCCAATGAGAGATCTCACTCTGGGCATGCTCAGAAGGGAAAACGCAGGACTTTGTCCCAAAGACGTCTGCTCCAGCACTGGCTATAATAGCAGATCCAGGAAAGGCAGCAGCAAGTCACTGCACAGTAGTGGAGTGGGCAAGACGCCTGGACCGACATCTCTGCTGAGCAGGCTCCACTGCGGCCGGAGACGAATGGGAGACCGCAGTGGGACAGGTTCGAGACTCCCCCTGTGCAGCAGCGGGAAATCGAACCCTAACATTACCCCCCCTCCTAGGGCCTCGCTGCGCTCAAAGGCAGCGATGAGCTGCGGAGCGTGAACATGCTCGGCAGGCTCCCAGGATCTATCCTCAGGCCCATAACCCCTCCAATCCACCAAATAAAATTTTTTGCCTCGTACCACCTTGCACCCAACAATGGCGTTCACCTCATGATCGTCGGTAGATGAACCCGACGTCCCGGCAGATGACTCAGAAAACCGGGAAATGGCCACGGGTTTCAAGAGGGACAAGTGAAAGGTGTCAGTGATACCAAGGCGAGGCGGAAAGGCTAGGCGGTAAACCACCGGGTTCACCTGCTCAAGAACTTTAAAGGGGCCCAAAAAGCGAGGTGCCAACTTGGTGGACTCTACCCGTAGCCTCATGTTTCGGGCAGAAAGCCACACTAGGTCACCCGGGGCAAATGTAGGAGCGGGGCGCCGATGGGCATCGGCCGAAGACCTCATCATCTCTTTGGAGGCCTGAATGGCATCCTGAGTGTGGTCCCAAATGTCCCGTGCCTCCACAGCCCAGTCTGCCACCCTGGAATCGGCGGAAGACACGGGCATAGGCACTGGTACCCGCGGATGCTGACCGTAGTTCAGGAGGAATGGGGTCTGTCCGGTGGAGTCAGCCACAGCATTATTTAGAGCGAACTCAGCCCACGGTAGCAAGGATGCCCAGTCATCCTGCCTGGCAGAGACAAAATGTCACAAGTATGTGACCAAGGTCTGGTTGGCCCTCTCTACCAACCCATTCGTCTCGGGATGGTATGCAGAGGAGAGATTCAACTCAATGCTGAGTAAACGACACAGCTCTCTCCAGAACCGAGAGGCAAACTGGGGACCTCGATCACTGACAATTTTGTCTGGCATACCGTGTAGGCGGAAAATATGCCTAATGAATAATGCTGCCAAGGCCCGTGCAGACGGTAACCGTGGTAACGGCACTAACTGCACCATTTTGGAGAAGTGGTCGGTTATCACCCAGATGATGGTGCAGCCCCGAGACTTGGGTAAGCCCACCACAAAATCCATCCCGACCATCTCCCAAGGCCTGTATGCCACCGGTAAAGGAAAAAGTAACCCAGCTGGCCGTTGTCGAGGGGACTTATTCTTGGCGCAGGAGACGCACGCCTGAACGTATTCCCTGACGTCACGGGCCACATGCGGCCACCAGTATGTCCTCGCCAGCAACTCAGAAGTCCTTTTGGTCCCAAAATGTCCACCCACCCTGGACGAATGTGCCCAAGAGAGTACTTCCGGTCGCAAATTGGTGGGCACAAAAGTCTTGCCCGGAGGCACAGACTCAAGCGAAACCGGAGCCACCGTTCTTAGGCTTTCTGTGGGGACAATCAGCCGAGGCTCCTCCTCCACCTCCTCAGAGGACACCACGGAGCGGGATAGAGCATCTACGCGAATGTTCTTCTCACCGGAGAGGAAATGGAGGGTGAAATGGAACCGGAAGAAAAACAAGGACCATCTGGCCTGACGGGAATTTAGCCGCTGGGCTGTCTACAAATACACCAAGTTCTTGTGGTCTGTGAACACTTGGAAGGGGAAGCGAGCCCCCTCCAGAAGATGTCGCCACTCGGAGAAGGCCAACTTCATAGCCAGTAACTCCCTGTCCCCGATGGAATAATTCCTCTCTGCTGGTGTAAAGGTTTTGGAAAAGAAGAAGCAGGGATGCTTCCGACCCTGGGCATCCTTTTGAAAAAGGACTGCTCCAGCACCAACAGAAGAGGCATCCACCTCTAAGATAAATAGTTTATCGACATCGGGGCGATGTAAGATGGGAGCACTGGCGAAATGCGACTTGATGGAGGAGAACGCCTTGGTGACCTCCTCTGACCACAACTTGGGATTAGCTCCCTTCTTGGTGAGGGCTACCAAGGGAGCTACCAAAGTGGAGAAGTGGGGAATGAATTGGCGATAGTAGTTAATGAACCCCATAAAGCGCTGCACCGCCTTAAGGGAGTGGGGTTCTTGCCAATCCATCACAGCCTGAAGTTTGGTAGGATCCATAGCCAATCCCTGGGTGGAGATGATATAGCCCAGAAAAGGTAGAGACTCCTGCTCAAACATGCACTTCTCCAACTTCGCATATAGGGAATTTGCTCGCAAGAGGTCGAAGACCTTGCAGACATCTCTCCGGTGGGAGGCCATATCTGGAGAAAAGATGAGAATGTCATCCAGATAGACTACCACCGAGGTGGTCAACATATCCCGGAAGATGTCGTTCACAAAGTCTTGGAAGACAGCTGGAGCATTACAGAGCCCAAAGGGCATTACCAGATATTCATAATGCCCATCCCTGGTGTTAAATGCCGTCTTCCACTCGTCCCCCTCACGGATGCGAATCAGGTTATACGCACCCCGCAGGTCTAGCTTAGTAAATACCCTTGCTCCCCGAAGCCTGTCAAAAAGCTCAGAGATTAGCGGCAAAGGATACTTATTTTTCACGGTGATAGCGTTGAGACCCCTATAATCAATGCACGGACGTAGTTCTCCGTTCCTCTTCTGCACAAAGAAGAACCCCGCTCCCGCTGGTGACACCGACTTCCTAATGAATCCCCTTGCCAAGTTCTCCTAAATATATATTGGGACATGGCCTCTGTCTCAGGAAGAGAGAGGGGATAGACCCTTCCTCTAGGAGGCTCAGCTCCAGGCAAGAGGTCGATAGGACAGTCATAGGGGCGATGAGGCGGAAGAGTCTCCGCAGCCTTCTTTGAGAAAACGTCGGCATAAGACCAATAGACCTTGGGAAGAGGAGAGAGGTCTATGGGTATCTCAGTGGTGTTGACCTGCACGCTGTCCCTAATGCATCTGCCTATACATAAATTACCCCAACCCAGAACTCTCCCTGAAGCCCACTCAATATGGGGAGAGTGGTGGCGGAGCCAGGGTAATCCCAACAAAACCTCATCTATACCCTCAGGGAGGATAAAAAATGATATATGCTCCTGATGGGAAGGAGACATAGACAAGGTGAGTGGGACAGACTGATGGGTGATTTGTGAGGGCAGAATTGCTCCGTTCAACACCCGAACCGATACTGGTTCAGCCAGCAACACCAAAGGCATGGTGTGGCGAGAAGCAAAGGAGGATGACATAAAATTTCCCTCTGCCCCAGAATCCACACACAGCTTGACGGGTAGGGTGGTAGAACCGTGGGTAATTATCCCCTTGAGGAGCACTTTAGGGGCAAAACTCATGGCGTCCAGTGACCCTGTTCCTACGGTTACTGGGCGCGACCGCTTATTCAGCCGCTGTGGACATCGGTTGGCAAAATGTCCCTGCTGCTGGCAAATATAACAAATCGGGGATGGACGAGTGACCCGAGATTTAGATCCTGCAGGAGCAACCTCCTGAAGGTCGGGCGCCTGAACTGGCGACTCCAGAGGGTTGGTGAAGGTAGGAGCCAACTGGACCCTCTGCTTACACTGGACACGTTCCAGCCTCCGCTCGTGGAAACGGAGGTCGACGCGGGTGGAAATAGCGATAAGCTTCTCCAGTGTGGCAGGAATCTCCCTGGTAGCCAAGGCGTCTTTCACATGACCCGCCAGTCCTCTCCAGAACACGGGAATGAGGACTTTATCTGGCCACTCTAATTCCGAGGCCAGAGTCCAAAATTGGACAGCAAAATGGCTGACCAAAGCCGAACCCTGGGTACTTGCCAGCAATTTGAGCGCCGCATCGTGGGTGACCTGAGGTCCTAGAAAAACCTTTTTCAGAGCCTCCAGAAAACGAGAAGCGCTCTGCACCACACGGTCGTCGTGCTCCCACAGCGGCGTTGCCCACTCCAACGCTCTGCCCGACAGAAGAGCTATCACAAAGCCCACTTGTGCCCGATCCGTGGGGAAACGTGCAGCCAGAAGCTCGAGGTGTATGGAGCACTGACTTACGAATCCCCGACATTGCTTGCAGTCACCAGCAAACTTGTCTGGAAGCGGGAGGTGGGACAATGTAGGGACAGAGGTGGCAGAGGACAAACTGGCTGCAGCTACACTAGCAGCCTGAACAGCGACTGCGGTAACATCCACAGCTGAGGTTGTGCGCTCAAGAGCCGCCAACCTACCCTCCAGCTGCTGGATGTGCAGCTGTAATCGCTGTTCATCCGCCATTTTACTAGCCAGACCCTGGCGCTAATATTATGTTATGGGTCTGCGGAACACACCAAATATATAATGTAGAAAGGTGCGTTCGCAGCCCAGGGTCCACAGTGCAAGCGGAGCCTGCTGCTAGTAAAAATGGCGCGAGAAGCAAACTCTGTTATCCCGCAGAGTCGCCAACATAAACGCGTAATGCGCTGTGGCAATGAGTGCGAACTCTGTTACTCCACAGAGCCGCTAGAAAGAGAGCCGCAGCGCTATATGGCGATGTGTGCGCACTCACTAGACACAACTGAGTGGCAAAGAAAACACGCTAGGGCGCTGACTAGTGTTGGAAGCGAACCCTGTTACGTCACAGGGCCGCTGAGAAAAAGCACTGTGTCCTGTAAGGCTCTCAGGTACACAGTTAAGTGCTAAGCGTACATAAAGCATGATCATGTGCTATTGTCCTCGCGGGAGTCACCCGCAATCTATGGCGTCTGAACGCCAGACCCTGAATACGGCAATCAAAACTCCTCACCGGTTATGCCGGTAATCTAGGGCATCTAGGACACCGACCCTGACCAGCTACCATACCAAACTCCTCACCGATTAAGTCGGTATTCTAGTGGCTTATTTCAGCCGGGTCCCTATCCACACATACACATGACCACACTGGCGCATAGCATACAATGGTTGATATTAGCGCATGGCGGCCCAGCCATGCTACCCTTTTATAGCAACAGCTACAGGACCTTCCAGGAACAAGGACCAATGAGAAACTGTTACAAACACATGTAGCTACATGACCTTCCTGGCGGACCAATAGGAGCCACTGCAGCACCTGAACATGTGACCCCTGATCTCCAATGAGAGATCTCACTCTGGGCATGCTCAGAAGGGAAAACGCAGGACTTTGTCCCAAAGACGTCTGCTCCAGCACTGGCTATAATAGCAGATCCAGGAAAGGCAGCAGCAAGTCACTGCACAGTAGTGGAGTGGGCAAGACGCCTGGACCGACGTCTCTGCTGAGCAGGCTCCACTGCGGCCGGAGACGAATGGGAAACCGCAGCGGGACGGGTTCGAGACTCCCCCTGTGCAGCAGCGGGAGATCGAACCCTAACACACTGGAGAAGCTTATCTCCATATCTACCCGCATTGACCTCCGTTTTCACGAGCGGAGGTTGGAGCGGGCCCAGTGTAGGCAGAGGTTTCGGTTGGCTCCCACCTTTGCCAAACCTCTCAAATTTCCCGATCTGGCGTCCGAACTCCAAAAGGCCACAGAAGTTCCTCATGCAGGACCTAAGTCTCGGTCCGTCCGAGTATCCGTGGTCTGTAACCGTTGTCAGCAGACAGGACACTATGCCAACAAATGTCCACAGCGATCGGGGAAGCGATCGCGTCTAGTGGCCCTGGGAGGAGGTTCACTAGAGACAGCGGCATTTTCCTCCAAGATGACACTTAAAGGGACAATCACTGTTGGTACTTCCATTCTCACTGCCGACCTTTGCGTGGACTCAGGAGCAGAGGGGAATTTCATGTCCTCTAGCTTTGCTCGCCGTCATGCAATACCTCTGGTGGCGCTTGACAAATCAGTGACTGTCCGGGTAGTGAATGGGTCGACATTGCCCACACAAATTACACACCAGACTGTTCCACTTGCATTGTCTGTATCTCCTTCCCATCAGGAACTTATTTCCCTACTCGTCCTTCCCGAGGGAATAGACGAGATCCTACTAGGTATACCTTGGCTCCATTTCCACTGCCCACATATAGAGTGGACTTCGGGTAGGATACTGGGTTGGAGTGATGCATGTAGAGGCAGATGTGTCAGGAGTTGCGTTCAGGTTACCACTACGGAGTTACCCGCAGATCTTACTCCACTTCCCAAGCACTACTGGTCATATGCAGACGTGTTCTCCAAGAAGGCTGCAGAGACTCTTCCGCCTCATCGCCCCTATGACTGTCCTATCGACCTCTTGCCTGGCGCAGAACCTCCTCGGGGAAGGGTCTATCCCCTCTCTCTTCCTGAGACAGAGGCCATTTCGCAATATATTCAGGAGAACCTGGCAAGAGGGTTTATTAGGAAGTCGGTGTCACCGGCAGGGGCGGGATTTTTCTTTGTGCAGAAGAAAAACGGAAAATTGCTTCCCTGTATTGATTACAGGGGTCTTAACGCCATCACCGTTAAAAACAAGTACCCGTTGCCCCTGATTTCTGAGCTTTTTGATAGGCTTTGGGGAGCTAGAGTATTCACTAAACTAGATCTGCGCTGTGCTTATAACCTGATTCGCATCCGTGAGGGGGACGAATGGAAGACGGCTTTTAATACCAGGGATGGGCACTACGAATATCTGGTGATGCCCTTTGGGCTCTGTAATGCTCCAGCCGTTTTCCAAGACTTTGTCAATGACATCTTCCGGGATATGCTCTCCACCTCGGTCGTAGTCTATCTGGATGATATACTCATCTTCTCTCCAGATATTGACTCCCACCGGAGAGATGTCTGCAAAGTCTTCGACCTCTTACGGGCTAATTCCCTCTATGCTAAGTTAGAGAAATGTATGTTTGAGCTGGAATCTTTACCTTTCCTTGGTTATATCATCTCAACCCAGGGATTGGCTATGGATCCGGCCAAACTACAGGCTGTGATGGACTGGCAGGAACCTCACTCTCTAAAAGCGGTGCAGCGCTTTATGGGGTTCATTAATTACTATCGCCAGTTCATTCCGCATTTCTCTACCTTGTTAGCTCCCTTGGTAGCCCTCACCAAGAAGGGAGAAAATCCCAAATTGTGGTCGGAAGAGGTCTCCACGGCTTTCTCTTCTATTAAGTCTCATTTTGCTAGCGCTCCCATCCTACATCGCCCCGATGTTGATAAGCCATTTTTATTGGAGGTGGATGCCTCATCCGTTGGTGCTGGAGCAGTCCTCTTCCAAAAGGATGCTCAAGGTCGGAAGCATCCTTGCTTCTTCTTCTCTAAGACCTTCACTTTAGCGGAGAGGAATTATTCCATCGGGGATAGGGAGTTGCTAGCCATGAAGTTGGCCTTCTCTGAGTGGAGACATCTGTTGGAGGGGGCCCGTTTTCCCTTCCAAGTCTTCACAGACCACAAAAATTTGGTGTATCTGCAGACAGCTCAGCGGCTTAACTCTCGCCAGGCCAGATGGTCCTTGTTCTTCTCTCGGTTTAATTTCACACTCCATTTCCTCTCTGGAGAGAAGAACATTCGTGCCGACGCTCTCTCTCGCTCTGTGGTGTCCTCTGAAGAGGAGGTAGAGGAGCCTCGGCTTATTGTTCCCACAGAGAGCCTGAGAACAGTGGCTCCGGTTTCACTAGAGTCTGTGCCCCCGGGCAAGACTTTTGTGCCTACCAATTTGCCACCGGAGGTACTCTCTTGGGCACATTCGTCCAGGGTTGGTGGACATTTTGGGGCAAAGAGGACATCTGAATTGCTGGCGAGGACATATTGGTGGCCGCATATGGTCCGTGATGTTGGGGACTATGTTCGGGCGTGTGTCTCCTGCGCCAAAAATAAGTCTCCATGACAACGGCCAGCTGGTTTACTTTATCCTTTGCCGGTGGCAGACAGGCCCTGGGAGATGGTTGGGATGGACTTTGTGGTGGGCTTGCCCAAGTCTCGGGGTTGCACCATCATTTGGGTAATCACCGACCATTTCTCTAAAATGGTGCATCTGGTGCCACTACCACGGTTACCTTCTGCACGGGCTCTGGCAGCGTTGTTCGTTAGGCACATCTTCCGTCTACACGGCATGCCGGACAAAATTGTCAGTGACCGAGGTCCCCAGTTTGCATCTCGGTTCTGGAGAGAGCTTTGTCGTCTACTCAGTATTGAGTTAAATCTCTCTTCAGCGTATCATCCTGAGACGAATGGGTTGGTAGAGAGGGCCAACCAGACCTTGGTCACCTATCTACGACATTTTGTCTCTGCCAGGCAGGATGACTGGGCATCCTTGCTACCATGGGCTGAGTTTGCATTAAACAATGCTGTGGCTGACTCCACCGGACAGACTCCTTTCCTTCTGAACTACGGTCAGCATCCACGGGTTCCGGTGCCCATGCCCGTGTCTTCCGCCGACTCCAGGGTGGCAGACTGGGCTGTGGAGGCACGGGACATTTGGGACCGTACCCAGGATGCCATTCAGGCGTCCAAGGAGAGGATGAGGTCCTCTGCCGACGCACATCGGCGCCCCGCTCCAACATTTGCTCCTGGGGACTTGGTGTGGCTCTCCGCCCGTAACATCAGGCTGCGAGTTGAGTCCACTAAGTTGGCACCCGCTACCTGGGTCCTTTCAAGGTCCTCGAGCAGGTTAACCCTGTGGTATACCGTTTGGCTCTTCCACCACGCCTGGGTATCTCCGACACCTTTCATGTATCTCTCCTGAAACCCGTGCTCATGTCCCGGTTTTCTGAGTCATCTGCCGGGACATCGGGTTCATCTACGGATGACCATGAGGTGAACGCCATCGTAGGGTGTAAGGTGGTACGGGGCAAAAAGTTTTATTTGGTGGACTGGAGGGGCTATGGGCCTGAGGATAGGTCTTGGGAGCCTGCCGAGCATATTCACGCTCCGCAGCTCATCGCTGTCTTTGAGCGCAGCGAGGCCCAAAGAAGGGGGGGCCCTAGGAGGGGGGGTAATGTTAGGGTTCGATTTCCCGCTGCTGCACAAGGGGAGTCTCGAACCCATCCCGCTGTGGTCTCCCATTCATCTCCGGCCGCAGTGGAGCCTGCTCAGCAGAGACGTCGGTCCAGGCGTCTTGCCCACTCCTCTACTGTGCAGTGACTTGCTGCTGCCTTTCCTGGATCTGCTATTATAGCCAGTGCTGGAGCAGTCGTCTTTGAGACAAAGTCCTGCGTTTTCCCATCTGAGCATGCCCAGAGTGAGATCTCTCATTGGAGATCAGGGGTCACATGTTCAGGTGCTGCAGCGGCTCCTATTGGTCCGCCAGGAAGGTCATGTAGCTACGTTTGTTTGTAACAGCTTCTCATTGGTCCTTGTTCCTGGAAGGTCCTGTAGCTGTTGCTATAAAAGGGTAGCATGGCTGGGCCGCCATGCGCTAATATCAATCATTGTATGCTATGCGCCAGTGTGGTCATGTGTATGTGTGGATAGGGACCCGGCTGAAATAAGCCACTAGAATACCGACTTAATCGGTGAGGAGTTTGGTATGGTAGCTGGTCAGGGTCGGTGTCCTAGATGCCCTAGATTACCGGCATAACCGGGGAGGAGTTTTGATTGCCGTATTCAGGGTCTGGCGTTCAGACGCCATAGATTGCAGGTGACTCCTGCGAGGACATTAGCACATGATCACGCTTTATGAACGCGTAGCACTTAACTGTGTACCTGAGAGCCTGACAGGACACAGTACTTTTTCTCAGCGGCTCTGTGACGTAACAGGGTTCGCTTTCAACGCTAGACAGCGCCCTAGCGTGTTTTCTTTGCCACTCAGTTGTGTCTAGTGAGTGCGCACACATCGCCATATAGCGCTGCGGCTCTCCTTCTAGCGGCTCTGTGGAGTAACAGAGTTCGCACTTATTGCCACAGCGCATTACGGCGTTTATGTTGGCGACTCTGCGGGATAACAGAGTTTGCTTCTCGCGCCATTTCTACTAGCAGCAGGCTCCACTTGCAAGGTGGACCCCGGGCTGCGAACGCACCTCTCTACTTTATATATTTGGTGCGTTCCGCAGACCCTTAACATGGCCATGGCTCAGAAATGTTTCCAGTGAAGCATGGTGGAGGTTCAGTGATGCCTACAGTTAAGCATTTTTAGGGGCTCATTAAAATCTATAGTGAAGCATAGCAAAGGTTCAGTGATGTCTACAGTGAAGCATGGCGGAAGCTCAGTAATATCTTTAGTGAAGCATGACAGAGGCTCAGTAATGCCTACAGTGTAACATGGTGGAGGCTCAGTGATGTTTTCAGTGAAGCATGGTGGGGGTTGATGAAGTCTACAATGAAGCATGGCAGGGGCTTGGTGATGCCTACAGCGAAGCATGGTGGAAGCTCAGTAATGTCTACAGTGAAGTATGGTGGAGGCTCAGTGATGTCTACAGTGAATCATGATGGGGACTTGGTGATGTGTAGACTGAAGCATGGCGATGACTCTGTGATGCCTACAGTGAAGCATGGCAGGGGCTTGTGATGCCTACAGTGAAGCATGGCGCAGGCTCAGTAATATCTACAGTGGTGGCCAAAAGTATTGCCCCCCCTGCAATTCTGTCAGATAATACTCAGTTTGTTCCTGAAAATGATTGCAATCACAAATTATTTGCTATTTTTATCTTCATTTAATTTGCTTGCAAGGAAAAAACACAAAAGAGAATGAAGCAAAAATCAAATCCTTGATCATTTCACACAAAACTCCAAAAATGGGACAGACAAAAGTATTGGCACCCTCAGCCTAATACTTGGTTGCACAACCTTTAGCCAAAATAACTGCGAATAACCGCTTCCGGTAACCATCACTGAGTTTCTTACAATGCTCTGCTGGAATTGTAGACCATTCTTCTTTGGCAAACTGCTCCATGTCCCTGATATTTGAAGGGTGCCTTCTCCAAACTGCCATTTTGAGATCTCTCCACAGGTGTTCTATGAGATTCAGGTCTGGACTCATTGCTGGCCACCTTAGAAGTCTACAGCGCTTTCTCTCAAACCATTTTACAGTGCTTTTGGAAGTGTGTTTTGGGTCATTGTCCTGCTGGAAGACCCATGACCTCTGAGGGAGACCCAGCTTTCTCACACTGGGCCCTACATTATGCTGCAAAATTTGTTGGTAGTCTTTAGGCTAAGTGCACACGTTCAGGAATATTTGCGTTTTTTTTTCGCGGGAAAAAATGCGTCAAAAACTCATGTAATAAGCATTCTATCATTTAGAATGAATTCCGCAATTTTTGTGCACATGGTGCGTTTTTTTCCACGAAAAAAACGCATCGCGGAAAATCTAGCAACATGTCCATTCATTTTGCGGAATTCTAGCGTTTTTCCCGCTATATTATTGACCTAGAAAGTTCAGGAAAAAATCGTGGTAAAAACGCGTCAAATCCGCGCAAAAAAAACGCACCAAAATCCGCGCAAAAAAAACGTGCGTTTTTGCCGCGAAAAAAGTCCGGTTTTGCTCAGGAATATTCTGCAAACATTCTGCAAACGTGTGCACTTAGCCTCAGACTTCATAATACCATGCACACGGTCAAGCAGTCCAGTGCCAGAGGCAGCAAAGCACCCCCAAAACATCAGGGAACCTCCGCAATGTTTGACTGTAGTGACCGTGTTCTTTTCTTTGAATGCCTCTTTTTTTTCCCTGTACACTCTATGTTGATGGTTTTTCCCAAAACGCTCAACTTTTGTCTCATCTGACCAGAGAACATTCTTCCAAAACGTTTTAGGCTTTCTCAGGTAAGTTTTGGCAAACTCCAGCCTGGCTTTTTTATGTCTCGGGGTAAGAAGTGGGGTCTTCCTGGGTATGCTACCATACAGTCCCTTTTCATTCGGATGCCGACGGATAGTACGGGTTGACACTGTTGTACCTTCGGACTGCAGGGCAGCTTGAACTTGTTTGGATGTTATTCGAGGTTCTTTATCCACCATCCGCACAATCTTGCGTTGAAATCTCTCGTCAATTTTTCTTTTCCTTCCACATCTAGGGAGGTTAGCCACAGTGCCATGGGCTTTAAACTTCTTGATGACACTGCGCACGGCAGACACAGGAACATTCAGGTCTTTGCTTCCTCACAATTTGGTTTCTCAAGTCCTCAGACAGTTCTTTGGTCTTCTTTCTTTTCTCCATGCTCAATGTGGTACACACAAGGACACAGGACAGAGGTTGAGTCAACTTTACTCCATGTTAACTGGCTGCAAGTGTGATTTAGTTATTGCCAACACCTG
This sequence comes from Oophaga sylvatica, assembly GCA_033576555.1. NCBI lineage: Eukaryota > Metazoa > Chordata > Amphibia > Anura > Dendrobatidae > Oophaga > Oophaga sylvatica. The sequence goes on along the minus strand of JARQOD010000003.1, from coordinate 437,149,785 downwards.
TTAGGTGCCACAGGTAAGTTACAGGTGCTGGTGATTACACGAATTAGAGAAGCATCACATGATTTTTCAAACAGTGCCAATACTTTTGTCCACCCCCTTTTTTAGGTTTGGTGTGGAATTATATCCAATTTGGCTTTAGGTAAATTGTTTTTGTGTTTTTTCATTGAAGACAAATTAAATGAGAATAATACCAAAGAATTTGTGTTTGCAATCATTTTCAGGAAGAAACTGAGTATTATCTGACAGAATTGCAGGGGTGCCAATACTTTTGGCCACCACTGTATAGTGAAGTATGGTGGAGGCTCAGTGATGTCTACAGTGAGGCATGGTGGCAGCTCAGTGATGTCTACATCGAAGCATGGCAGTTGCTTGTTCATGCATAGATTTAAACTTGGCAATAGCTCTGTGATGCCTACAGTGAAGCATGGCAGAGAACTTGGTCATGCCTACAGTGAAGCATGGCGGGTGGGTCAGTAATGTCTACACTGAAGCATGGCAGGGGTTCAGTGATGCTGTAGTGGCTGCTTTGCTTCAGCTAACATTGTAGTGTACTGTAGTGCTTGATGGATTCAATCAGGTATCAGCAAATCCCAGGAAAACATCATTCCTTCTGCAGAGAAATATTTCACACACTTTACTCCAGCACAAAACTTTAATGCAAGAATTGGCACATAACAACAAGAGATTTTACAATATTTCTATATGTAAGTGAATGATTAATACAAAACTGTTAATAAATAACAAGCAAAAATCTTAGAAAAGCAGTAACAAGACAAAGAAGAGAACATGGTAATTCCATACATCGCTCAAAGTTCAAAATTTTGTACTACATAAATTGATGCTCCACAGATCAAATACCGATGGCCTAATAATAACTATATTTTCAGATGACTTTTCAAATAATGTTGTCCAGTGCGTGTACATGAGGAGTTATACCATACTTTGCCATTACATGACTTTTATTCTGCATTTTCACCAAAGTTCCCCTATTCCGGGTCTGTCTTTACTTTTGTTGTCCCTGAGATAGTGGATGGAAACTTATTGCTATGTTGTCTCTCATGTACAGCACACAGACATGAGTGATTCCTGTTGTCCTGTCTCTATGTAGAGCATGTTCAGAAGCAGTAATAGCATCAAAGACATCAGCAGTACTGAGCAGTGTAGCTGTGAATCCAGATCTGGGTTGATATAACACATTTACTGTTCATCAACAGCTGTGTCCCTTTATTTTGCTCTACTTATCACCATGCTTCTAAACTTTCTTCCATTCACCATAGATTTTAATAGGTGGCTGTAATTTGTCGCCTCAGTGAACAGGCAGTGTTTTTTGTGTTGACTAGGATGGATATTAGCTTGTTTTGGAAAGTTGCGTTTAGGAGAAGGAGGGTGGAAAAAGCGTCTTTGCTTGTACTATTGATTTATGCAAAGTTTGTTGAAGCAACAGTAAACATTTAACATGATATTTGCACAGTAGTTCTGTAGGATAAAAATAAAGCAAAACTGATCAGCACACAATTTTGGAACAGCTCAGATAGGAAGAAAATGAAAAAAATATTTAGCTTTCATTAAAAATGTTTTTTTGCTTTAAATAGAAGCTCAGAAAAGAGGGTTAGCAATCTCTTATGCTTTCATCTCTGCATATGTATCATCAGACTTGAAGTGCAAACCCTGCAAGATAAAAAAAAGTTACATAGTTTAAAAATCATTGCAAATAATTACAAAAATATTAATTTAACCAGACACCATGTAATATCAAATTATTTAATTTTCTAACTTTTTGTAGATATAAACATAATAATAAAATGTTATTTACTATAACTAACTGATAATCCAAATTCAGCATTTTTTATATTTATATTTTTGATGCAACTATATATAAAAATATTGCAATTTATACCCTGTTCATTAAAGTATCACTCCTATCCAAGTTTTCATCCTCTTAATATATTGCAATCATTATATTATATGGCACTGGGCACTTACAATTGCTCATTTTGCTTTTCTACTCAATTAATTGTTCTCTTTCCCCATTAGGTCTATGACATCACGTGATGAAAAAAAAAGTCTATCTGAATCGTTCTTAGCTCTATGTAGAAACAGAAAGTCTCTTTTCCTTGTGTGAGTCATCATTAGAACTACATTTCTAAATCACTACATTTAGACTGTAGAGAACTTTCTGTTCTATGGTTGGCATCTTTAGCATGTACTCTACTGCTCTCACCATATATGATGATTCTTCCTTTGGTTGCTCGACCTGCACAGACAATAGAAAAAGAAATAGAAATAAGTATACCATATTTCATCAATCATTTTTAGCTAGTTTTTGCTATATCTACCAGTTACTAAGTTGGGTTATCAGTGGTTAAATAAGAAAATAAATAGGGGTTTTAGTTAACATTTTTATGTACCATAAATCCTTTGTTTTTGCAAAATCATTGCACCAATATCTCCACATACCGTCACCTTGTCGAACACATTTTCATAGACAGGGTTTTCTTCTTGTGTCTTTTCCGTTGAGTCTGGAGAAGGATAAGGGCATTGTAAAAAAAAAGTATCAACTCCTTTCTTTTATATACCGTATATACTCGTGTATAAGCCAAGATTTTCAGCCCATTTTTTAGGGCTGAAAGTCCCCCTCTCGGCTTATACGAGGACATATACGGGGGGTCGGCGGGGGAGGGGGAGCGGGGGTGTCGGATTATACTCACCTCTCCGCCGTCGTGGTCTCTGCAGCCCCCCTGCTTCTCCCACGATCTCCGGCTTATTCCTGCAGCGGTCACATGGCACCGCTCATTAAAGTCATGAATATGCACATATTCATGACTTTAATGAGTGGTACCATGTGACCGCTGTAGGAAGGAAGCGCTGCGGAGAGCGCCGGGAGAAGAGGAGAGGCTGCAGGGACGCGCGGTGGAGGGGTGAGTATAGTGATACTTACCTGTCCCGTTCCACGCTGCAGGCTGCGTCCTCGTCTGACTCCTCTGGCTGTGAATGATCAGCAGAGGGCGCGATGATGTCATTAGTGAGCGCCGCGCCCCCTGCCTGATCATTCACTGCCGAGGACCAGGAAGAGGACGCAGCGCTGAGGTGCAGAGAGGACAGGTAAATATCTCAGGTGCCGGGGTCCTGAGCGAGCGGTGACACCGGCACCTGTCCCCCATAGCGCGCCAGTGTCACTGCCTGCTCAGGACACCGGCACCCGGCCCCCAGTGAGGAGAAGTGAGTATGTCATTTTTTTTGCAGCAGCAGCAGCATATGGGGCATAATCTGGAACATATGGGGGCATAATATGGAGCATATGGGGGCATAATATGGAGCATATGGGGGCATAATATGGAGCATATGGGGGCATAATATGGAGCATATGGGGGCATAATATGGAGCATATGGGGGCATAAGCTGTGGAACATATGGGGGCATAATCTGGAGCATATGGGGGCATAATCTGGAGCATATGGGGGCATAATCTGGAGCATATGGGGGCATAATATGGAGCATATGGGGGCATAACTGTGGAACACATAGGGGCATAATCTGGAGCATATGGGGGCATAAGCTGTGGAACATATGGGGGCATAATATGGAGCATATGGGGGCATAAACTGGAACATATGGGGCATAATCTGGAGCATATGGGGCATAATCTGTGGAACATATGGGGGCATAATCTGGAGCATATGGGGGCATAATCTGTGGAATATATGGGGGCATAATCTGGAGCATATGGGGGCATAATCTCTGAAGCATATTGGGCATAATCTGGAGCATATGGAGGCATAATCTGGAGCATATAGGGGCATAATCTGTGGAGCATATTGGGCATAATCTGGAGCATATAGGGGCATAATCTGTGGAGCATCATATGAGGGCATAATCATTTTTCACCCTAGGTTTATACGCGAGTCAATAAGTTTTCCCAGTTTTTTGTGGCAAAATTAGGGGGGTTGGCTTATACACGGGTCGGCTTATACATGAGTATATACGGTACTTCCTTTAACTATTGACCCCCAAACTTTTGTCTCGGGACCTCCATCAGTGTCACATTTAAAAACTGTAATGACTTTTTGAACAGAAAAATTAGGTTCCAAATTTGACATTATGGCAAAAAAATAATATGGGAGAGCACTGCCTCGCAGGAGGCTGGTGCAGCACTCTGGAGACTTGTCAAATTATTTGGGGGTCTTATCCTTTTCTAATAGGCTTACAATCTAGGTTCCCTATCACTATGTTTTTGGAATGTGGGAGGAAACCCACACAAACATGGGGAGAACATACAAGCTGCTTGCAGATATTGTCCTTGGTGGGATTTGAACCCAGGTCCCCAGAGCTGCAGTGCTAACCACTGAGCCACCATGCAGTGCTAATCACCGAGCCACCATGTAATGCTAACCACTGAGCCACCGTGCAGTGCTAACCACTGAGCCACTGTGTTGACCAATTTGTGTGTACACCTTTACTCTTTTTTATCACAATGCTTTGTTTGAAGCTATTACGCCACTCCATATTTTTTATTTAAAGGGAACTTGATATTTGATTCATAATGCGTGAATTGTGGGCGGCATGAATCAGTGACAGGATCGGTCATTTAGCCAGATATGTTTCATGCTGGAAGACTGCAGCATTTCAGAGAAAACATACATTTAAAAGCCGTCTTGACTGACCAAACCTTGAGTCAGGTCTCTGGCGGCTTCTCTCTGCCCTCCTGTATGTGACTGACAGGTCTCTCCTTGTACACACACAGTGAGAGGATGTCACTTATGGGAAACAGGAGGGAACAATGCTACTGGGACTTGTGAAAACAACCAAACTAGACGCTGACTTATTCTGCCCATGAATCGTGTAGCATAAGTCAGATATCAGGTTCTCCTTAAAGCGAACCTGACACCAGATTTGGCTGATATGAGATACAGCCACCAACTTTCAGAGCTGATATACAGCATTCTATAATGCTGCATATCTGCCCCCAACCCAACCTTAAAGAGAAGAAAAAGAAGTTGCATTATCCTCACCTTCGGGGCTGTCTGGTCCGAGAGGGTGTCTATGTTCTTGGTCCGGGGCCTTCCATTTTCTTATGATCGCTGCCCTCCTTCAGTGCTTCATGTGGATGATGCATCTGAGTCGCCCTCCAGAGCAATGGGAACTCAGATCTGAGCCTATAGACTTCTATGGGGGATGTCACGGCAACACAGCTCAGTCCGTGGCTCTGGCGCTCACCCTTTAATGTGGGATATTTACAGGGGAGTTGAATATTGGTATGGGGATTTGTGACGCCACCTGTGGTACCTGGTCAGGGTGACTAGCGCTGGGTGCAGATCCACTGAAGGGTTGGTGTTGTGCAGCTATAGGTGTTAAGCCTCCCACAGGTGAGGCTGAGTCCTCCAGGGCAGGTAGATATGTAGGGATGCAGGGCAGAGGGGATCCCGGCAGTAGGGGTAACAAGGTAGACACACACACGTCACTTTGGTACCTTTACTGAAGATGTTGCAGGCACGTCCCGGAGCACTGTAGGGTGAAGGGTGCACATCCAGAGTCTCCTACTGAGTAGGTGTGTGGCCTCCTGTTCCTTGCCTTTTAGTAATGAAGTCCTGACCTGCATGTAGCTGGGCCTAACTTAGTCTCAGTCCTGCACCTGGCTGACCTTGTGGTTGGACCTTCTCCTGAAGTACAGTCCCTACTTGCAGTGTCACGCTTTCCGGACTTCTCCTGGCCCAATTACGTATCAGCTCTGTGGTGGTCCTGGGACCTATAGTCCTCCAGGAACTCCGGTGTTCTCCTAATGGGTCGTGGAGATCCCTATAGGCTCGGACCCCGGCGTCCAGTAAATACTTGTTGAGGTGAGCTATAGAAGTTCCTCTGCCTCATTCACTTCTCTTTCCACTCGCCTTCTGCCTACCCGGGCCCTCACTCGATTACACACACTGGCGGTTGGTGGCCCGCCTCTTCGCTGCTCTCTGAGCGTCGGCACACTCTCAACTTGAGCTCTGGAGTCCCTTACTGCGAACTCCACTCGTCTACTCTGTCTGCAGACTACTCGCTTGTTTCAGCTCTGACTAGACTGGAGTGGATTCACTTCCACTTTACTAGCCTCCACTTTGCTGAACTGAACTGCTCTGCAGCCTCTCTAATCTCAGTCTGAGCTCTGCGCTGCACACTGCAGAACTCCAATCTGACTGAGCTAACTGAGCTGACTGAGCTGAGCTGACTGTCTGAACTCTTTCCTGTCTTCACCCTCCTTTTATATGACTATCAGAGCTCCCTCTGGTGGTCTTAGGGATGGGTGAAGGTGTGTGAATGTATATTGAGACCTCTAGTGGTGAATTCCTTTTGTGCACCCTTCCAGGAGTTGTGGGAATCTCAGCACAGCTGGGCTCCACACATCCCTACGTCATCCACACAGTGTCCAACGCATCATGCTCCTGCGCAGGCGTACTTCTCTGCCCTGACTAGGGCAGAGTAAAGTACTGAAGTGTGCATGTGCCGGGCTCTTTGACCATTACTGGCGCATTCGCACTGCAGTACTTTACTCTGACCTCAACAAGGCAGAGAAGTACAGTAAAGTACAAAAAACATAGAGCGTATCAATCACCAACAAATGCGTAATGATTAAAAAGATATAATTTTAATAACAGAATGAATCATGACAAACAATCAGTCACATATATCACAGAACAATTGTCAAAACAGAGACATTTAAATCAGGCTACAGGTGCACCAGAAAAAATGGTGTCACATCACAGACAAAAGATATGGGAAAAGACAATCATGATAAGCTCCATGTTTTTTGTACTTTAATGTTATTGGGGAGCTCCACAGGGTACATCCCATAGTAATCCCAGTTGACAACCTTAGGAATATTTAGTACTATGGTATCGGTATCTGAGATTTTGTATCTTAAGGCAGAGAAGTACGCCTGGGCTGGAGCGCGATGCCGGGAGGCTGTGTGGATGACGCAGGGTCGTGTCATCCACATGAAGCAAGACGGAGGGCAGCGATTGTAAGATGATAGGAGGTGCTGGACCAAGACCAGCAACACCCCTCGGCCCGGACCGCCCCTCGGGTGAGTGTAATAAAAGCTATTTTTCTTCTCGTACAGTTCTGGTTGGGGGCATGTATACAACATTAGAGAATGCTGTGTATCAGCCCTGAAAGGTGATAATCGTATCTCATATCGGTCAAACCTGGGGACAGGTTCCTTATAAATTCTACGCACTAAATAATGTAAACCTTAATAATGACTGCTAAATTTTTGAAACCGGATGCAATGCTATAAATATTAGTACACCATTACCTTTCCCACTCCTTCGCCAAAATCTTCTGTAGAAAAATAAACTTCCAAAACTACTTGATGCAGCAACCAAGACAATAACAAGGATCGGTCCAATTATAAATTCTCTTAAAGTCCAAGACTTGGTATTTAGGAGCTCTACACAATAAAGGAATGTAATTATTTTAATTAGCAAAAATAAAAAATAAATATAATTTGCAGAGAGTAAATGAATTAAAATATTTTTTTCTCTTTAAGAAAAGTGGACTCCATTTCCGTTTCATGTAACGTAAAAATAAAATCAGTCGTTTCTCTCGCCCTTCCCGGGTCAACTACCAGCTCCAAACCGGTGCTTTGAGCTCAGTATTTCGTCTGCAACAAGTCAACAGCTGGCATCACCGCTGCAGCCAATCACTGAACTCAGTAGCTACACATCGGCAACGCCACTGAACTTATCTGCTGCAGCCAATCACTATATGAGTTGTTCACATGACTTCACCGCTATATTCAAAACACTGAGATCGAAGCAGCAGCAGAGAGCCAACCCTGGACCCAGGGAGGGTGAGTACTATAGGATTCTGTTATTTTATATTGCAGGAGACATTTTAGTAAAATACCCTTTTAATATACTAAATATTAAAGAAATGGTTTAAATATGAGTAGAAAAGGATGATTGGTTTTCTAATCTCTTTTTTTCACTGGTAGCTTGAATTAAAAGTGGCTATGCTACAGTACAACGATCGAGCTGAACTGCAATACCAGACACAACCTGTGCACAGATGTGGTGCTGTTTTAGAAAGTGAGCAGCCATACTTTTCTAACCTTACACAAGCTCAATACCCGACTACACTTACCTAATACTTATAAAAAACATTATACAGTAAAAACAATCTATAAACCTACCTGCAGTCACATTCACATATACAGAGTCAGTAGCTGTGTGGAGAGTCACCGGGTTCCTCACCGCACACGTGTACAGTCCTTGGTTTTCAATCATAGTATTATTAATATTAAGTTTGTTGTCCTTTTCCTTTAACACTGTTCCATTGAGTTTCCATTGGTATTCAGGAGATGGGAAAGAATCAGCCGAACAAGTCAATGTGATGGGAGAACCAGGGCTCACAAATACTGGTCCTTCTATATGTACCGTATCTGGACCATCTGCAAAATAAAGGAGGACTCGCCACAATCAGTACTGTGATGTCAAGGACAACCATGTTGTCAGTAAGGACAAACACCGGAAATACAGTCTAAATATTGTAAGCTTTTCGGGGGGTTTAGCTCTAGGATCGCTGTCTGGGTAGACAGAATGGCACGGAAACAGTTCATTCAGACAGCAGTTTGGTGAAAACTGGCCGCAACCAGTTTTATTAAAGTCCACAGCACACAGATAAAAACAAATCATAAACAGAAACCCTGGGCTTGTCTAGCCTCTAATTACACTTAGATAGATGGCCCTCTCTATCCGGGACCCAGACTCTACCAGTCTGTGCCCAAAACAACACATATCACATATGTTACCAGTATGGAGTTTCACAGACACTCCTCTTTATGTCCGAAGGCAACTCCAATGTCCAGACTTGAGATAGGTCACCTCCTATTCAGTCGCTATTTCGCACGGATTCTCACTGCGACTACTCCTGTGTCCGGGGTACTTCCTGCACCCAGACTGAGATAGCTCACACTCTTAGAGACTGCTTCCTTGTGCCAGGACACCTCCCTGTGTCCGGGCTAAAGACAGCTCCCACACTCTTGGAGACACCTTCTGTGTCTGGACCCCTTGTCCAGACTGAATGAGCTCCCTGACTGTGCTCCCAAGCACCTACTTCTGGCTTCCTAATCAACACCTGAGTGGATTCAGGTCTGAGCTGCAAGCGTGTACTGAATGGCAGGTGTAGTGACCTTTCTTTACCACCAGGTTTACAAAGCCACACATTTCGCTCATACCAGTCAGCAAGGTACTTAGGTGAAATATACACCTCATTCACCACATATTCCTTCACTGTCTCACATATCCCCTCCCTCTTCTCCAGACCGGAGGGCTGGTCATCCAGACCGGAGGGCTGGTCAACAATCCAACAGAGACAGTGACCTCTGGACCAGTCATGGCCCTCATCAACTTCATCCTCACCACTGTCATAGCCAACATCAGCTTTCTCTTCATCTGAAGCATCCGCACTACCCTGTACCCTCCCAGGCCTATACTCTCTGCGGGCCTCGGGCACACTGCACGGCTTCATCTTGACTCTAGTGCCAGCCTCAGTCTCGGTATAGTGGCTCACCAGATAAGTACGACCAGGCACGTCAGAACAGCTCTGCTGATTCTTCCTCAGAAACTTTCGTACCTCCTGTTTTTGGGGCACTGACCCTGTGTCACCAACTGTCACAGGAGGTATAGGGGTTTTCTCTAATTCCCCTGAACTTTCTTTAGCACATCTACTTTCTTAAATATCAGTTGATTCATAAATTCTACCTCACAGAACCCAAGCGCCTCTGTCATGGTCTCTGACCATTCCGAGCCACACTGCTCAAACGATTGGCACTGCAGAGGGAGCTGACCGTCCTTCTTGGTCGGTACACATAACCTATCCTCTTCTGGTACAGGCTCACTCCGCATAAGACCCAGAGCTCTCACTTCTTTCTCCAGGAGATCCCCATGGCCACGCATCCTCTCCTGTAGTTGTTGGACGTCCCCCACGTCTTCGGCCCTTTCTTCAGGCTCTTCTGGTAGGACATGCTCAGAAGCCCTACCATCAGTCTTCTTTTCCACCACGTTCTGCATCCCATCTGAGCTCCCGTGTATCTGCAGCGGCAACGGAGCGACACATCGCCCCTCCCACTCACTGGGACGTGGTTCAAGTGTAGACTCCATGAAAATGCGCCTGAGCTCACCAAGGCCAACCCGAGGTCTCAAAATCTCATCTTGGGATTTATCCAGATCCTTTGGGTCGCTCGAGAACTCCGATGGCGCACCGGGCGCCAAACTTCCGGCCCGAGCTTCGCGAGTCGCAGCCACGGATCCGGACAGTACACCGTCCACGCCGCTGTCTCCAACAGAAACATATTCCGGGCAGAGTCATTCCCCACATCTTCACTTGAGACATCAGCCTCTGGTGAGGCACCTGGCCTGGTGTCCACCACTTCCATGGCTTTCTCCACCTCTGCAGCATCACCTTCCGAATCCTTGGCCTGATGCAGATCCACACCATACATTGATAACTTCTCATTTTCAACAGCATCCACTTGTGCTGTGTTCAGTTTCAGAGTCCTGTCTTTCACCTTAGTCTTCGCCAGGGAACCGACCAACTGTACAACATCTTCAGATGCCATCCTCCGTCCGACTGCAAGGTCAGCCTCAGCCTTCCTCTCAGGACTCTCAATCTCCTCTGCTACCATGCCTTCCTCATTTGCACTGGTTGCTTTATGGTCATCAGATAATTCACTATCACTATCTGACCCCTTTTTCTCAGCCACATCTGGCTCACTGTCAGGGCTATACATTTCATTTTCATTCACATCCTGCTCACTGTCAGGGTTATACAATTCATTTTCATTCATATCCTGCTCACTGTCAGGGTTATACAATTCATTTTCATTCACATCCTGCTCACTGTCAGGGTTATACAATTCATTTTCATTCACATCTTGATCTGGAACCTTAGTTAACATGTCATCCACAACATTAACTTCACCATCTGGTCCCTCAAGTATGTGACTATGTGACAACCCCAGCACTATACTTCTATATAGTTCAGGCACTAGGAGCTGACTCACAACCTCTCCCTGGACTTCAGTGTTTATGGCAACATGAGAGAACCTCTCCTCAGAGTCAGGCTCCTGGGAAACCTCATTTAGAACAATCATATTTTCCTGTGCTGTTTTAAGAGAGGGTTCTCGCCACTGCTCACTCTCAAAACCGTCACAGGACACAGGCAAGTCAGGGACACTCGGTTCCCGAGAACCACCATCCTCGTCTCCCAACATCACCTGCAAAGGAATTTCATCACTACCACAGTCATCATTATTATCAACATCATTATCATGACTATGATCAGTATTATCATCACTATCATTATCAGCATCAGCACCATTTTCATGGTCATCATCATTATCAGGATCATCATCATCATTAGCATTATCATCATCATTATCACATAATTTTAACATCCCACTAGCATCGTGTTCCGCCCCTCGGGACTGCGCACCCTCAGTAGGAGCTTCATCACACTGTCCATCAGAAACATTTTTCCCCCAGAGATCCTTAGACCGGGGAAAGTCATTACCCAATATAACGGGGTGCACCAGGGTCTTCACTACCCCCACTTCATATGAAACCTCCCCGAGTTTGGGGACCAAGTCCACGGCAGTCTCTGGGTAGACTTTGGTGTCTTCATGGATGTACACCACACTCAGGTGCTTATCAGGGATGAAGTCCCTATCACTCAGGCTGTCACATACGGAAGTCACTGGACTCTCTGAGTCCAAGAGGGCCTGTGCTGGGCAGTCACTTACAACCACCGGGGACCCCTGTGGTCCAGTCTCTTCGGCTGAGGTGGACACACACACAGGCTCTGCGCAGGGAGAGAGGGATCTGCCAACATCACAACACATAGGCTCCCCCTCTATTGGACAGTTGGCTGCAATTTCACGCCAGCTCCAACACTGTCCATCACACTCTCCCACCCACATGTCCCCTCGGGCCTGAACCCGCTTATCAGCATACCCCATGTCCCCAACAGCTGGAACGCTCTTACCGCGAGAGTTCAGCGTCCGGGAACTCCGAAGTGACGACCTCTCAGACGGCTGTACCTCAGGAGGACGTGCTTGGGTGTAGCGGTCCACTATCACCTTTTCAACTCCATAATCAGGCCTGCTGACTGCAGACTCCCAACTGTATCTCCAGTCACGAACTCCCCTGGCACGGGCTGTCACCGTAACACCCAGCCGGGTAAGAATCGCCGCTTTCAACTTGGCATAGTCTTCGCTGTCCTGCTTGCTCAGGTCAGCCCAGACTTTTTGGGGTTCCCCAATCAGATAGGGTACGACCGCCATGGCCCATTCAGATAGTGGCAGATTCTCCTTCTCTGCCAGTCTCTCAAACCTAGTAAGATATACCTCCACATCATCACGAGGTGTCATTTTTCTCAAGGACCGTCTTACCGCCCTCTTTATAGCGGACAATGCCGGTGCCTTCACAACATTACTTCTGGACGAGGTGCTGAGAGCTGCAATCTGCTCCAACACTCGGTTATTCTCCTGCTGCTGCTGCAGGAATTGCTGCCGGTGCTGCAGGCGCTGCTGCTCCATGCTCTGCTGCATGCTTCGCTGGGCCTGGACCAGGTACTCAATGAGCTCCTCCATACTGCCGGACTCATCTGTCTCAATCACAGCAGTCTTATGTTGCACATTAACTTTCGCCATTTGTTCAAACAGCGCCTCCATGCTGTCATCCATGCTGTCAGACTTCTCTGTCTTCACAACTGTAGTCTTCACTCAAGACATACACACTACACAGCTTTATTTCCACCGAAAATTCAGCCTTGCTGTGCAACCACTTTTTTTTTTTTTTTTTTTTTTTTTTCCTTTGCAAAGTCTATTAGGGCTACTGTCTCTTTAAGACTGCTCCACAAACTTTTCTTTTGCTGCTGCACATTCCACAGTCATTTTCACAACAAGTTCAGCTTTGCTGTGCATACATTTTCTCTCTGCAGACCCTATCAGGGCCACTGTCTCTCCAAGACTGCTCCAAACAGACGTTTCTGCTGACACACACTTTTTTTTTTTTTCTGTTGCTATTTCAATAGACTTCACCTTTAATGCTGTCTCTCGCCACTGTGCTGCATGCACACTCCAGCACTAACTGTACCAGGCCCTGCGCTGCCCCAGCATTCTCCGCCAATTGTAAGCTTTTCGGGGGGTTTAGCTCTAGGATCGCTGTCTGGGTAGACAGAATGGCACGGAAACAGTTCATTCAGACAGCAGTTTGGTGAAAACTGGCCGCAACCAGTTTTATTAAAGTCCACAGCACACAGATAAAAACAAATCATAAACAGAAACCCTGGGCTTGTCTAGCCTCTAATTACACTTAGATAGATGGCCCTCTCTATCCGGGACCCAGACTCTACCAGTCTGTGCCCAAAACAACACATATCACATATGTTACCAGTATGGAGTTTCACAGACACTCCTCTTTATGTCCGAAGGCAACTCCAATGTCCAGACTTGAGATAGGTCACCTCCTATTCAGTCGCTATTCGCACGGATTCTCACTGCGACTACTCCTGTGTCCGGGGTACTTCCTGCACCCAGACTGAGATAGCTCACACTCTTAGAGACTGCTTCCTTGTGCCAGGACACCTCCCTGTGTCCGGGCTAAAGACAGCTCCCACACTCTTGGAGACACCTTCTGTGTCTGGACCCCTTGTCCAGACTGAATGAGCTCCCTGACTGTGCTCCCAAGCACCTACTTCTGGCTTCCTAATCAACACCTGAGTGGATTCAGGTCTGAGCTGCAAGCGTGTACTGAATGGCAGGTGTAGTGACCTTTCTTTACCACCAGGTTTACAAAGCCACACATTTCGCTCATACCAGTCAGCAAGGTACTTAGGTGAAATATACACCTCATTCACCACATATTCCTTCACTGTCTCACAATACGTTCACAACGGTCACTTACAGACCACAGTAATTGTGTAGGGATCACTATAATCCCTACTGACTAGGTTCTGAGCGTCACACCGGTACTCTCCCGAGTCTTCTCGTATAATACTGGAGAAGATGAGAGTCTTGTTATCTCCAGATAATTTGGTTTCAGTGGTGATGTTGACACCATTCTTGGTCCACCTTATTACCATCGCATGTGAGGTGTCACAAGTTATGGAGAATGTCTCATTTTCCTTGAATTGGGAACTAGATGATATGATTTTGGGTCTAGTGACTGGTTCTGTGAAGAGAAGAACAACGGGGAGTTAACTAATATGGAGAAAATAATTTCAGGCCATTGTTTATGCAAATTGCCTCTGAGAGTAAGAGGATTTGAACTCTAGTGTCAATTATTGAAAGTAGCAATCCTAAAAGTCCATATTAACCCTTTAATGAGACTTGCCACATTACTTAAGCTAAAAGCCAAACCAGAAATTCTGTTTGAAGACACGTGTTTTGGGGGTTTTGCCCCTTTTCAGTACAAAAAGGAGGCCTCTCATGCAGCCAAAAAAGATCTCTTGCTTTACATTGAGGAGGGGAAAATTTAAATATGCAAAATGCCTCTTCACAGAGGAAAAGGACTTTAAACTCTGATGGACACTAAAGGTACTGCCACACTAAACAATCCCGCTAGCGATCACAATAACGACGCATACTAATGCGATCGCTAGCGGGATTGTTTCTATATCGCTAAATGCGGCCACATTTAGCGATATAGTTAACGACGCTATCGCCGTTAGCGATCTTCTTAACGACTTTAGCGGTACAAAAGTACCGCTAAATCGCTAAGAAAAGGTGCCACACAGCGATTAGATACTTACCCAGCGGGAGCGCCGACGAGAAAATAGGGTCCGGAGCGATTCCAGCGACGAGCGAGATCACAGCAGGAAGCTCGTCGCTGGAAGCTGCCGCACTGAACAACATCGCTAACGGGATCGCTAAATAGTGACGTTTTTAGCGATCCCGTTAGCGATATTGTTTAGTGTGGCATACCCTTACCAGAAGCAGCAATCCTAAATGTCAATATTGACATTTAAATGAGCTTTGTCACACAACTTAAGATAAAAGCCAAACAAGGCAATCTATTTGCAGACTTGTGTTTCGGGATATGTTCTACTCAACAGTGCAAAGCAAGAGGTCTGATTTTGGTGGATGAGAGACCTCTGAGAGAGATCTAAGTGGTAACATCTATCCTTATGCAAGGAAACTTATAGGCCATGCAATTCTTGTCTGGGAAATTAAATATGCAAATTGCCACTTCAAGGAGGAGGACTTAAACTCTAGTGCCTTATATTGGAAGTAGCAATTGTAAAAGTCAATATTGACCCTTAAACTATCCTTGCCACATGATTTTATATTAAAGCCAAAGCAGACACTCGAGTTGTTAACATGTGTTTGGGGATGTTTGCCCCTCATAAGTGCAAAGCAAAAGGTCTAATTTAGATGGAAACCCTAAGGGGTAATGTCTTTCATTCTGGAGAATGTCATTGTGGACTGAAGAGCCTACTTCCAATAGGTGGCGCTAGAGTTCAAGTCCTTTTACTCTCTGTAGAGTAAATTTGCTGAACCAAGTTCCAGGTGCATCTTCTACATGTTCCTTTCTTGAGTCTTGCTGAACCACATGAGGTCTGAGCTGCAATACTTTTGAAATTTTGCAAAGTACACATTTCATTTCTCCAGTGCCATATGCATGAGGTGCAATGTGAGCGTGTAACATGGGGAAAGGTGGGGACGGTAAGTGATACCCACCATAAACTGTCAGAGCCACGATCACTGTTTCTGATAACTTGTCTGTCTGTATCTTCACTGTATAATTCCCCTCATCTGTGACACGAAGATCTTTGATGAGTAATGATCTGTTATTAAAGGCTGAGAACCGATCATTGTACAGAGGTCCGGGAACTAATGGAGAACGACCATCAGGAAAATATGCCAGGATATGATACTGTTGATCAGGTATTGATCCTTTATACCAGATGAAACCCACAACTGTCTCAGTAATGCCGGTAATACTCAGGGTGACAGATCCATTAATAACTGGATACAGAGGGATCAAATGAATTATAGTCATGCGCCTGGTCAGAACATTTTGGTCAACAGCTAAAAGACAAAGTAGAGTATGGGTCATAAAGTCATTGATAGAACTACGCACAAGGTTATTGATACTTTATTGTTCATTTCAGGCAAAATTGATTTTACTATTTTTTTCTGGGTTGTATACTTTATGTGTATACTCTTTAGGCAACTGTAGCTTTTTATTAGCTGTAATTCATCAAGAAATGTTGTTGTAACGCTGGTATTGTCTGTACTTTGTTTTCCAGCGTTACTTTGCATGTTTTTTGCATTAACCCTTTTGCTCCTTTCCCCCTAACCAGCTGGGATACTGTTGTCTGTTACCTATATGGATGCTGCTCAGTTCCCGGCTCTGCTGCGTACCCGTACTTGCGTGAGTGGCTCCGCTGCTTTGCATGACCGTCCGCATGTGCGGTTCCTGACTTGCTGTGAAAGCCGTCCGTAGCTTGCAAAGTCCTCTGCAGTGGTGCATGACTTACTGCGTGGTTGGCAGCAGCCATTGTTGGGTTCCCTCTGTGTTGTGCTGTCTGGCTCTGCATAGGGGGCGCGGCCCACACCTGTCCTGCTTTTATGTGGATTGGGTGTTTACTAGAATTACTGCTCCAGCCTATCGCTGTGAAGCAGCTCATATATAAAGTTCCCCAGCCCTAGTGGGCGTTGCCAGAGCTTCACATTGAATCCACACTGAATCCCTGAACCTAGCCGTATGTGGTTGTGTGTTCAGCTCCTGCTCTGAAGTTGATCAGCCCTGGAGAGCTGATTCCCTGTTCCTGCTGTGTCTTGTTCCCTGATCCTGGATCAAACCCGGTACCTGAATGTCTGAATTGTGTCTTGTGTTTCCGCCTATGCTGGGGGCTGATTACCCAGATCGCCGTTCCTGGAGACTGTATATCCAGGCCTGTTCCTGCTGTGTCTAATTACCTGAACCCCTGATCTTGGATCGCATCCTGTACCTGACTGTCTGAACTGTGTCCTTTGTGTTATGTTCCTGAAATCCTGCTGTGTCCAGAACCCTGTGCCAGTGACTGTGAATCCTTGCTATATAACCTGAGTTCATCTTGGAAGAAGGAGTCCGGTGTGTGCTGAGTTTCTGTTACTCTGTGCTCAGCCTCTGTGCAATCCCCGGCCAGCTCCCGTTGAGCCTGGCGGGGCTTGCACCAGACTGCTGGGGTTCCTTTTCAGGTCGCTGCCAGATGTCCGGATCCTATGCCTGATGACCATGGCCTGATGTCCGATGTCCGACGACCACTTCCAGATGTCCGGATCCTATCCTTCCTGCCTGATGTCCGGATCCTGCCGATCATTGCCAGATGTCCGGAGCCTGCTGATCGGTGCCAGATGTCCGGAGTCCGAGGCCTGTGTTCCAGTCCGTGTTCCTGTGATTCAATCCATGTTCCTGTCCGTGTTCCTGACTCCCTGAGACCCAATCCGTGTTCCTGATGTTCTTGTCCGTGTTCCTGACTCCCTGAGATCCAATCCATGTTCCTGTCTGTGTTCCTGACTCCCTGAGATCCAATCCGTGTCCTGGTTGTTCCTGTGCAGTCTAACTCTGTTTCAGCCATCAGCTCCTGATTCCAGTTACCTGCCTGTTACCTGTCGGTTTGCCTGTCTGCCATCCGTCTGCAGTTCCATCCAGAGGCTCGGACGTCATCTGCAGAGATCCCCGGCTCTTGCCTGCTCACCTAGGAGCGATCATCTGCCATCCGACTGCAGCTCCATCCGGAAGTTCGGACATCATCTGCAGAGATCCCCGGCTCTTGCCTGCTCACCTGGGAGCGATCATCTGCCATCCGACTGCAGCCTACCTGGAGGCTCCACCATATCAGGTCGTATATACCTGCCTGTCCCAGAGACTGCCTTGGTCACTTGCCGTGACAACCTGCCTGTCCCAGAGACTGCCCTGGTCACTAGCCGTGACAACCTGCCTGTCCCAGAGACTGCCTGGTCACTTGCCGTGACAACCTGCCTGTCCCAGAGACTGCCCTGGTCACTAGCCGTGACAACCTGCCTGTCCCAGAGACTGCCTTGGTCACTTGCCGTGACAACCTGCCTGTCCCAGAGACTGCCCTGGTCACTAGCCGTGACAACCTGCCTGTCCCAGAGACTGCCTTGGTCACTTGCCGTGACAACCTGCCTGTCCCAGAGACTGCCCTGGTCACTAGCCGTGACAACCTGCCTGTCCCAGAGACTGCCCTGGTCACTAGCCGTGACAACCTGCCTGTCCCAGAGACTGCCTGGTCACTTGCCGTGACAACCTGCCTGTCCCAGAGACTGCCTTGGTCACTTGCCGTGACAACCTGCCTGTCCTGCCGGTTCCTCCTTGGTCTACCTGTGATGACGTCTGTCCTGGGTCGGTGTCTGATGTTCTCCTGCTGAGCCTGTGCTACGCCTGAGGCCTGAGAGAGAGGCCGTCCTAGTATGCCCGTGCCAGATGACCCTGGACTTCATCAACCCGTGATGACCCCGCCATCGTCTGACGTTCGTCCTGGGCCGGTGTCTGATGTTCTCCTGCTGAGCCTGTGCTACGCCCGAGGCCTGAGAGTGAGGCCATACTAGTATGCCCGTGCCAGATGATCCTCGACTTCATCAACCCGTGATGACCCCGCCATCGTCTGAAGTCTGTCTGAGGTCGGTGTCTGATGTTCTCCTGCTGAGCCTGTGCTACGCCTAAGGCCTGAGAGAGAGGCCGTCCAAGTATGCCTGTGCCAGATAACCCTGGACTGCATCTACCCGTGATGTCCTCCAGCACTCGTCTGTGATCCTGAGTTGTGTACCCTTCTCTGATGTGCGGAATCGGGAGCCCGGTCTTATGTTCTGTTTATGTACTTTGTTTCTTTAAGTAAACTTTATGTTTCTTCTTACCTGAAGTTGTGCTGTGTTGTCTAGTCCTGCAGGTCGCCACCTTGCCCACATGCTCAGCTGCCACGGATCCCGGTCGCTGCCCTTCCCTAGTCCGGGCAGGCCCGGGTCTCCCTCCGTGGTCCAGTGGGTCCACATTCTCTTACCATCTGGGACCCATGCCTCACGTCGTCGTGGACTGGCGGCGTGGGAGCATTGGCTAGCTAGGCAAGCTATGCCATGTCCCGACGCCCCACAGCCGTGGGAAGCGCCACAGAAAGCTCTGGCCATGGACTCCGCTGAGCATGTGCGGTCTGCAGGACTTTCTCCAAGCTACACCTGATGTGCGAACTAGACTACTTGGTCCCCACAGGGTAAGTGGACTAGATGGCTCAATTCCCCGCTTGGTCAGCGGTTCGGACTTTTCGAGCTATTAACTCTGCTGCCATATTGTGAACTATGGGACTTACCGCCAAACCCAAGTGAATTTTTCTGGGGAATTTTTTTTTACTTGGGTCTTCAGAAGAGGGGGCCTGAGGAGGGGGATACTGTAACGCTGGTATTGTCTGTACTTTGTTTTCCAGCGTTACTTTGCATGTTTTTTGCATTAACCCTTTTGCTCCTTTCCCCCTAACCAGCTGGGATACTGTTGTCTGTTACCTATATGGATGCTGCTCAGTTCCCGGCTCTGCTGCGTACCCGTACTTGCGTGAGTGGCTCCGCTGCTTTGCATGACCGCCCGCATGTGCGGTTCCTGACTTGCTGTGAAAGCCGTCCGTAGCTTGCAAAGTCCTCTGCAGTGGTGCATGACTTACTGCGTGGTTGGCAGCAGCCATTGTTGGGTTCCCTCTGTGTTGTGCTGTCTGGCTCTGCATAGGGGGCGCGGCCCACACCTGTCCTGCTTTTATGTGGATTGGGTGTTTACTAGAATTACTGCTCCAGCCTATCGCTGTGAAGCAGCTCATATATAAAGTTCCCCAGCCCTAGTGGGCGTTGCCAGAGCTTCACATTGAATCCACACTGAATCCCTGAACCTAGCCGTATGTGGTTGTGTGTTCAGCTCCTGCTCTGAAGTTGATCAGCCCTGGAGAGCTGATTCCCTGTTCCTGCTGTGTCTTGTTCCCTGATCCTGGATCAAACCCGGTACCTGAATGTCTGAATTGTGTCTTGTGTTTCCGCCTATGCTGGGGGCTGATTACCCAGATCGCCGTTCCTGGAGGCTGTATATCCAGGCCTGTTCCTGCTGTTCTAATTACCTGAACCCCTGATCTTGGATCGCATCCTGTACCTGACTGTCTGAACTGTGTCCTTTGTGTTATGTTCCTGAAATCCTGCTGTGTCCAGAACCCTGTGCCAGTGACTGTGAATCCTTGCTATATAACCTGAGTTCATCTTGGAAGAAGGAGTCCGGTGTGTGCTGAGTTTCTGTTACTCTGTGCTCAGCCTCTGTGCAATCCCCGGCCAGCTCCCGTTGAGCCTGGCGGGGCTTGCACCAGACCGCTGGGGTTCCTTTTCAGGTCGCTGCCAGATGTCCGGATCCTATGCCTGATGACCATGGCCTGATGTCCGATGTCCGACGACCACTTCCAGATGTCCGGATCCTATCCTTCCTGCCTGATGTCCGGATCCTGCCGATCATTGCCAGATGTCCGGAGCCTGCTGATCGGTGCCAGATGTCCGGAGTCCGAGGCCTGTGTTCCAGTCCGTGTTCCTGTGATTCAATCCATGTTCCTGTCCGTGTTCCTGACTCCCTGAGACCCAATCCGTGTTCCTGATGTTCTTGTCCGTGTTCCTGACTCCCTGAGATCCAATCCATGTTCCTGTCTGTGTTCCTGACTCCCTGAGATCCAATCCGTGTCCCGGTTGTTCCTGTGCAGTCTAACTCTGTTTCAGCCATCAGCTCCTGATTCCAGTTACCTGCCTGTTACCTGTCGGTTTGCCTGTCTGCCATCCGTCTGCAGTTCCATCCAGAGGCTCGGACGTCATCTGCAGAGATCCCCGGCTCTTGCCTGCTCACCTAGGAGCGATCATCTGCCATCCGACTGCAGCTCCATCCGGAAGTTCGGACATCATCTGCAGAGATCCCCGGCTCTTGCCTGCTCACCTGGGAGCGATCATCTGCCATCCGACTGCAGCCTACCTGGAGGCTCCACCATATCAGGTCGTATATACCTGCCTGTCCCAGAGACTGCCTTGGTCACTTGCCGTGACAACCTGCCTGTCCCAGAGACTGCCCTGGTCACTAGCCGTGACAACCTGCCTGTCCCAGAGACTGCCTGGTCACTTGCCGTGACAACCTGCCTGTCCCAGAGACTGCCCTGGTCACTAGCCGTGACAACCTGCCTGTCCCAGAGACTGCCTTGGTCACTTGCCGTGACAACCTGCCTGTCCCAGAGACTGCCCTGGTCACTAGCCGTGACAACCTGCCTGTCCCAGAGACTGCCCTGGTCACTAGCCGTGACAACCTGCCTGTCCCAGAGACTGCCCTGGTCACTAGCCGTGACAACCTGCCTGTCCCAGAGACTGCCTGGTCACTTGCCGTGACAACCTGCCTGTCCCAGAGACTGCCTTGGTCACTTGCCGTGACAACCTGCCTGTCCTGCCGGTTCCTCCTTGGTCTGTCCTGGGTCGGTGTCTGATGTTCTCCTGCTGAGCCTGTGCTACGCCTGAGGCCTGAGAGAGAGGCCGTCCTAGTATGCCCGTGCCAGATGACCCTGGACTTCATCAACCCGTGATGACCCCGCCATCGTCTGACGTTCGTCCTGGGCCGGTGTCTGATGTTCTCCTGCTGAGCCTGTGCTACGCCCGAGGCCTGAGAGTGAGGCCATACTAGTATGCCCGTGCCAGATGATCCTCGACTTCATCAACCCGTGATGACCCCGCCATCGTCTGAAGTCTGTCTGAGGTCGGTGTCTGATGTTCTCCTGCTGAGCCTGTGCTACGCCTAAGGCCTGAGAGAGAGGCCGTCCAAGTATGCCTGTGCCAGATAACCCTGGACTGCATCTACCCGTGATGTCCTCCAGCACTCGTCTGTGATCCTGAGTTGTGTACCCTTCTCTGATGTGCGGAATCGGGAGCCCGGTCTTATGTTCTGTTTATGTACTTTGTTTCTTTAAGTAAACTTTATGTTTCTTCTTACCTGAAGTTGTGCTGTGTTGTCTAGTCCTGCAGGTCGCCACCTTGCCCACATGCTCAGCTGCCACGGATCCCGGTCGCTGCCCTTCCCTAGTCCGGGCAGGCCCAGGTCTCCCTCCGTGGTCCAGTGGGTCCACATTCTCTTACCATCTGGGACCCATGCCTCACGTCGTCGTGGACTGGCGGCGTGGGAGCATTGGCTAGCTAGGCAAGCTATGCCATGTCCCGACGCCCCACAGCCGTGGGAAGCGCCACAGTTGTGATTAACCTGCATATTTGTTTTTCCTCCTCCATCTGTTGGTTTACATAAAGTTGCATTTTCTAACTCCATACTTACTGGTTATTTGTCCCATTTTCCTGTTGCGCACCCACAAGATATTTTCTTTAATCACTGCACTAACAGAACGCAACTGGATCCCCATCTTTCCTCCTCACCCAGGCAGGCAAAATAGAGATAAAAGCTGCACCTCTCCTAATAACTATATTAAAAAGCTGCATCTTTTTTAATTCATGGAAACAACTTTTTAGAAATAAGTGTTACTTCTACTCTTTTGGTATTTGCCCATATTTGCTGTTTCTAAGAAATCTGAATTTTTAGGAATTGATTTCCCCAACTTTTCGCTATTTTGCTGTGCCAGGAAGGAGTTGAAAAGAATAAAATATCATATTCACGCTGCCACTCACTTGTCCATGCTACCGGTCCTCCAATCATTTCCTAAAGCACCAGCTCCATCTCGGGTCTTCTCTTCACTCTTACCCGTTATGACATGATAACGTACGTCGAGGTCCAATTGGATCTGTAAGAGCCGGCGAAGAATGCAGAGAGGGCTGAAGCTAGAGTTGGCTCCTTCAGGAGCGAGCGATGGACCAGCAGGGAGCCTTGGGTTGCAGGAACAGGTGAAGGGCTAGGTTACTATGATTTACGTTTTTTGAATCACCTCCAGAGCACCAGTTTATTATACTGCTAGGATTTGGAAGCCTCGGAGCTTCAAAAATTTCGTTTTTTATCAGCAATTTGGGTCTATCTGATTTGCGTAGAATAAATTCGATATGACTCTGCCAATTTCAAATTTTGATAAATTTGCTCATCCTTAAAAATATCTTGTTGGAAAAAAATGATTCTTTCCCCATCACCAATCATTTCATTTTCCACCACCACTTTCTCCTCACCTCCCGTCTCTTGCAATGGTCATTCACTCTCAAAAAGTTCTCACCTTTACTGAGGGATCAAATTACTCCATCTCTCTATAGAATTTATGAAAAGGCGACAGAAGCAGAGAGGCACAAAGCAAAACGTCTGGGACTTCGAGTGACTAAAGCTGAGAGGGCTTCGATGGACAGTCTTGACACTAGCTATTCTATTTAACAGTTCTATGGGAACACTTTGGTTTTACCCTTTTTACCCCCTATACAGGGATATAGCCTGTAGGCATCTGAAATGCATCCACAGAATAGCTCATGGCTGGTGGAGCGAGTTGGCAGTAAAGAATGCAACAAGTTGGGAAAGAACCAAAGACAGAACCAACAAACAGGGTGATAAACAGGTGAAACCAGGAGGCACAAATAGGATTAATCAGTCCAAGACCATTCCAAGTAGCAGTCTAAGGGGTCACTCAAAAAAGGAGTGAAATATCAAGCTGAGACAGGTATCTATCATTACTATCATAATTTGAAGCTCGTGGAACCAAGTACAAAATCTCCAACAGTGTCCTCAACTATGATGAGTCTTTCATAATATTTGCTTTCTTACCTTTAGCCCCAAAGGCCATGGGAATAGGCTTGGGAACAACAGCAACCCCTGCATTCACTATGGACTCACTATGCGAAAACTAAAGAAGTGTCCGAGGACTATAAAAAGAGGTCATCGTGTGCAAGAAATGGTTGAATGAATGGCCTAGCCACTGGCCAGAGAGCAAGACCTAATATACAGAATGAATACCTAATTTAATCAACAAATAGACTTTAATAACAAAATTGTTACTGTGATTGGCACTTACAGGCCACCGTAAGTGTGTAGGTTTCAGTGTTAGTCCTACTGATATGATTCTTAGCTTCACATTGATAATCTCCTGAGTCTTCTTTCTTAATGCTGAGAAAGATGAGAGTGGAGTTATCTCCAGATAATATGATTTCGGGAGAGATGCCGGTACCACGCCTGGCCCACGTTATCGTTTTAGCATGTGAGGAGTCACAAGTTAGGATGACCATGTCATTTTCCTTTGGTTGGGTGGTTGAGACTGTGACTTGAGGTTTAGTGACCGGCTCTGTGAATGAAGGAACAAGAACGATGGTCATATATAGAATTAGATCCAAAGTAGAATTGTCCACGACCAGCTAATGTTCCCAAATAAATAAAAGTGGCCAAACACCATCAAAACTGGGTCATCATATTCCCCTCTCCTAATTTAGAAAACATGCACATTATGATGAACCAAGCTTGTATGGTGGGTCATTTGGAAGAGCTTTTGTCTGAACGTGTCGTTGGTTGACAGCTATTCGAAGGATATGGTCAGTTTTACCGACTGCTTCAGAGTCCATCTAAAAATTGTTACTTAAAAATTTGAGGAATGCTGTAAAATAAGAAAAGTAATAGTTGTCCAATCCTCCATCACACAATTCTAATTCTTAATAACTCTCCTATAAGTCTTTACCTTTCATGGTTGATCAGGACAGAAAACGCTGCAGCCAATCACTAACTGAACTGTTAAAATTGACCATTGCCAAATGATTGGCTGAAGCCATGACATGTCCATTCGGGTGCAACATAAAGTACAGAGACCAATAGAGAACCCATCTCAGTGACCAGGGAAACATAGCAGGAAAGAATAGGATATGCATTACTTTTTTGCTACTATTTTTTTTTTAGTAGTTGGATAAACCTTTTTAAAACAGTAGTAACCAGGCATGTAAAGGCCTTAAATGGAATTTGTCACCACGTTCTTTTTCTACCCCTTGTGAAAGCAGTATGACAGAGACCTTGATTCCAGTGATATATCACTTACTAGGCTGCATTTTGTATTTTTTATACAATCTGTTTTCCCTGCTGCAGATCTAGCAGTTCTGTGAATGCTGAGCTCTGTATAAACCTGCCCATACCACTGATTGACAGTTTTCTGTGTACACTGCACATAGGCAGAAAACTGCCAAGTAATGGTCCGGATGGTGTTATACAGAAGTCAAGAATATGGAGGACTGCAGGGCATCAGGTTAACCAGTTCTCTAGTGAGAATCTCAGGCTTTGTGCTCATACTCACTGGCGCCGAAAATGGATGATAATCAGACGAAAAAAAATCGGATTCAAATCTGACCAATGTTATTCAATAGGTGAGTTCTCATTTGCGATTTTTTTTCTCATCAGAAATTGGTGTGAGAAAAAAATCGCAGCATGCTGCGATTTGATGCGATTTTGGCATGATAATCGCCAATGCAAGTCAATGGGTGCGAGAAATCATCGCACAGCACTCGCACCATGCAAGTGCTGTCCGATTTATACGCACCAGTCTCCTTTGAAAAGCCGGCAATTCATCCCCGGCTACTGTAAAATCACACTGACAGCTCACAAAACACTAGATACAAACACATATAATACATACGATACGATACACTTTATTGATCCCGGGGGGAAATTACAGTATTACAGCAGCAATACAAACAGCAGTACATAAAATATTACATAAAATAGGACACAAAATACATAAAATAGGACACAAATCTTGCACAGGTGTACCAACATTACATAATAAATAAAAGTGTGTAGTTCAGGTATATATAAGATAATGTTAATTGACATTAGTACACCAGCCATCAGTCATTATTTTCTACCACCCTTAGGAAATTATTATACATCCCCATAGCAGTAGGTACAAACGATTTCCTGAATTTCTCCTTCTTGCACCTTAGTAGGATTAGACGGCTGCTGAATGTGCTCTTCTGATTCAAGAACAGCTCGTATAGTGGGTGTGTGTTATTGTTCATTATTGCCCTACACTTCTTCTGAATTCTATCCTCCAATACCTCCTCAAAAGAGTCAAGATGGAGGCCAACAGCTGTGCTTGCCTTCTTGATAAGTTTGTTGAGTTTATTAGCGTCAGCTACTCGCACACTACTGCCCCAGCAAATGATAGCAAAAAAGATGGCGCTTGCTACAACGGACTGGTAGAACATCTCCAGCATTTTACTGCACACATTGAACGACCTGAGCTTCCGCAGAAAGTACAGTCTGCTCATTCCCTTCTTGTAAACCTTTTCTGTATGACACCTCCAATCGAGTTTACTGTCAAGGTGTATATATATATACATGTCATTGTGACACATACATATAATATATTTATAGTTCATACACTTCTACATAGTATAATAGCCGCTAATTCAATTACCGGCTTTTGTGAAATCACAGAAGCCGACATGAAATGATACATTGTTTCCACACAGTTAACCATGTCATTTCATGTATTTTGATATATGGTTTTAACTTACAATTACATAAGTGTATGTGTGCAAAATTTCAGATATGTAGGGGTTAATTAAAGGTGTAAATATGTTGAAAAAAAATGCGTGGGCTCCCGCTGTATTTTCTCCACAAGACAGACAAAGCCAGCGAGTGGGGGCAGATAATAATAGCCTAGGGTGGGTACATTTTTTTTGTGCCCCCCCTGGCTACTAACATCTGCCCCCAGACACCCCAGAAAGGGCAAATCTCTAATTAGATTTGCCCTTTCTGGCACTTTGCCCGTCTATTTCCATTGCCCTGTAGCGGTGGCGAATGGGTTAATAAGGGGTTAAAGCCACCTTGCAATTGAAAGGTCACTTTAAGCCAGGTTAATAATTGAGAGCTGTCAATTAGACAACTATCAATTATTAATCCTATTGTATGAAAGAAAAATCAAACACACACACTTTAATAAAAAAGAAGTTTAATGAAATAATCACACAGTTTTTGACCATATTTTATTTTCCTGCTAAAACCATTTCCTGTAATAAAAATAAAATAAAAAAGCAAAATTATTCTTACCAATCCGATGCACAGTCAGGTCCCACGCTGTAATCCATCAGAAAGGGTTAACAGGTTACAGCTCGCAGGCAGCTAATGCTGCCTTCTGAGCTGTAACACCCTGAATGAATAACTTCCTCTCCCAGCGAAAGGAGAGGAAGTGATTAATGAGTGAAGCTTAATTGATTTATTGCCACTTTCACTTCAGTGACCTGACCTAAAGTGAAAGTGGGACGCAATCAATTAAGCTTCATTCATTAATCACATCCTCTCCTGTCGGCAGGAGATAAGCTCATTCATTCAGGAGCTTTCAGCTGAGCAGGCAGCATTACTTGCATTGCTTGGCTCAAAGCTAGTTAACCCTTTGTGAAGGATTACAGCGTGGGACGTGACAGATCGCCAGATAGGTAAGAATAATGTTGTTTTATTATTTTTTCTTTATTATAGAAGATCAAGGGCTTCGCACGGATTAAGAGTAAAATAAAAGATGGTCAAAAAAATGTGTTTTTATTTCATTAAAATTATTTATTCTTAAAGTGTGTGTGTTTTTTTATTTACTTCAATAGGATTAATAATTGATAGTTGTCTAATTGACAGCTCTCAATTATTAATCTGGCTTAAAGTGACCTTTCAATTGCTAGGTGGCTTTAACCCCTTATTAACCCATTCGCCACCGCTACAGGGCAATGGGAAAAGACGGGCAAAGTGCCAGAAAGGGCAAATCTAATTAGAGATTTGCCCTTTCTGGGGTGTCTGGGGGCAGATGTTAGTAGCCAGGGTGGGCACAAAAAAATGTACCCTCCCTAGGCTATTATTATCTGCCCCCACTCGCTGGCTTTGTCTGTCTGGTGGAGAAAATACAGCGGGAGCCCACGCATTTTTTTTCAACGAATTTACACCTTTAATTAACCCCTACATATCTGAAATTTTGCACACATACACTTATGTAATTGTAAGTTAAAACCATATATCAAAATACATGAAATGACATGGTTAAGTGCGTGTAAACAATGTATCATTTCATGTCGGGTTCTGTGATTTCACAAAAGCCGGCAATTGAATTAGCGGCTATTACAGTATGTAGAAGTGTATGAACTATAAATATATGTATATATATATGTCACAATGACATATATATATATATATATATATTGTAAGCTTTTCAGGGGATATAGCTCTGAGATCGCCGTCCGGGTAGACGGAATGGCACAGAAACAGTTCCTTCAGACAGCAGTTCTGGTGAAAACTGGCCGCAACCAGCTTTATTAAAGTCCACAGCAAACAGATAAAAACAAATCATAAACATAAGACCTGGGCTTGTCTAGCCACTTACTACACTTAGATAGATTTCCCTATCTATCCGGGTCCAGACTCTACCAGCCTGGGCCAAAACAACACATATGTTCAGCATTTACCAGCATGGAGTTTCACAGAGTCTCCTCCTTGTGTCTGAAGGCACCTTCAACGTCCAGACTTGAGAGAGCTCCCCTCCTGTTCAGCAGCTATCCGCATGGATTCTCACAGAGACTACTCCTGTGTCCGGGGTACATCGAGCACCCAGACTGAGACAGCTCAAACTCCTGGAGACTCCTTCTTGTGCCTGGACTCCCTGTCCAGACTAAGCGAGCTCTCTGACTGTGTTCGCAGACACCTATTTCTGGTCTCCTAATTAACAGCTGAATGGTTTCAGGCCTGAGCTGCAAGTGTGTACTGAATGTAAGGTGTAGTGACCTTTCTCTACCACTAGGTGTACAAAGCCATACATTTCCCTTATCCCAGTCAGCAAAGTACCTAGGTGAAATGTACACCCCATTCAATACATATCCCTTCACTGTCTCACATATCCCCCCCTCTTCTCCAGACCGGAGGGCTGGTCATCCAGACCGGAGGGCTGGTCAACAATCCTAAACAGACAGTGAACTCTGGACCAGTCATGGCCCTCATCAGCTTCATCTTCACTATTGTCATCTGTATCTTCACCTGAGCCATAGCCAACATCATCTTTCTCTTCATCTGAAGCATCCGCACTACCCTGTACCCTCCCAGGCCTATGCTCTCTGCGGGCCTCGGGTATCCTGCACGGTTTCATCTTGACCTTAGGGCCGGGCTCAGTTTCGGTATAGTGCCTCCTCAGAGAAGTACGACCGGGCACGTCAGAACACCTCTGCTGATTCTTCCTCAAAAATCCTCGTACCTCCTGTTCTTGGTGCACTGACCAGGTGTCACCAACTATCACAGGAGGTATAGGGGGTTTTTCACTTTTCTCTAGTTCCCCTTGAACCTTCTTTACTTCATTGAGCTTCTCCAGAAGATGCTCATGGCTCTCATCACGCTCCTTCATCACAGTTTGGAGTTTTTTCTGAGAAGTAATCAATTCATCTTGTACCTGTTGGATGTCCTTTATGTCTTCGGCCCCTTCTTCAGGCTCTTCTGGTAGGACATGCTCAGAAGCCCTACCGTCAGTCTTACATTCTACTTCTTCAGTCACATCATTATGGTCTCCAATATCTCCATTTATTCCAGCTTTCAAGTTCTCCTTGATAGCTGCATCTGTATACTCAGAACCCGCCGGATTCTTCTCTTCCACCACGTTCTGCATCCCATCTGAGCTCCCGTGTGTCTGCAGCGGCAACGGAGTGACACATCGCTTTTCCCATTTGTTGGGACGTGGCTCCGATGTAGACTCCATGAAAGTGCGCTTGAGCTCACCAACGCTAGCCTGATGTCTCAAAATCTCATCTTGTGACTTATCCAGATCCTTGGTGTCACTCGGGAACACCGCTGGGGCTCCGGGCGCCGAACTTCCAGCCTGAGCTTCACGAGTTACAGCCACTGATCCGAACCGCAACCCGTCCACGCCGCTGTCTTCAGCAGAAACAGATTCCTGGACAGAGTCAGTCCCCATATCTTCAGTCTTGTTCCTCACAGCTTCACTTGAGACCTCAGCTTCTGATGAGGCATCTGGCTTGGTGACTACCACTTCTATGGCTTTTTCCACCTCTGCAGCATTACCTTCAGAGTCCCTGGCATGATGCAGATCCACACCACACGTCGACAACTTCCCACTTCCAACAGCCTCCACTTGTGCTGTGTTCAGTCTCAGAGTCCTGCCTTCAAAGCTCAGCTCTCCTCCTTTCACCTTAGTCTTCGCCAGGGAACCGGCCAACTGTAAAACATCTTCAGATGCCATCTTCTGTCCGGCTGTAAGGTCAGCATCAGCTTTCTTCTCAGGACTCTCAACCTCCTCTGCTACCATGCCTTCCTCATTTACACTGGTTGCTTTATTGTCATCAGATGATTCACTATCACTACCACTATCCCTGTCTGACCCCTTTTTCTCAGCCACATCCGGCTCACTTTCAGGGTTATACAATTCATTCTCATTCTCATCCTGCTCACTTTCAGGGGTATACAATTCATTCTCATTCACATCCTGATCTGGAACCTTAGTTAACATGTCATCCACAACATTAACTTCACCATCTGGTCCCTCAAGTATGTGACTATGTGACAACCCCAGCACTATACTTCTATATAGCTCAGGTACTGGTACTAGGAGCTGGCTCACGACCTCTCCCTGGACTTCAGTGTCCCTATACAACAGGTGAGTGTTTATGGCAACATGAGGAAACCTCTCCTCAGAGCCACGCTCTTGGGAAACCTCATTTAGAACAATTATATTTTCCTGTGCCGTTTTAAGAGTGGGGTCTCGCCATTGTTCACTCTCAAAATTGTCACAGGACACAGGTAAGTCAGGGACACTCGGTTCCCGAGAACCACCATCCTCGTCTCCCAACATCACCTGCAAAGGAATTTCATCTCTATCACAGTCATCATTATTATCAATATCATTATCCTGATTATGATCAGTATCATCATCACTATCATGATCATCATCATTATCATGATCATCATCATCATTATCATTATCATCATCATCATCATCATTATCACATAAGTTTAACGGCCCACTAGCATTGTGTTCCGCCCCTCGGGACTGCGCACCCTCAGTAGGAGCTTCATCACACTGTCCATCAGAAACATTTTTCCCCCAGAGATCCTTAGATCGGGGAAAGTCATTACCCAATATAACGGGTTGCATCAGGTTCTTCACTACCCCCACTTCATATGAAACCTCCCCGAGTTTGGGGACCAAGTCCACGGCAGTCTCTGGGTAGACTTTGGTGTCTCCATGGATGCACACCATACTCAGGTGCTTATCAGGGATGAAGTCCCTATCAATCAGGCTGTCACATACGGAAGTCACTGGACTCTCTGAGTCCAAGAGGGCCTGTGCTGGGCAGTCATTTACAACCACCGGGGAACCTGTGGTCCAGTCTCTTCGGCTGAGGTGGACACACACACAGGTTCTGCGCAGAGAGAGAGGGATCTGCCAACATCACAATACATAGGCTCCCCCTCTATTGGACAGTTGGCTGCAATTTCACGACATCTCCAACACTGTCCATCACACTTTTCCACCCACATGTCCCCTCGGGCCTGAACCCGCTTATCAGCATACCCCATGTCCCCAACAGCTGGAACGCTCTTACCGCGAGAGTTCAGCGTCCGGGAACTCTGAAGTGACGACCTCTCAGACGGCTGGTCACGGAGACAGTCTTTGCTGGCGAAGGCCTTCTCCATCAGGCTGACCAGACGATTGGCGTCCTGGTGGTCTCCTTGTCCGACCTCTGGCTGTACCTCAGGAGGACATGCTCGGGTGTAGCGGTTCACTATCACCTTTTCAACTCCATAATCAGGTTTGCTGACTGCAGACTCCCAACTGCATCTCCAGTCATGAACTCCCCTGGCACGGGCTGTCACCGTAACACCCAGCCGGGTAAGAATCTCCGCTTTCAGCTTGGCATAGTCTTGGCTGTCCTGCTCGCTCAGGTCAGCATAGGCCCTTTGGGGTTCTCCAATCAGATAGGGTGCGACCATCATGGCCCATTCAGATAGGGGCAGATTCTCCTTCTCTGCCAATCTCTCAAACCTAGTGAGATATACCTCCACATCATCACGAGGTGTCATCTTTTTCAGGGACCGTCTTACCGCCTTCTTTACAGCGGACAATGCAGGTAACTTTGCAACATTACTTTGGGACGATGCGCTGCAAGTCTTTTGTAGTGCTGCAACCTGCTCAAAAAACAACCGATTATTCTCCTGCTGCTGCTGCAGGAATCGCCGCCGGGCCCGCTGCATGCGCTGCTGGTGCTGCAGGCGCTGCTGCTCCATGCTCTGCTGCATGCTTCGCTGGGCCTGGACCAGGTACTCAACGAGCTCTTCCATACTGCCGGACTTATCTGTCTCAACCACGGCAGTCTTATGTTGCACATTAACTTGCGCCATTTGTTCAAACAGCGCCTCCATGCTGTCAGACTTCTCCTTTATTGCTGTCTCTCGCCACTGTGCTGCACGCACATTCCAGCACCAATTGTATCAGCCACTGTGCTGCCCCAGCATTCTCCGCCAATTGTAAGCTTTTCAGGGGCTATAGCTCTGAGATCGCCGTCCGGGTAGACGGAATGGCACAGAAACAGTTCCTTCAGACAGCAGTTCTGGTGAAAACTGGCCGCAACCAGCTTTATTAAAGTCCACAGCAAACAGATAAAAACAAATCATAAACATAAGACCTGGGCTTGTCTAGCCACTTACTACACTTAGATAGATTTCCCTATCTATCCGGGTCCAGACTCTACCAGCCTGGGCCAAAACAACACATATGTTCAGCATTTACCAGCATGGAGTTTCACAGAGTCTCCTCCTTGTGTCTGAAGGCACCTTCAACGTCCAGACTTGAGAGAGCTCCCCTCCTGTTCAGCAGCTATCCGCATGGATTCTCACAGAGACTACTCCTGTGTCCGGGGTACATCGAGCACCCAGACTGAGACAGCTCAAACTCCTGGAGACTCCTTCTTGTGCCTGGACTCCCTGTCCAGACTAAGCGAGCTCTCTGACTGTGTTCGCAGACACCTATTTCTGGTCTCCTAATTAACAGCTGAATGGTTTCAGGCCTGAGCTGCAAGTGTGTACTGAATGTAAGGTGTAGTGACCTTTCTCTACCACTAGGTGTACAAAGCCATACATTTCCCTTATCCCAGTCAGCAAAGTACCTAGGTGAAATGTACACCCCATTCAATACATATCCCTTCACTGTCTCACAATATATATATATTATATATATATATATATATATATATATATATATGTATTCTATGTGTGTATATGTATTGTTTCTATTCTTTATTAAAGCTGTCAGTGTGATTTTACAGTATAGCCAGGGATGAATTAGCGGCTATTATACTATGTAGAAGTGTATGACCTATATATATATATATATATATAATATATATATATATATATATATGTATATATATATAAATATATATATACATATATATATATATAATTATTTGCTTTTTGTGTACATTTTTTTTTGACAATGTGATTTTTACATGACTTTTTACATAGAGATAACTGCTCTATGTAAAACTTCATGTTAAAATCGCATTGCATACAGATGGAAAACTGATGGAAAACTGATGGAAAACGCATGGTGCAATTTAAAATCGCATGCAAATCGCATGCCTTTTTACAACAATTGTACCGTTTTTTCCCTGCAGAAAACGGACCGATTTTTTTCCAGCCAGTGAGTATGAGCCCTTATCAAAACTACAGCAAACAGCCTAATAAGTGGCACATCGCTAGAATCAGAGTCTCTGCCCCTACATCATGCTGCTCTCAGATTTGGTGGCAAAAAACTGATAACAGATTACCTTTAATGATTTGCTTTTTTTTCTTTAATTTTAGGCTCCAAATTTCACATTTGCTTTTATACTGATGTAGCTTTAAATGACTTTGTTGCATGTGGGACAAAAAAACCCCACTATAACCACACCGATCAAGTAAGCAGCAGCTGCCAGCTATGTGCCATTTCAAATACCTATGTGCTTAAGAATACTTTGGGCCCCCAGAAGTACAAAACCCTGGGTGAATGTGTTACCTTCGCATGTCCTAAAACGTCAGAGGCCCATTATTGGTAAGGAACTGGGCCCATTAGAAGATCCACTGGGCCAGTTAGACCCATTAAAGTACAAAAGAAGTTCCCATTGCATAAATCTATAGCAACGTTAAAGTTTTCATCCATTTTAATGGTTTGATCAAGATAATGCAGATAGGACCATCGGTGGGCTGTATGGCGTGGTCTGCAAAACTTCCTAAGTAGATACAGAAAGCTTATCTTCTACCTCCTCTGTTCTCAAGAGGTCGGAAATGTAATATCTGTGAATACTGTAGCCCACATTTCATTTCTCCAGTGAAATCGACAATGTGAGTTTTTAACATAAGGAAAGGTTGGAAGAGTAAGTGGTACTCACCATAGAATGTCAGAGACGCTGTCACTGTATCTACAAAGTTACGACTCTGTATCTTGACTGTATAGTTCCCCTCATGTGCGATATTAAGATCTTTTATCTGTAATGATCCATTACTGAATGCCCTAAAGCCATCATTATTCAGATGTTCTGGAGTTGTCATGGGACCATCACCAGGTGGATATGCCAGGATCTGATACTGAGGGTCTGGTTTTGGTCCTTTATACCAGATAAAACTTAAAACTGTCTGAGTAATCCCGGTAATACTCAAGGTGACAGATCCATTAATAACTGGATACTGAGGGATCGGCTGGACACCAATCAGTCCATAGGTCACATCCATCGTGAGGACGAGAACTAAAAGAAAACAAATTCTGACTTCAAGCGTTGGTCATAAAACAAACATCATAATTTGTAGGTATGCCATAAATGTTCATTTAGGGATCAGAGGATTTGTACAGCTGGGTGATTGCTTTATGCAGTTTTTAGAGCCTGCTACATCTGTATTTATCTAGAACATTTGGGTTCACACAGGTTGATATACAGTGAATTACATAAGCAGAAAAGTGGACAAAAGCACCGTGTCTTGCAAATTAAGATTCTGGTTTGGCTTTTATACTAAGTCATATTGCAAGGCTTGTTGAAGGGTTGATATTATCTTTTAAGATTGCTGCTTCCAATTGGTGGCACTAGAATTCTAGTCCTCTTCCTTTCTGAAGAGACAATTTACATATTTAATTTCTCAGAGGAGCATGCATGGCTGATAAGTCTCCTCACTCTGACATGCCAGCCTTGGCTTGTCACTCTTCATGAAGAGAAACATTACTCCTTAGACATCAGTCCAGAGCTTCTCACCTAGCCAAATCAGATCTCATATTTTGCACTGATGAGGAGC
This sequence comes from Oophaga sylvatica, assembly GCA_033576555.1. NCBI lineage: Eukaryota > Metazoa > Chordata > Amphibia > Anura > Dendrobatidae > Oophaga > Oophaga sylvatica. The sequence goes on along the minus strand of JARQOD010000003.1, from coordinate 437,114,515 downwards.
AACAACCTGAAACACCATGTCTGCAAACTGATATTCTAGTTTGGCATTTATCCTAAGTCATGTGATAAGGCTCGTTAAAGGGTCGATATTGACTTTTAAGATTGCTACTTCCAATAGGTGGCACTAAAGTTCTAGTCCTCTTCCTCTCTGAGAAAATTTGCATATTTAATTTCCCAGAGGAGCATGCATGGCCTATTAGTCTCCTCACTCTGACATGCCAGATTTGACTTGTTACTCCCCACAAGGAGAAATGTCACCTCTTAGACCCCAGTCCAGAGCCTCTCACCTAGCCAAATCAGATCTCATACTTTGCATGATGATGATGAGGTGCAACACCCCAAAACACCATGTCTGCAAATTGAGATTCTGGCTTGGCATTTATCCTACGTCATATTGCAAGGCTCAATTAAGAGTCAATATTGACTTTTAGGATTGTTAGGTGATGCTAGAGATCTAGTCCTCTCCCTCTCTGAAGAGACAATTTGCATATATAATACTTAGGGAAAAATACATGATGATTGCACATGTAACCCATGCAGAAAAATCTGCCGCATATTTGCAGTGAAATCTGCATCAGAAACCCAAGATGAGTATCTCACGGATTTTCAATTTAAAATGTTACTGGACAGCATGCCCTAACGGGACTAATCCTAGTCTGGCTAACCACGGTGGTTTCTGCACAGAAACAATTCGGTAAGTGATGTGGAGTCATATGGATGTTTATCTCAAAGTTGACGCTATGTATCCACAGATCTGATTGACGCAGTCTCCATCTCGATGCTACATTACACAAGTAATTAAAAAAAATTATTAAGGTGTTACACTGTGAACCTTTGACACATGGGCTAAGTAGAGATTGTGCTCTTGATCATGTCTCGCATTACCCATTGATTAAATTGCTGTCCTTAAATGGCCAGATACACAGTAACTCCCAGGATGATGATAATAGCCATAAACAGAGTTTATACTATAATGTGTTTTTTCATCCTTCTTACTACTGGGAGTATTTTAGGGTCTTGAAAACATAAATGTCAGGAAACACTTTTGACTTTTAGTAAGGAACTTGCAGCTCTCTGGTGCCCCCTTACACTGCTGGCCAATGAGGGTATTGCCAGATGATAAGACCATGCGCACAGCTGCTCTAATTTATGTCAATATTGCGGCACGTGATGTGATGGGATGTATATATACCACTGGTTCCGGATAGGAACATATATATACCTCGATCCAGTCACCATCAAGTCCCCAACACCACATATATATGAAAACTATGCTGCCACCACCCACTTCTTATAGGTGGATCGGACACCCGTTTGGTAACGTGGATTTGCGAGAAGTATGTGGTGGATCGCTCATAGAGCAAGAACGAAGCTAGTAAATTTATAATTTTTACTCCGGAAGAATCTGCAGTGTTTACAAAAGATGAAAAGAATGATAAGTACAAAAGAGATACAAATATATATAAACAGTTATGAAATAAAAGGGATAAAAATACGAATCTTACTAAATCTCAGTCACAGGTATGATGTGTCGATAAAGGGGAGGAGAGTTCCCAAAGAAATTATCCGGTACCACAGCATGGTGTTTAGCGGTCTCTCCTGGCTCTGAATGAAAGCAAAAGATGGACCTTCTTGTTTCATGCTTCAGCTATAAAACTATGAACTCCCACTTTGCTGACCTCACATATGTGCTGTTTTCTGGGAGGTACACATATCTTTGAAAGTTACCAATAATTCCTTTTCTGCGTATCTTTGGCCTGGAAGCTGACAGACCCAACATTTTGGCATTATTATTTCCCATGCTATTTTACCATTTTTTAAAGTCCAAACATGGTATGTTTATGATTTGCTGGTGGGCAGAAATTCAATTCCCAGGTTTATGATAGCCCTAAATGCTGCAAAACGCTGCTATGCGTAACCTCAAGTGTCCAGATTCTGGAAATCTAATTTTCATGTTTCTGGGATTAATGTGTATTATTAAATTTGACTTTGAGTGCTAAGCTTGGAAGACAAAGAAATTTTTGGACGGAAAACGCATTCAGCACTGCTACTGCTGGCAGGGAATGAAACTCTACATTCCAAACTGACCATTTGCTTGAAGGGAGGGCGGGTGGAATTCACAGAGGAAGAGAGGGGCTGCATGCAGGACTTGGTCCCACAGAAACCAATGGTGAGAGGGGCAGCAGGCCAGCTCTGGTTGTGTCCCCAGAACAATGGAAAATAATTCATATGTTCCTGGCACCTCCCCCTTTTTCACTGCGCTACAGAGGCAGGACCTCTTGGTACTCCTCCATGCACATCTCTGCAGGCTCTCCCCGCCAGGATAACCCGTCTGCATTGCCATGCTCGCTGCCTTTTCTGTGTTGAACGGTAAAGTCATTCTGTTGGAGAGCGAGTCTCAAGCATAGCAACCTTCTGTTGCTACCGGACACAGTGTGCAGCCAACTCGGGGTTGTGGTCAGTCACGAAGGTGAAGGTGCACCCGTATAAGAAGAGTTGCAAGCGTTGCAGGGCGCATACCATGGCCTGGCAAGCACTCCTCTATAGTGGAATAGGCCACTTCCCTCAACAGGAGCTTCCTGGCTAAGCACAGCACTGAGGCCAAACTCGCTGGTGTCGGTCTGTACTAAGAACAGTCGACTGCAGTCAACCACCCTTAGCACAGGGTAGCTGCTCAGGGCAGTCTTCAAAGCCCGAAAGGCCACCTCACAGTCGTTTGTCCAATCAACTGTATTGGGTAGCTTTCTCTTGGTGAGGTCCGTCAAGGGCTTTGCAAGTCTACTGTAGTTTTGTACAAAGCACCTATAGTACCCTGCAGTGCCCAAAAAGAAGGACATCACCTCCTTCTTGGTCCTGGGGGTGGGCCAGGATGCAATAGTATCCACTTTCCCAGGCTCTGGCTTCAGAGTACCCCTGCCAGCACGGTGCCCCAGGTAGTGAACCTCGCTCATGCCCATCTGGCACTTTCCCTGCTTGATGTTCAAGCCTGCTTGGTGAATGTGCCCGAGCACCTGCTGCCGATGCTCGAGGTGATCCTCCCAGGTGGGCTGAAGATGGCAATATCATCCTGGTATGCCACTGCGCACCTCTCCAGTCCCTGGAATAGTTCGTTGATCATCTGATGGAAAGTGGCAGGAGCATTCTTCATGCCAAAAGTCATGACCGTGGACTTGTACAGTCCAAAGGGGGTGATAAAAGTGGACTTCTCCTGTGCCTCGGGGATCCGGGAAATTTCCTAATATCCCCGGCTCAGATCCATAATGGATAGATAGCTCGTGCTAGCTAACTGCTCAATCAGCTCCTCGATGCGTGGCATTTGGTGTGCATCAGAGGCTGTTATGGCATTGAGCCCCCTGTAGTCCACACAGAAGCGGGTGGTCCAATCCTTCTTTGGCACCAGGAATACTGGTGAGGCTCACGCGCTCTTAGACCGTTTAATCAACCCCAACTTCAGCATCTCATCGATCTCCTGGTGCGTGACGTGCTGCACCTCGTCCGAGATTCGATAGGATGTCCGCCGGATTGGGGTATGATTCCGGTGTCCACTTCATGTACAGCTACCTCAGTCCTTCCAGGCATGTTGGTAAACATGGCCTGGAAGGATTTTAACATTGCTCGCAGCTGAGACCACTGTCATGCGGATAGCAAGACGCTTATCTGCATATTCTTTTTGGACCTGCCAACCTTTGCTTGGGCTAGCATGTGCAGGAGGGGGTCTTCCTCCCCATCCTCGGGCAGGTTGGGTAGGATGCAGGCTTCACGTTCTTGATGAGCTTTTATCATATTAACTTGGAAGGCCTTTCGCCTACCCCCAGCATGGTCAAGAGTGACCACGTATGTGACTGGTTTGAGCTGTTGGTGTATGATGTACGGGCCTTCCCAGGCCACCTGAAGCTTGTCTTTTGGTACGGGGACCAGTACCAAAAAACAAGGTGATCTGCTGTGAAGACACTGAGCTTGAACTGCGGTGACCTCATCACTGGCATTTTCTTACTGTTCTGAGGTCACTGTAGTTCAGTCCGGCCTTGCAGCAGTACAGTCACCAGTGGTTTTCAGCCTGGACGGACGCATCTTGGCACCGTCCAGGTTGAAAACTAATTCTCCCCCAGACATGGATTACAGCGTGGTACAGAACGATGGACAGGTATGGTATATTGTTTTTTTTTTATTTTACTTTTATTACAGGAGATCGAGGGTTTCAGTGGAATTAGGCGAGGTTGTAAGTATGATTTAATTGAGATTATTAAAGGAGTCTGTGTCATTTTTTCAATTAAAGGACTTTATTCTGGGTGTCTGTGTTTTCTTACAATGTAACATAGTAACATAGTTACCAAGGCCAAAAAAAAAGACATTTGTCCATCCAGTTCAGCCTATATTCCTTCAGAATAAATGGCCAGATCTTCTTCCTTCGAAAGAAACTAATAACAAGATACAATATTGTTACGCTCCAGGACGATATCCAGGCCTCTCTTGAACCCCTCGACTGAGTTTGCCATCACCACCTCCTCAGGCAAGGAATTCCAGATTTTCACTGCCCTAACAGTAAGGCTAAGTTCACACGTTGCGGAATTGCCGCGGAAATTTCGGCGGCAATCCCGCACTTCTCCCACAGGAAATACGCACGTTTTTTGTATGCTGATTCCCGCCAGAATAATAGCGTTTTGCAAGCGTAATTAGCTTGCAGAATGCTAGCGTTTTCCTAGCGATCTGTAGCATCGCTTGGAAAACTGATTGACAGGTTGGTCACACGAGTCACACATAGTGTTTGACACGTGTGACCAACTTTTTACTATTGATGCCGCCTATGCCACATCAATAGTAAAAAGATCTAATGTAAAAATAATAAAAAAAATAATAAATAATGATATTCTCACCTTCCGGCGGCCCCCGCAGCCTTCCCGCCTCTCAGTGACGCTCCCGGCAACTCCGGTCCCAGGAGTGCTTTGCGACAAATCACACCGATGACGTACATCTCGCGAGACCGCTATGCCATCTGGGTGATTCTCGCAAAGCACTCCTGGGACCGGAAGTTGCCGGGAGCATCGCTGAAGGCGGGAAGGCTGCGGGGGCCGCGGGAAGGCTGCGGGGGCCGCCGGAAGGTGAGAATATCATTATTTTTTATTTTAATTATTGTTTTACCAGGGATATGGTACCCAGGGCCTGGAGGAGAGTCTCCTCTCCTCCAGACCCTGGGTACCACCGCACATGAACCGCTTACATTCCGCAAAATTAATGAACATGTTGCTATTTTTTCCGCGAAGCGTTTTTTTCGCGGAAAAAAAACGCAACATGTGGCCAAAACATGCGGAATCAATTAACATGTATAGGATGCTTAATGCTTGCGTTTTTATCGCGTTTTTACCGCGGAAAACCGCGGAAAAAACCGCGAAAAAAACGCAATTATTCCTGATCGTGTGCACTTAGCCTAAAGAATTCTCTTCTATGTTGGTGGAAAAACCTTCTCTTCTCCAGATGCAGAGAATGCCCCTTTGTGACCGTCACCTTCCTTGCAATAAACAGATCCTTGGAGAAATATTTGTATTGTCCCCTTATATACAGTACTTATACTTGGTTATTAGATCGCCCCTCAGTCGTTTTATTTCTAGACTAAATAATCCTAATTTTGCTAATCTCTCTGGGTATTGTAGTTCCCCCATCCCCTTTATTAATTTTGTTGCCCTCCTTTGTATTCGCTCTAGTTCCATTATATCCTTCCTGAGCACCGGTGCCCAAAACTGTGCACAGTACTCCATGTGCAGTCTAACCAGGGATTTGTACAGAGGCAGTATAATGCTCTCATCGTGTGTATCCAGACCTCTTTTCTTGGACCCCATGATCCTGTTTGCCTTGGCAGCCGTTGCCGGGCACTGGCTGCTCCAGGTAAGTTTATCATTAACTAGAATCCCCAAGACCTTTTCCATGTCAGATTTACCCAGTGGTTTCCCGTTCAATGTGTAATGGTGATATTGATTCCTTCTTCCCATGTGTATAATCTTACATTAATCATTGTTAAACCCCATCTGCCACCTTTCGGACCAAGTTTCCAACTTATCCAGATACATCTGTAGCAGAACACTATCATCTCTTGTATTTTCTGCTTTACATAGTTTTGT
>JARQOD010000003.1:437077317-437108303 GCA_033576555.1 Oophaga sylvatica | reverse complement strand
AGCGGGTGGTCACACTTGGGTACCGCTCATTAAGCTCATGAATATGGACGCCACGCCTATGAGAGTGGAGTGGTGTCCATATTCATGAGCTTAATGAGCGGTGCCAGGAGTGACCGCCCGCTCAGTACAGGAATAAGATATCGGCTGGACGGTGGAGCTGCAGCAGGAGGAGGTGAGTATGATGATGGGGGGGTGAGGGAAGCAAGGGGAGGGCCGACCCCCCCGGACCAAAGAAAAATAAAAAAGAAAAAAAAATTCTTGCTCAGGTGCCACCCCCCCGCAGAGTCCCGCCCTAGGCACGTGCCCACGAGTGCCTAGTGGCAAATACGGCCCTGGGGCCACCCCTTCAGTGGGAATGCCATGCGCAATGGCTGTGGTGCATCCAAAATCCCCCAAATCGTCCTCATAACTGGCGAACACCTTTTGGTAATGGCCCAAGAGAGCTTCCACCTGGTGTATTTGGGCCGGGTTGAGGTCAGAGAGTTCAGCTTCCATCTTCTCCAAGATAGCTCGCCCTGCCTGCTCAGGCGGGGGCTCTGCGGTCCGGACAGCGTGCACAGTTACTGCCCAGGGATCCCTTGGATTCACCCCCATCTGCAATGCCAGGGGCGGGAGTACCTCTTCCAATGGTTTTACTACTTTTGCCATTTCCATTCGGGGCTTCAGTAGTAGGTCCTGGTTCTCCAGATTGACACACCACACAAGGACGGTCCCCTTTCGTACAGTAGCCAGGGCGCGAGCCACCAGAAGCCTGTAGGGTAGATTCTTGAGGAAACATGGCTCCACCTGCACCTCTACTCCTTCCAGCGGTACATGGGCCCGGACCGGCAGCACCACAACTGTCTATCCTGGCGGCAGTACGAGCTAAGGAGTCGCAGGTGCAGTCATTCTCCCCAGCACCTCTCCTCCTGGCAAACCTCCTGGACTCACGCACCCCACACCAACTGCTGAAAGACCTGCCCCTGCGAAGTGCAGGGGCCCCATTGTTTTAACGTCTCTTGGGCCGGTTCATGGAGAAGGAGACTGCCAAATTCTTTTAACACATTCATGCCTAAGGTGATGAGATATCCATCAGTCTCGCCTCCCTGGGTCAGGACCACGCCTCGCTGACCCAATGGCTTGCCGCACATCGAGATCTGCATCCATGCTACTCCAGCGACGGGAATAGGCAGTTGATTGGCAGCCACCAGCTTTATCACGGACCCCAATTGGGGTCTTGTGGCTTCTGGAAAATGTTGCCGGAAATAAGTCTCAGACATAGTGGTCACTTGTGACCCCGTGTCTACCATGCAGCGCATGGCACGGCCTTCAAATTCTGCCCAAACCAGCAGACACTTCGCGATCAGGTCCTTGGGACTTCCACCACCCCGTGAGGTGCGTTCTGGCTCTGAGCGGTGTCCCCCCGGCTCAGAGCCCTCTAGTTTAACAGCCACCTGGGCGAATTCCTTCCTCGCCAAGTGCACTCCCGGGCGAAGTGGCCCATCTCTCCACAGTTAAAACAAGCAGTGGGCCATAGAGGCCGGCCACCCTGAGTGTTACGGGGCCTCCAAGTTGATATGTTCGGCCCTGGTAGGCCGCCTCTAGCTCCGGCCTTTCTTTTCACTTCAGCTAGTTCACCTCTGATATTCTCCAGCTCATGTCGCATTTCTCTCACCCACGGGGTTCACTGATGGCATTCAGAGAGGATTCAATGCTCTGGGCCTTCCCCACCGGGTTGTCACCTTTTGCTCCTGCTCTCGCGCGAGGGCCTCACTCCCTACCCCGGAGAAGGTCAAGCGCGGGTCTACCCGTATCCGTTCTCACAAGCCTTGCTTAGTCAGGGGATCGCGCATTCCAGTCACCAAAAGGTCACACAGGGAAATGTCAAGGGGCCCCACGCCTACCCCGTCCTTTTGCTCAATGGCTATATACAGTTCCTGTAACACATTCATATACTGAGTGACCGTCTCCCCCTCGCCCTGCATGTGGCTGAACAGTCGGGTTCTCAGTTCCCCCACATCAGTCAGGTCACCATGGGTTTCTTCCAAAATCTGCACTACTCGGACAAAAGTAGTCCGTTGCCCCAGGGGCCTTAACATCACAGAGTCCCAGGCCTCTCCCTCCAATGCCATGATGGCCACCTCTGCCTCCAGATCAGGGGTCACCGGGTGCACCCTGAACAACCCCCGCATGCGGTCTGTCCAGTTCCACAGCATGGTATTACTGCCGGTGAACTTGGGCAGGTTGTTCAGCATGGCCCCTAATGCCAGACTGGCCCGGGGGCCACTACCACCCCCCTGATCTGCGGCTTCCCCGCTCGCGCTCGAAGACTGCATCCTGCCGGCTACGCCAAATGTGGTACTCACAGGTACGCGGGATGCAGTGACGAGTCGTAGATGGGCAAGCTTTAACTATAGATTTATAAGGAGAGTTTTTGTATGTAAAACAGACAGAACGAGATCGTTGGTGTGATCGCTTTTAGGTCGCTAGTAGCTGCCAAACAGGAGATCTCATAAACGACACATCAGCGGTCAGCGATCTCTTTAACGACTTTGGCGGTCGTTAGGATCTGTCATTAGCATGTACTGAGCGCAACCTTTTCCACGCCCCTCAGCACAGATATATGTTATATATGTGCAACAATTTATGTTTTGACCGCGTCATGAAAGATGGTGTATAGCGCTCCCTTTCATTGTTCTCGAGCGCTTCTGATTCATAGGAATTTCCAGCATCGCTCCTGCTCTCTGCGTCCTGCTAGACTGCTTTACAGCTACTGCGATCCTCTCTGTGATGCAAAAGAGAACCTAGTCCCACCTGCCTGCTTCTACAGATATTGCGATCCACTCCGTGACGCTAAAAAAACCCTAGTCCCGCCTGCACCGCTGTCATATGCGTCACAAACGAGGTCGCTCGTTGTTCGCAAAAGGTGCTAAACACAGCGATATAGGCTCACCAGCGGGACGCCAACGATCAAAAAACGGTCCAGAACGCTAGTGAACGATCAGCGACATCACAGCAGGGGCCACATCGCTGCTACATGCCACACACAACGACGTCGCTAACGAGATCGCTAAATAGTGACGTAGTAGCGATGTCGTTAGCGATCTCGTTAGCGATCTCGCTTAGTGTGGCATACCCTTAAGGCTACTTTCACACATCAGTCTTTTTGTGTGAGAGAGAGAGAGACCTTGGATTCCAGATCAGTTTTTTTGACGGATTTGACAAAACACTGGTCCGGTTCCATAGACTTGTATTATTTCCGGCCGCCTGATGCGCCGATTCAGGCACTATCAGGCGGCTCCGGAAAAAAAAAAAAAACTTGCAGTCAGCGTCTTCTCCGGCCGCCGGAATGTAAATTTCCGAAGGATCCGGCCAAAAACGGATGCAATGCAGTGACATCAGGCGCGATCCGGCGCTAATGACAGTCAATGGTAAAAAAACGCATCCGGTACCGGATGCGTTTTTTTAAAAACACGCCGGAACGCGCCTGACGTCAAAAGACTGATGTGTGAAAGCAGCCTAAGGTAGGCTCATACTGAGGTGTTTTTTCTCAGTTTTTGCAGTAGAAAATCTTTAAAAAAAACACCAGTTTTAGAGTTTGTGTTGTAAAACACTGCCAAAAACCCTCTGTGTGAACATGTTCTACGAGAGGAAAAACAATCTGTTTTTCAAGAAGAAAACTCTTCAGGAATTATTACTTTTCTCTTGGGTTTCGTAGACCTAAAATCTCCTTTATATTAGTATTTTCTGGACTTTACCTGAGCTCTTTTTCAACACTTTATTCTTGCTGGAGCTTTTTCTTTGTGGGGGAGCGTCTTACTGACAGTCGATGACTTTAAAAAAAATCTTTACAACGAATAAGAAAACAGTAGCTTTTTTTTAAAACGAAAGCACTGACATTCGCTTGAAAAGACTTCATGATTTTGACATCTTTTTAGCTTTCCCATTGACTTATATTTTAAAGGGAACTTCTCATATCACCAAATAATGTTAATCTGCTGATATCAGCCGCCGCCTGAATCAGCGTGGGAGCGATGAGGAGAGGTGAGTATAGTTAGATATATATATATCCTGGTTGCATGATACCCTGTATGAGGGGGGGCATGTAACTCTATGAGGAGGGCTGCATTATATTCTGTGGGGGGCTGTATTATACTATATGAAGGGGGCTGCATTATATTCTATGGGGGCTGCATTATACTCTATGATGCTTGCTGCATTATATTCTATGGGGAGCTACATTATATTCTATGAGGAGGGCTACACTATATTCTATGAGGAGGGCTATATTATACTTTATGAGGGGGCTACATTATACTATATGAGGGGGCTACTTTATATTCTATGAGTTGGCTACTTTATATTCTATGAGAGGGGCTACCCCAACCCCTGCTACATAATTACTACCTTATATTATACCCTGATATTAGCGCGTTTTACCGCACAATTGGTGGTCTTGTATTTATTTCTATGTAGCTACATAGCGGGCCCCAAGAATGATTTTCTCTGGTGGGCCCAAGGTGCTCCAGTCCGACGCTGGTTCTCCACACAGGGAAACCGTACACAAACACTATATAGAGACCTGACAGACACTCGGCGAAAGTCAGGGCCTATAGGGCCGCGATATGGCCGTCCTATGCCCTCAGGTAATAAAGCACGATAACAGAGTGTCACTTAGCTTCTCAGACGTTCTGTGGAGTTGAGATCCGGTTGTCGTTCGGCTGTTGTCGCAGCCACTGGGCACAGCTGATGAGGAGCTGACACAAGCCTCGAACATTCCCACACTCAGGCGCAGCTTGGGCACAACAGGCCCTGTAGAAATCCTCCGACGGAGAGTTCGCCCCTCCACTGCGGGCTCGAGTGTGGCAGGAATGGCCGCAGCTGACAGAACTATCCTGCCTCTACTGTCCTTGTCAGCGAGGTCCCGCTTCTCCCTCCACAGTCTCTGCATCCTCACTCTCCTGCGTCTCACTCTCGCTCTACCTCCAGTCGCCCCGCCCCCTTTTTTTCTAGAAACATCTTTCCCACCTCCTGCCCTTTCTTCTCCCGGGAACCGTTCCCCTGAGAACCTAAATGACAGCCCCTTTGGTTCTGGCCTGGGCACATAGCGGGGGGCCCCCTCCCCTACATTCCTCCATCCTGTGAGCTCGCCAGTCCTCTGGCGAGAATTTGGAGGATTTTGTGCTAATATCTGGGCACTGAAGTTGTCTCTGCCACACAAACTGACCCTGTTCATATCGCTCGGGGGGTTTGCCTGCTGTAGACCTCTCAGAGCGTCGCGGTCCAATGGTCGGGATGGAGTCCTCTGGGGTGGTGGCAGATGGCTGAGCAACTGGAGTTGCCGGAGAACAGGCAGTGGAAGTGTCCGCTGGTCTCACGGGCAAGTCTTCTTCATCGTCCCAGATGTCTGCTGGAGGGGCTGGGGCCTGCGCTGAAGGGTCTGGGGTCTGCAGAGAGGCCTCGCCCTGCGCGGGATCTGTGGACATACAGGGCCGTAACATATTGCGGTGCACAATCCGGGTGGGTTGATTCCCTCCTTCCTCTGATTGTATCTCATATACTGGTCCGTCTGGACTCACTCGGCATAGAATTTTGTAGGGACTGTCCTCCTACTGATGGCTCAATTTGCTTTTGGGTCGTTGATCTCGTACAAGCACGTAATCTCCTTTTTGAAATTCAACGGGCTGTGATGTGGGCTTTTCAGGGTGTTCCAGATCATGGAGCATAGTCTGCACTAATCTGTGTAGGGTCTGCAGATGATACCGGTGGTACCGGACCCAGGAGTGAACCCCCGCCCATGACCATTCTTCCTCAGGATCCAGCACCACATCAGTAATTCCCTTGCCTTCCCGACCGAAGAGTAACGTGTATGGGGTGTAACCGGTGACCCGATGTACCCGGTTGCTATATACCCAGACCAGTTCGGGGACGTATTCAGGCCAACGGGCTTTCTGGTCCGTAACATTTGCATTAGAGTCCAGTTGAACCGTTCGCAGGCCCCATTCCCCTGCGGATTATATGGTGTGGTCCGGGACTTGTCAATGTCGTACAGGTGATGCAGTTCCTCCATCACTTTCCCCAGGAAGCAGGCCCCTTGATCTGAGTGGATGCATTGCGGGCAGCCATACACTTGGATAAAGTTTTTACAGATAGCATAAGCGGCCGATTCTGCTGTTTGATCTCGGGTGGGGACCACTATGGCAAACTTGGTAAAATGATCCACCATGACTAAGCAGTGCTGATATCCCTGATGAGCCGGGCCAATGATTAAGTAATCCACCATTAACAGTTCAAGGAGCGCGATGGTTACAATTGTTTGTAAGGGGGCTCATTGTTCTGGTGGTTTAGTCAACTCACATAAGAGGCATACTCGGCACACTTCTTCTACTACGGCTTGTAACCGGGGATGGTAGGCTATTCGCTGTAGCCACTGGAAAGTCTTTTGTACGGCAAAATGAGCCCCTTTCTCATGAGCCTCCTCAGCAATGTCAGTCAGTAGGGCTCCCGGCACCACCACTTGCTAAGCTACGGTAGGTTCGGTATGTAGAGTTGTTTTGCAATACAATGGTCCCTTTTTGAGCACCAGTTTTTCCCATTGACGGAGCATTAGCACAGCGTCCTTAGAAAGTGTTTTTATTTGAGCGTCATTGGGAAGTTGTCCTTGGGCGACCCACTGGCGAAGGACGCTGATTTCACTATCTATAATGAGGATGCCCCCAAGGGGTTTTGTACAGGACTGTTCTCTTGTCATTGCTGTGGTCTCGGCGGGTTTTGGGGAATATGGTGTTTCCTCTCCCTCTAGCTCTTCATTCCGGCTCTGTCCTGGGACGGGGCGCCGGATCAGGGACAAGGCATCGGCGTGGACATTCTCTGCCCCTCTCTTGTAAACAATTTTGTATTTGAACTTGGCCATCCTGGCTACTCACCGCTGCTCCAGGGCCCCCAGTTTGGCGTTTTCAAGGTGAGCCAAGGGGTTGTTGTCGGTTTGTACCACCACCTCAGATCCCGCTAGGCACTCCACGAATTGCTCCGTCATGGCCCACACCACCGCCAGGAGCTCGAGTTTAAAAGAGCTGTGGTTGTCAGGATTGCATTCGGAGTCATGGAGTGATCGGCTGCCTTAGGCTATCACCCTCTCCCGGCTGTCCTGCATCTGTGACAACACAGCAACTCAACCCGTGTAAGCTCCCGTCAGTGTGCAGAATGAACGGTTGCGAGAAATCCACGTAGGCTAACACCGGGGCTTCTGAGAGTGCGGTTTTAAGGTCTCTGAAAGCTTCTTCCTGCGGTTCTCGCCACTGTACCTTACTGTTGTTAGCACCGAAGGGGACTCCTCTTAGTAGGTCCTGCAGGGCTCGAGCTCGGCGGGCGAAATTTTTTACAAAACGACGGTAGTATTCGGCCAGCCCCAAGAAGGCCCGCACATCTTTCACTGTCTCTGGAGTAGGCCACTCCTGTATCGCAGGAGACGGCCTCACGCCCTCGGCGGAGACCACATGCCCCAGGTACAGGTGGCATTTTTGGGGCTTCACCTTCAACCTGTACTTTTGCAGCCGCCGGAGCACCTGGCCCAGGTGATGCAGGTGGGCTTCAAACGTGGTGGCATAGATGATAATGTCATCCAAATGTATTAGGGTGGCTTCGAAGTTGAGGTCGCCTAGGCACCGCTAGGCACTGCTCCATCAGGCGCTGGAAAGTTCCAGGGGCGTTGGCCAGTCCAAACGGCATCCGGTTGAATTCAAATAGTCCCATGGGCAAAATGAAGGCGGTTTTTGCTCAATCCTCCTCGGATATCGGTACCTGCCAGTGTCCACTGGCCAAATCCAAGGTAGAAAAATATTTTGCCTAACCTAGGGCCGACAGAGACTCCTCTATACGAGGGAGTGGGTATGAGTCTTTGATGGTGCAGGCATTCAACTTACGGTAATCCACAAAGAACTGCAGGGTGCCGTCCTTTTTCCACACCAACACTATGGGAGCTACCCAGGGGCTTTGACTTTCCCGGATGACCCCCTTTTGCAGCATTTGATTCAACAGCGTTTTCACTTCTTGGTACAACTGCTGTAGAATCTGCCGATATCGCTCCCTGATGGGGGCCACCCAGGGCCGTATTTAGAGTTTATGCTGCCCTAGGCACTTTTCGTTCTGCCTCCCGCATTGGTGAGTATGACTAATGCAGACACTGTCGTCAGTGACTTTGGCTACTTGCACATCAGCGATTTTTGCCATTTGCGGCATAGCCCGGCAGTTTTTCCGCATCTGCCACGTAACAGATCACTTATGGCAACACTGCATTCGGCCTCATTCATTCCCTATGCGACTTGCAGACTTGTGCGACACTTGCGGTTTTGATGCGATCCCACAAATCCGATACTTGCAGCAACGGAAAAAAAAATGCTACTAGCAGTGTTTTTTTGTCTCACTGCAAGTGCTCCACATGTTTGCAAGTCCCATAGGGAATGAATGAGGCCGAATCTATGTGTATGCCCATGTAGCGCTTTCAAAGACAGTGGTTTCCTACCACACTCAAAAGACATACAAAAAGGATGTTTAGATTGTGAGCCCCAATGGAGACAGTGTTGATGATGTATGTAAAGTGCTGTGAAGTTAATAGCGCAATATCAGTGAATAAATATTATTCTTAATATTAGGTTACAATACCAGGATCTGAGGATTTTCTTTTTCGAGGTCAGGAGCTCTCTGATGCGATGTTGCTGCCTGTCTCGCTGTCTTCCTCTTTTGACACTGCAGTGTGGTGGACAAGAAAACATTAACTGGTTAACAGCAAGAAGTCTGGTGTCTGTGTACTAACTGAACTAGAAACTCTCCCCACACCATGTCCAGCAGACATTGGAGGATTACTAGATGGATTTTATTATTCTATTACTGCCCAGTCTCTGACTAAGGCCTTATTCATATGTCTGGGTGTAAACAGATACTTACGTATAAATCTGAACAATTTATCTTACAGATCTCCCGGTATATTATTTATTATAGATCTATAATATATAATGTACAAGGAGACCTATAGTATAAAATGTCCAGAATTATCTGTAATATATGATGTACAATCTATTATATATAATGTCCAGGGTGATCTATAATATATAATGCTCAGGTAGTAGATTTATAATAATGTACAGTCCAGGCAAATCTATACTGTATAATGTCCAGAGGCAGAGATATATTTAGGGTACGTTTCCACATTCAGGAAACGCTGCGGGTTGGACGTTGAGAACAGCCACAGAGTCCAATCCGCAGCGTCCAAATGTTACAGCATAGTGGAGGGGATTTTATGAAATCCCATATCCACTATGCGTACGAAGATGCAGGTGGCAGACCTGCGTATATGCACATGTGGCGCGTCTTTCTAGACCGTAGCATTTCTATTTATCTCGCGGAGACGCTCAGTCGACGCAAGATAACACCGTCCTATGTATAGGATGCGGTGATTCCACACGGTTCAAGGAACACATACGGGATCACCACGCGTACAAAAGTCGGCAAAGCTTTGGACGGAGCTGTGTCCTCTCTGCAGCGTTTCCTGAACGTGGAAACATTCTCCCCCCTGCGCTCATTCTCCCCCCAGCGCTCATTCCCCCCCACCTCGGCCAATAGCGCTCATTCCTCCCCCCGGCCCACAGCGCTCATTCCTCCCCCCTGGCCCACAGCGCTCATTCCTCCACCCCGGCCCACAGCGCTCACCCCCCAGCCCTCAGTGCTCACCCCCCCAGCCCACAGCGCTCACCATCCCAGCCCTCACCCCCCCAGCCCAAAGCGCTCACCCCCCCAGCCCTCAGCGCTCACCCGCCTAGCCCACAGCGCTCACCCCCCAGCCCTCACCCACAGCGCTCACCCCCCAGCCCACAGCGCTCACCCCCCAGCCCACAGCGCTCACACCCCCAGCACACAGCGCGGCTCACCCCCCCAGCCCTCACCCCCCAGCACACAGCGCGGCTCACTCCCCAGCCCTCACCCCCCCAGCACACAGCGCAGCTCACCCCCCAGCCCTCACCCCCCAGCACACAGCGCGGCTCACCCCCCAGCCCTCATCCCCAGCACACAGCGCGGCTCACCCCGCCAGCCCTCACCCCCCAGCACACAGCGCGGCTCACCCCCCCAGCCCTCACCCTCCAGCACACAGTGCGGCTCACCCCCCAGCCCTCACCCCCCAGCACAGAGTGCAGCTCACCCCCCCAGCCCTCACCCCCCCAGCACGCAGCGCTCACCCCCCATCATCATAGATATACTCACCTCCTCCTGCTGTAGCTCCACCGTCCAGCGCCTGCATCCTGTTCCTGTATGAGCGGGTGGTCACACTTGGGTACCGCTCATTAAGCTCATGAATATGGACGCCACGCCTATGAGAGTGGAGTGGTGTCCATATTCATGAGCTTAATGAGCGGTGCCAGGAGTGACCGCCCGCTCAGTACAGGAATAAGATATCGGCGCTGGACGGTGGAGCTGCAGCAGGAGGAGGTGAGTATGATGATGGGGGGGTGAGGGAAGCAAGGGGAGGGCCGACCCCCCCGGACCAAAGAAAAATAAAAAAGAAAAAAAAATTCTTGCTCAGGTGCCACCCCCCGCAGAGTCCCGCCCTAGGCACGTGCCCACGAGTGCCTAGTGGCAAATACGGCCCTGGGGCCACCCCTTCAGTGGGAATGCCATGCGCAATGGCTGTGGTGCATCCAAAATCCCCCAAATCGTCCTCATAACTGGCGAACACCTTTTGGTAATGGCCCAAGAGAGCTTCCACCTGGTGTATTTGGGCCGGGTTGAGGTCAGAGAGTTCAGCTTCCATCTTCTCCAAGATAGCTCGCCCTGCCTGCTCAGGCGGGGGCTCTGCGGTCCGGACAGCGTGCACAGTTACTGCCCAGGGATCCCTTGGATTCACCCCCATCTGCAATGCCAGGGGCGGGAGTACCTCTTCCAATGGTTTTACTACTTTTGCCATTTCCATTCGGGGCTTCAGTAGTAGGTCCTGGTTCTCCAGATTGACACACCACACAAGGACGGTCCCCTTTCGTACAGTAGCCAGGGCGCGAGCCACCAGAAGCCTGTAGGGTAGATTCTTGAGGAAACATGGCTCCACCTGCACCTCTACTCCTTCCAGTGGTACATGGGCCCGGACCGGCAGCACCACAACTGTCTATCCTGGCGGCAGTACGAGCTAAGGAGTCGCAGGTGCAGTCATTCTCCCCAGCACCTCTCCTCCTGGCAAACCTCCTGGACTCACGCACCCCACACCAACTGCTGAAAGACCTGCCCCTGCGAAGTGCAGGGGCCCCATTGTTTTAACGTCTCTTGGGCCGGTTCATGGAGAAGGAGACTGCCAAATTCTTTTAACACATTCATGCCTAAGGTGATGAGATATCCATCAGTCTCGCCTCCCTGGGTCAGGACCATGCCTCGCCGACCCAATGGCTTGCCGCACATCGAGATCTGCATCCATGCTACTCCAGCGACGGGAATAGGCAGTTGATTGGCAGCCACCAGCTTTATCACGGACCCCAATTGGGGTCTTGTGGCTTCTGGAAAATGTTGCCGGAAATAAGTCTCAGACATAGTGGTCACTTGTGACCCCGTGTCTACCATGCAGCGCATGGCACGGCCTTCAAATTCCGCCCAAACCAGCAGACACTTCGCGATCAGGTCCTTGGGACTTCCACCACCCCGTGAGGTACGTTCTGGCTCTGAGCGGTGTCCCCCCGGCTCAGAGCCCTCTAGTTTAACAGCCACCTGGGCGAATTCCTTCCTCGCCAAGTGCACTCCCGGGCGAAGTGGCCCATCTCTCCACAGTTAAAACAAGCAGCGGGCCATAGAGGCCGGCCACCCTGAGTGTTACGGGGCCTCCAAGTTGACATGTTCGGCCCTGGTAGGCCGCCTCTAGCTCCGGCCTTTCTTTTCACTTCAGCTAGTTCACCTCTGATATTCTCCAGCTCATGTCGCATTTCTCTCACCCACGGGGGTTCACTGATGGCATTCAGAGAGGATTCAATGCTCTGGGCCTTCCCCACCGGGTTGTCACATTTTGCTCCTGCTCTCGCGCGAGGGCCTCACTCCCTACCCCGGAGAAGGTCAAGCGCGGGTCTACCCGTATCCGTTCTCACAAGCCTTGCTTAGTCAGGGGATCGCGCATTCCAGTCACCAAAAGGTCACACAGGGAAATGTCAAGGGGCCCCACGCCTACCCCGTCCTTTTGCTCAATGGCTATATACAGTTCCTGTAACACATTCATATACTGAGTGACCGTCTCCCCCTCGCCCTGCATGTGGCTGAACAGTCGGGTTCTCAGTTCCCCCACATCAGTCAGGTCACCATGGGTTTCTTCCAAAATCTGCACTACTCGGACAAAAGTAGTCCGTTGCCCCAGGGGCCTTAACATCACAGAGTCCCAGGCCTCTCCCTCCAATGCCATGATGGCCACCTCTGCCTCCAGATCAGGGGTCACCGGGTGCACCCTGAACAACCCCCGCATGCGGTCTGTCCAGTTCCACAGCATGGTATTACTGCCGGTGAACTTGGGCAGGTTGTTCAGCATGGCCCCTAATGCCAGACTGGCCCGGGGGCCACTACCACCCCCCTGATCTGCGGCTTCCCCGCTCGCGCTCGAAGACTGCATCCTGCCGGCTACGCCAAATGTGGTACTCACAGGTACGCGGGATGCAGTGACGAGTCGTAGATGGGCAAGCTTTAACTATAGATTTATAAGGAGAGTTTTTGTATGTAAAACAGACAGAAAATTGGTTCACCACGCAGGGTAACTGTACACAAACACTATATAGAGAATTGACGGATACTCGGCGAAAGTCAGGGCCTATAGGACCGCGATATGGCCGTCCAATGCCTCAGGTAATAAACCACAATAACAGAGTGTCACTTAGCTTCTCAGACGTTCTGTGGAGTTGAGATCCGGTTGTCGTTCGGCTGTTGTCGCAGCCACTGGGCACAGCTGATGGGAGCCTGACACAAGCCTCGAGCGTTCCCACGCTCAGGCGCAGATGGGGCACAACAGGCTCTGGAGAAATCCTCCGACGTAGAGTTCGCCCCTCTAAGAAGCGGGATAGCAGCTGCTGTCGGTAGGCCGCAACCGCGGGCTGGAGCATGACCGTAGCGATCACAGAAGATGGGGCACAGGCCGCAGCCGCGGGCTCAGGTGAGACAGTAGCGGTCGCGCCTGTGGGTGCGCAGGCCACAACCACGGGCTCGAGTGTGGCAGGGACGGCCGCAGCTGACAGAACTCTCCTGCCTCTACCGCCCTTGTCAGCGAGGTCCCGCTTCTCCCGCCACAGTCTCTGCGTCCTCACTCTCCTGCGACTCACTCTCACTCTGCCTCCAATCGCCCCGCCCCCTTTTCTTCTAGAAACATCTCTCCCACCTCCTGCCCTTTCTTCCCCGGGAACCGTTCCCCTGGGAACCTAAAGGACAGCTCCCTTGGTTCTGGCCTGGGCATATAGCGGGGCCCTCTCCCCTACAGGGGCATAGCTAAGCTACCTGGTGTTAACTGGAGATCCTGAAGGTAGGCACAGACTGGGCAGCAGGTAGCTGTCAAGTACCACTCCTAGGCAGAACCCGGTACTGCGGTTGATGACCCCAGGGTCAGGTTCGTTGTCACTCATTAAGGACTAGGGCTCCATTCAGACTAATAAGTTCTGGCTCCTCTACAGAACAGTTACTAACACAGATTTGGGCTCCTTTCAGACTGGGCTGATTTGGAGACTGGTTTTAGCAGACCGGATACAAATGGACCGGGGATGAGGTTTCATGCACTTGCCACACACGGACCAAGAGGCAGGTTCTGGCACTGGCCACATATGGACCAGGGAGCAGATTCAAGCACTGGCCACATACGGACCAGGGGAGCAGGTTCATGCACTGACTGAACACGGACCAGGCGTTCAGGTTCAGGACACTGCCCACACAGGGACCAAGGATTCAAGTTCAGAACTCTGGCCACATTAGGACCAGGGATTCAGATTGAGGACACTGGCCACACCAGGACCAGGGGACTTCACAACTCACTTGTAGGAGAAACTACATACTAATGAATATTGTTGATTTGGCGAATCCCTAAAGGGAAGGGAGTCTTTTATGCATGATGCCTCCCAGAAAGTGGCTGGGAGCTATCTTAGGCTAATTTCACATTAGCGTCTTTTTGCGCTGCGCATCGTGCGCAAGTGGAAACGCATGCAAAAACGCATGCAAACAGAAGACCATGCGCCCCATGTTAAACATAGGGGCGCATGAATGCTTGCGCAGATGCGCTGCGCACAAAAACGCTAATGTGAAAACAGCCGTCTAAACATGTTTATGCTTATAATGCATGCGTACGAAACGCACGCCTGCGTTCCC
Source organism: Oophaga sylvatica (assembly GCA_033576555.1). Taxonomy (NCBI): domain Eukaryota; kingdom Metazoa; phylum Chordata; class Amphibia; order Anura; family Dendrobatidae; genus Oophaga; species Oophaga sylvatica. The sequence goes on along the minus strand of JARQOD010000003.1, from coordinate 437,093,972 downwards.
ATAGACTGTAATGTTTTGTTTTGATGCATTCCGTGTGCAAGCGAACGCATGCGTTTTTTTTACGCCTTTTGACGGACCCAAAAATGCAACACATTGCGTCGGGCACGACTAGACGCATACCTTGAAAAAATGCATGTGCACGAAAACGCAAACAAATGCAAAACCATGCGCCCCCATGTTAAACATAGGGGCGCATGAATGCATGCGCAGTTGCGCTGCGCACAAAAACGCTAATGTCAAACCAGCCTTACAGGTGTACTCTGATGCTATTTGCCTCCCATCTATTGGATGGGGCATTTTACTATGTGCACGCACTGCCCCTCTAAGAATCGTGGAGAGCGAGTTTGTGCGTACACTAGGCATGCCACCAGGAATTGCTGTGTGCACAAGCAAGATACATGTCAGAAGACGGCACCAAGCCGCGGGGCCAGAGCGATGAGCATGCCAGCGTTTCTGCATGGAGAGCGAAGGGGAACCATGCAGAGGCACTGGAAATAGCTTTACAGTAAAATATTTCTTCTGTAACTTAACTCATAAGCTCATAGAATATAGGACACTTTTAGGCCAACTCTCTAAAACACTGGAACAGTACTGCGGCACAGTGTGACCCTTTGCAGCAACTTTATTGAGCCCTCCTGTTTCGTTAACATTTCAGCAAAGGCAATATTGATGACATTGCTGAATTATATCACCAAGTGCAAGAGCAGAGCACTATGGAGTGGAGGCACAATTGCTAAGTAAGGGTCACTAAGGCGACACCATTACTGACTGACTGGGAGCTTAGGAGAGATATTTTATAGAGATAGGGAACACGAAAGTGTCTCTGTTCACCCAAAGATCATTTATTGAAATAATTCATGTTAAAAATTATTACCATTGGATACAAAATGAGTCCACTAAGGAGGAAAGAAGACAAGGAGCTATACTAAAATCATATACATAAAGCACCACAGAATGTGCAAAACACAGAACCACCCAGTCTCAATGAGTATATAGACAGTGAAGAGGGTCAGGTGGCCATAAACACAAAGTGAAACAAAGGGAAATTAATTAGATGAAGTATTGCTTACCCATGGTCAGGGAGGAATCAGTAAAGCCCCCCAACGCTGATCGATGTGTGTTTCGCTTGTTGCTTTCTTAAGGGGAGGTGGAGTGTTGGAATATATTTGGTGCAACAACTCCATTCCTGTCTATGAGTGTTTTAGTTGTTAGATTTGAATGCTGTTGATAAAGTTAGAACAGAAAAAAAAAACTCCCAGAGGCTCACACAGGGAGAGCATGTGACTGTATTTCCTGTGTCTGTGTATGAGAGAAACAGCCTGCTGTAGATGCTGCACAGATATAGACACACAAATGATTTATTCCTGATCTATTAAGCTTATCATATATTGTTCCTGATTGTTCCTGAATAAAGAAGCCCTGTTGTCACACGCTTGGAGAGTATCCTGAATAATCCGCTGCCAACATGGAGACACTAGGGATGCCAACTTTGGTCAGTGGAGGCAATCAGAGGCATCATTACTGAGGGGAGGAACTAAGGGGAACCATTCATGAGTGGTTGGGGGAAATTACCATATAGAGGATACTAAGTTGACACCAATACTAGTGTGGAATTTTGCTTTGTGCAAGGGCACTTTTACTGTACAGAGAATGAGGGTACAATTGCTTTGAATAGGGTTACATAATGGAAACTATTATTTTGTAGCAGATGCACAATTGGTACTGTTACTTTGTGAGGGTACTGTTAGAACCCTCTTGTTAGGTTTTGTTTCACTTTGCTGGTCACATGACCTTTTTACCCTATTTAGTCTGGTTCCGCCCTTCTGGCCTTGCTGGACTTCATTGTATTATCTACTCTTAAGCTAGCCAGGTGCTTAGGTGCCTTACTCTGTCAGTTTTGCTAGATCTTAGTATCTCTTAGTATTTGTTTTCTGTTTTATTTTTCCTGCTACACTTTCTGTTAGGAGGTGTCCACCTTTTCACCCAGTCCCTAGATCTTGTAGGGATTCCTCCCTTGCAACTATAGGTCTTCGTTCAGACTAGCTGAGGACTTTAGCGGGTCTGGTCGCAGGATCAGGTTCCCCGTTACATCGTAGGGATCCAGCTCAGTCCTATTGTAGGGACAGAATTCCCACCTTTCCTTAGTGCTTGTAGCAGATCATAACAGGTACTACAACAATGACGGCTGAGGAGCAATCTCAAAGGAGCAACTATGACTGTGGGGTGGTAGCCAGAAGTCATCATGGTGATCTGTGCCAGTAAAAGAAGAAAAGAGCAAAGTAGGAACTACAATAAGAGTTCGTAGTTAGATGAAGTCATCATGGTGGTCTGGGCCAGATAGAAGAAAAGTATAAAGTAAAGACATCAATCAGAAGTAGTGGCCAGAAGAGGATATCCTGGTGGTCCGGACCAGATAGAGAAGAAAAGAATAAAGGAAGAACTACAATCAGAGGTGGTAGTTAGAAGAAGTCATCATGGTGGTCTGGGCCAGATGCAGAAGAAAAGAATAAAGGTAGAATTACAATCAGACATGGTAGACACAAAGGGTAATCCTGGTGGTCTGGGCCAGATAAAGAAGAAAAGAATAAAGTAAGAACTACAGAGATAGTAGTTTGAAGAAGTCATCATGGTGATCTGGGGCAGGCCAGACAGAAGAAAAAGAATGAAAGAAAGACAACAGTCAGAGGTGGTAGCCAGGAAAGGTGATCCTAGTGGTCTGGGCCAGATAGAGAAGAAAAGAATAACTACAATCAGAGGTAGTAGCCAGAAAAAGTAATCCTGGTGGTCTGAGCTAGATGGAGATGTAAAGAACAAAAGGAGACCTATAAGAGAAAATGTAACATGTGAGTCTCTGGATGTAACTATACTGCATTCACTTATGTGAGGTCTATAGCATGATTGCACTCTGAAAAATTGCAGTGTATTGCTAATGTATAATGACTGTATTGGCACTATACGATGATATTACTGAATATTCTGGTCATTGTGTGGATTTATTATTTAGCTCTTGTACAGATGATTTATTTAATAAGTACATGCCAGTATTACCTAAAATGTATTTCTAGCTAAAATTGCAAAATCAGGAAGTTGAAAACTAGATTGACACATTTTCCATCTGTACTGAAACCAAATCACGCTCAAAGATCCCAACTCCCGGTGCAATGAACTCCGACAAGGTCAGTGACACAGTGTGACGTAACACAGCTTTATTGACTTACAGTAGCTGTCAGCCTTCTATTATGCTGGATCAAATAAAATTGCTAATGAAAGACAATTATCAGGTGTTTTAAAGAGGACCATGAACCAAGAAAAAGCACTGGATGGGATTTACCCTCTCCACCTCGACTTTATTATGAAGAGGAGAAAGTTGTGTGGTTGCCCCAGCTAGCACTTGGATAAGCCAAAGTCCTATCACTTAATTTACCACTTTTCTGTACCTTCCTCCTCCTGGTCCTTTGGTGAGGTTTATTGTCGCCAGAAAAGAGGACATCCCATTGTGATAGGGTTTCCTCTAATGTTGGGGTGTCCTCTGGTTGTGTGTCCCTAGAAAAGAAGGAAACCTCAGTATTGCTGAACATAATAGTAGTGATTTAGAGGCGATGGTAAAAAAAAAACCTAGGCCACTATATAATCAATGGAGCTGTGCTGTTCAGCTCCGTAACTGAGTAATTCCGTCCACCGCTGACACCAGAAACTGCGGATCGACTGGAATACCGTGTGTTGCACCCTCACCGATCAGATATTGATGACCCATCCTAAGGATAGGCCATGGATGTTAAAGTTGTGACCAACCCCTTTAGAGTCTAAAAATTATCCATTGAAAATGGAACAAAAACGTTGACTGATGTGTTTCAATATGTTTTTTAAAATGCTAGATCAATTACAAAACAAGTGAAAACTGTAAAATGTGAACAGCTCCTTGTCTGTCAGTGATCTTGTACTGAAGGGAGAGATTGTAGTTCTTCAATCTGCCTTTTTCAGAGCTCCTTTCAGCTAATGTAGGACCACAAAGTTCAGCTCCATTTGGATGTGGTCGGTGGTGATCAATCAGCACCAGGGAATTCAGAAAAAGACAGATAAAAGAGATACGCTGCACAGCCGGCTGTCAATCAAAGAGTCGGCGTGTGCGTACGATTGGGCACTGTGACTGACCGCAGGCTTTGATTGACAGCTCCTAGGAGAAAATAAGTAAATTTTCTCCGAATATCCGCACTTTCGGTAAAGTGGCCGTAACTCTATTTACCTACAGATTAACCTTACTGTATATCTGCAGGTAAATAATGTTTTTGGAGGTGACAGGTTCCTTATATGTGAGACTAGTGCATTACCTCTTTTTTCCAGTTGGGGGCAGATTGCATCAATAAAGTTTTAAAATATAATTTTAGGTATCAAGGACAGAAATTATCCGCAGATGTAGATGTTATGGTGTACTAATTGCAGGAAGAACAGTGCTCAAACTTGGAGAATTGTCTTTTGAACTGATGATGTGTTCTTTCCATGGGTGAGGTTTGTAAAGACGCGCATCCACATGCATGCACTTGGGTGGTTGTCAAAGAGTCATTTACAGCTTAACCCCTTCATGACCCTGCAATATTTTTTTGTTTTTGCACTGTAGTTTAGTTTCTCCCCACCCTTGTCACTAGAGCTATCACTTTTTTTTTTATTATGTCGACATGGCTGTATGACAGCTTGTTTATTGCAGGGCGAGTTGTAGTTTTGAGTGACACCAATCACGCTTCATAACAGAAAAAAATTCTAAGCGCAAGTGAAATGATAAAAAAACACAATTCCTCCTTTGCTTCTTTGGTTTCGTTTTGTATTGTATGAGGGTTTGTGCTGTTTCTATTATATAAATTTAGGGAGCAATTTACATTTTGAAATCTTTTTATTGTATTTTTGTGGAAGGTGCAAATGGAAATTCTGTTTTTTTTTATTTTTTACACTTTATTATGTTAAAGAGTAACAGATTTCTTAATTTTGTATTTTCATAGTCTGAACTTTTTTTGGACGCAACAATAGCAAATGTTTACTTTTTATTTTTAATTTCTTTATTTTTAAACTAGAAAAATAGGGTGATTAAAACGTTTTCATATATTTTGAAAAACCTTTTTACACACAGAAAAACATTACATCAGCCAGAGAAGGCTCGTATGACCTCAAGCATGGGCTTCCCCATAATGTCTTGCATCTATCACATCACAAGGTATAGCACAGCCAATTACTGGGGACATGATAGCCTGTATAAAAGCCAATGCAGGGAATGTAGCAGCCATTGTTTGGTGAATTTGGTGAGAAGACATCACACAGTTCACAGGTTATCCATAAAAATAAAGAAAGCTCGAAAATACTGAATACACTGTACAGATAGTTTTTGACAGATTCAGAGTTTCATAGATTTACCCATAGCCAGATATATCGAGATCACGATGACATTATTAAGGCTGTATGATCAAATATTTTCAATTTTTTATGCAATATTGCATGAAGATGACAACATATGACTCCGGGTAAATTTCCTTCATCTTCAAAAGAAGAATTCAAAAAGTCAAAGATTTCATACTCGCTCTCGAGGTTTACCGATGACTCGGACTTCCTCCAGGAAATTCAAAGCAATAATTAAGGACATGTGTACACCAAGGTGTCAACATACTTCTAAAGAATCTATATATATTTCCAAGGAATTGCTCTCCAAATTTTACAGAATTATGTTCACTTATCAAGACAAAAATATACTTAATCCTATACATACTCCAATACAAAAAATAATCCTAATAAGGCATCTTAATATACATTTTGCTCTTCATGCCCAGGCACATTTTATGTCTTTAGGTTAAGATATTCATAGAATCGGATCCTACTTGGGCACCATCCACGGATGCCGAAATTACCAACTCAGGCACATTTTAGATTGCATTTTTTTTGTTTGTTTGTTGTTTTTTGTGGTTGTTTTTTTGCTTTTGCTTGTTTTTGTTTGCTTCCTTACACGTAGAGTTCTAAAGTTTTGTATCATTTAATTACTCATAGAATTTTTGCTTCATTATTTTCTTGATACTTGATGTGCAATTTTTATCTCATTTTTTTTGCTGCTTTTGGGAAAAATAAAAAGATAAAAATAGAAAATGCAGGTTTGTTTACCACATTTTTTTTCTTAGATAGCAGTGCTAATAAATACATTTTTACATGGTTTCCCTATCCACTGTAATTATTTTTATATATCGGATTATTTATGTTTTTGATTTTATCCCTTCAAGACTGGAAGTAGTTTTATTATTTTTAATTTTGTTTATTTTTTCTTATCTTACATATTTATTATGACTTATTTCACACATTGTGTAAGATTTTTAAAAGATGTCTGAAAGCGTCGGTGGCATTTCAACATTTTCTTCCATTATAACTGAGTCTGGCATCCAACGCCTCCCACCTAAAATCCTAGAATATTATTTTGGATCCCAAAAAAAGACAGAATGAATCAATCTATGTTTAGTGATGATAGGATAGGACACAGTTTTTCCGTCACATTCCGACTTTTTCTTAACAGAGCATCGAAAATTGCCTAAAAGACGTGTGTGTAGGGGATATGTCTTTAAAGAATTTTTCCCTCTTTTCATAAAAATTCCTTTCTTCCGACCATTTTTCAATGGGCAGGCGAGGAACTCGAATTAACTGATGAAGAAACTGGACCAACCGGTGAGGAAGACCAAAAGAGAGGCAGGTACGATTTGTAGAAAACACTGAGTAATCTTGTAGCTATTGATATGAATTATTCAGGATCCCAACTTTCAGCCAACAGATACTATGAGAACTATGACATTGACTTGCATACAAATAAAATAAATATTCCACCCAATATATTTATAACCTTTAACAATGAGTAAATTGTCTTTCAAGTACATTATTATTTAAGTATTGAGGACGGCACACCCTGCAATGGGGCGCATTCCATTTGGGAAACTTCACGTCAACCAGTTTGAAAGTTATACCGATGTGAGGAAATTGTAAACTCTAAATAAAGGCAAATTTGAGACACCCCAATAAACATAAGGCACTATGTGTTCTTGTACCTAGAGAAGGGTTTTAGGACAGATCAGGAAAGAGAAAAAAAGGAGAAAAAAAAAAAGAAGTGAAAGCAAAGAAAAGAGTAGACACTAGGAGTGTACCAGACATTAATAAAGAAGTCCTTCTTGACTAAAAAAGCCCAAAAAGTATCATAATTTTAGGGTACCAAAAAGTCATGGGGCCCAGTTCATTGGTTCAGAATCATTATTTGTGATGTATTGAAGTAATTTTTATTTTTTTGTTTTGTAGTGTTCTCTGTTGTTTTTCACTCCAAATACTTCAAAAATCAAAACCACTCTTTCATTTTGTCTTAAATTAGTTTTTGTAATGTTTTAGGGCTAAAAGTCACAAATCCTTTAAAAAGTCTCAAAATTGTGCAAAATTGAAAACTCCTCCAGAATCCTCACTCCGAAAGGAGACTGGAAATAAGATGCATCAAAAAAAGTGATACTTGGTAACAGTCACATTTCATGAATCTGTCTAAAACTGGGCTAAAAGAATTATTATGCCAATATTGTAAAACATGATGGCTTTACTCCAAAACCAGTGCCAAAACCTGTCCATCGGTTGTAGTATTGTAGCTCAGCACAATGTACTTCTGTCGAGCTGACCTGAAATACCAGACACAATCAGTGGACTAGTGGGGCCCTGTTTATGAAAGAAAACTTTCTGTTTTGAAAGATGGATATTGTCATGCGTCTGGGTTCCAACCCTTGAGCCTGTGCTTTACAGTCGACTTCTCTGTCCACCAAGCAGCAGCAGATACTCTTTTTCTCCAGGTGTTTAGTTTCTGTTATCCTTTCTTCAGTCTCTTCAGGGAAACAGGTATTTCATTTAGTCATTTGTTTGCTCTATCACATTTCAGGTGTGGCTTGATATATTTTATCCCTGCTGGCATTTTCTGCTGGTGATAATCTCATTAAGATGTCCAGTAATAATGCTGTAGTTCATGCCAGTCAGTGAAAGACCAGCTAGGGTTTTTCTCTTTGCTGTTATGTTCTTTACCCTGCACCTTGTCTTTATTCTATGGATCAGTGTCAACACTATATTTTTGCAGCGTCGCAAAAAATAATAGATTTTAAAATGCAAGAAAATAGTGGCAGAATTTCTGTTTCTTTATATTCCTTACCATAAAGAGTTAGGAAAAGTTTGTTAGTAAGTTAGATATGCGCCAAAATTATGCCACTGGCAAATTTAGCTCATTCTAAAAAGTACTATGTCGTTATAAAATAAAAAAAATATGACTCCTGGAACATGACTATAAAAAAGTCAATGGTTTGTCTTGAAGGCAAAAACTGTCTTCGTTGGCAATAAATTAAATTTTCTTGCTAAGTAATGTGTTGTCACTACTGACACTAAGTACTTTTATGTTATAAAGGACTGTGATACAGCTCTAAATAAATATTTAAAGAGGTTGTCCACTACCTTTTTTTTGATGGCCTATCCTCGGGATAGGTCATCATTATCTGATTAGTTAGCATCCAACAACGGTCACCCCTGCCAATCAGCTGTTCTTGGTGTAGGCTGCTGGCCGGAACTGCTCGATTGTGGAGCTGCTCCATCTTCTGATAGTAGTGCCGGCAGGGTACTTCACATCTGTCTCCTATTCCAATCAATAGAGTTACTATGTAGCATAGATAATGAGAGAATTAATGGGGGGATTGGAGACATTTCTCCTTTTAGTCATGGCATGGTAATAATGAAAACAAATTGCTACCATCAGTTGATGTATACTCAATGCCAGATGGCAGTGCTAAAGGGGTCACACACCAAGTGACAAGCACAAACTTTTCAGAGCATAAAGGGCAGAAGGTACCTTTTATTGTTGTCAACCCCTATCAGTGATCTTTGTTGACATGTCTATGTGATGTATCAGGAAATACAAGATTTGAAACCTTTTAATTATAGGATTGGTAACAAAAAATAACTGGCAATGCCCTACATGCATTTCTTGGCACTGTCAGCCTCCGATACTTGGGAAATTGATCTGACTCCCTAGTTATGCAAAATATCTAGCTCTTTTTATTCTTCCATGAGCTTTTTATGGCCGTTACAGATTCTTGCATATTACGAAAATATACAGTATGGTCACTTGGCTTTTGAAGACATTTGATGATTTTTTTGTTTTCATTTTAAGCACAAGAATTTTATAGCCTGTAAGCGCCAAAAGGAAAAGGTTGGACGTGAAAGTGTACAGACAGAGCTGAACTTAATTTATCAATGTATTAGAGCAAAATTTATCATTGGGTTTTAACTTGCCAGTACATCATATGTTACAGGTTTTTCATAGATTTTCCAGTAAACCTGATGTATTATCAAGGGGTGTAATTAGATTTAGGGAGGTAGGACACTGTTGTTGGGGAGATGGTCAGGCTCACAAGCTTGGTTCTAGTTAATTCCAAACGTGTTGCATGGGGTTACAGTCATGACATCATGCAATCATCCAAGATCCTTCACATCAAACCAAGTCTTTCAGGTTCCCACTTTCGAACAGGAAATAGGCTTCCCTATTTCAACAAATTTGGATGTGACAGCTGTACAATGTGTCTTTCTATGGTGCAGGACTTACATGGCTCCCATCATGATGTATTGGGTCAAACCATGAAAACAATCTTATACCATTACCCTCTGCTTCATTACTTTCCAGTAGGGTGGCATTCTATGGTCAACAGCCAAATTCAAATTGTTCAACCAAATATTGAGAAGTGATTTATCACACCAAAGAATTATTTTCTACTGCCCCAAACTCCATTAGTATCATGGAGTAAAAAGTGATGAAAAGGTCATGTATACCCTGATTTACAGACTGTCCTTCTAAAAACAAACCCTCAAAAACTCAACCAAAGGAGAAAAGGAATGATGGTTCTCAGAATAATGTGACACAAAAGCAAATTTTTGAAAAGTGATTATATTGTGAAAAAAATGATACATTTTGCATAGTAATTGTAAATTTTATTTTGTGAGAAATACCTCAAACTTGAAAAGAAATCAATATTTCTTCTAAGTCAAAAGAAACAGCGACATCAATGCTTTTTCCCACCAGAAGAGAAACCAGGAGAACAGCCATTGCCAATTACAGTGGAGTGGAGCCAATTTTGCTGGAAGAGTTAGTGCTAGTTCTTATGTTGCCAGCCTTATTAGTGCATCAATAAATTATACGTTCTACCTGTAAAGATCTCACCTTTCTAAGCTCCAGTGATTCATCTTTTATATCCTTACAGCTTATTTACAAGATCTTTAAGTTGGGTTGGATGGCAGGCGGAGAATGGCTGAGGGATTTCCTTGCTGTCAAAATTTACTCCCGCATTTCTTGTTCATTAACCCCTTACTGACATTCATCATACATGAACGGTACCATGATCTGCCTCTAACATTCACAGGTGGAACAAAGTGACCGCCATGATCAATAACCTGCTAAATGCAACTGTCAAACTCTAACAGCTACATTAAAAACATACTGGCAAGAGGCGCATCATTCAATAACACCATCGGCGCGCTCATGACATGGTCATGGGTTGCCATTATTATTATTATTTATTTATATAGCGCTATTAATTCCATGGTGCTTTACATGAGAAGAGGTGAGGAGGTAGGGCGGGAGTGGGAAACTTTAAATGTGCGGTCGGAAAGGTAAGAGGCGATCCAGGACAGGGCAAGGTCTTTGATGCCAAGGGAAGAAAGAATCTGTAGCAGTAGGCAGTGGTTGACTGTGTCGTAGGCAGAGGACAGGTTGAGGAGGAGGAGGATGGAGAACTGTCTGTTAGCTTTGGCTGTGAGTAAGTCATTAGTAATTTTGGTCAGGGCAGTTTCAGTGGAGTGGTGGGGGCGGAAGCCAGATTGGAGGTTGTCAAGGAGAAAGTTAGATGAGAGGTGGGAGGAAAGTTGAGCATGGACATGCTGTTCAAGGAGTATGGAAGCATACAGGAGCAGTGATATGGGGTGACAGCTAGGCATAGCAGTTGGGTCAAGGTTTGTTTTTTTTAGGATGGGTGTGATCGTGGCATGTTTGAAGGTAGAGGGGAAGGTACCAGAAGAAAGCAATAGGTTGAAGAGTTGGGTTAGGGCTGGAATGAGCGTGTTAATGAGGTTGGGGCGCAGGTGGTAAGGGATGGGGTCAAGTGCACAGGTGGTGAGGTGTGATTTGGAAAGGAGATGAGTAAGCTCTCCTTCAGTGATGTTGGAGGGGAGGTTATTAGGGAAGGGCAGAGGTCTGGCATATGGAGTGGTTGAGGTGGTGGAACAGTAAAGGTTTGCCTTGTTTGGTCAATCTTATTTTTGAAGTAGGTGGCAAAGTCCTCGGCAGAGATGAGGGGAGTAGGAGGTGGCAGTGGTGGGCGGAGAAGAGAGTTGAATCTGCTGAACAGTTTTGGGTTGTAGGATAATGAAGATACAAGGTTTGTGAAAAAGGTCTGTTTAGCAGAGGTGAGGGCTAGTCTGACAGAAAGTGTAGCTTGTTTGAAAGCAGTGAAGTCGTCTGGCAGCCGTGTTTTCTTCCAATGCCGCTATGCGACCCAGGATGATTGTCAAAGTTTTTTGGTGAGATTGTTGTGCCAGGGTTGACTATTGATTTGTCGCACTTTGCCATGCATGAGAGGGGCGATTGAGTCTATAGCTGATGTGAGGGTGGCGTTATAGAAAGCGGTGGCGCTGTCCGTGTTGTGGACTGAAGATTTGGAGGACAGAGGTAGAAGAGAGGTGTGTGGATATCTAGGTGTGTGAGGTTTCTGCGAGGATGTGCTAGTGGCTGGACATGGGGGTGCAGATGAGGAGGACAGGGATGAGAAGGTGAGTAGGTGGTGGTCAGATAGGGGGAGGGGAAAGGTTGTGAGGTTAGATAGGGAACAGAGGCAGGTGAAGATGAGGTCTAATGTATGTCCATCTGTGTGGGTGGTTGTGGAGTACCACTAAGTAAGTCCAAAGGATGAAGTAAGTGACAGGAGTTTGGAGGCTGCTGGCTATAGGGTGTCAGTAGGGATATTAAAGTCACCCATGATGATGGTGGGGAAGTCAGCAGAAAGAAAGTGAAGGAGCCACGTGGAGAATTGGTCGATGAAGGCAGTGGCTGAGCCAGGTGGTAGGTATATGACAGCCATTTGGAGATTAGAGGGAGAGTAGATACGGACCGAGTGGACCTCGAAAGGGAGGGTGGGGGTTGGATAGGGTTGAAGGAGCAGTTATTAGAAAGAAGGAAACCCACTCCTCCGCCATTTCTGTTGCCAGAGCGAGAAGTGTGGGTAAAGTGGAGGCCACCGTAACTCAGTGCAGCAGGGGAGGCCGTGTCAGGGGGCGTCAGCCAGGTCTCAGTGAGGGCAAGGAAGGAGAGGTTGCGGGAAGTAAAGAGATCATGGATCACGTGGAGCTTGTTGCAGATGGAGCAGACATTCCAGAGTGCCCCAGAGAGAGGAAGCGGGGGGTGTGGGTCAGTGGCACAGATTTTAAGTGTGAGGGATTGCAGTAGTTTCTCTTAGTGTGAGAAAGATGGGGGTGAGGATTAGTGGGATGTATGAGGTGGAGGGGGCAGGATTGGGGGATATGTCGCCTGCATTGAGAAGAAGCAGAGAAAGGGTGGGTGAAGGAGAGTGACCGGCTTATGCTATATTTTAGTAGGAGAGGTCTGAGGTTAGGGAGCAGGTTTGCAGATGAAGCGAGGTAGGGGGGTAAGAGAGAGGGGGAGATAGTTATTTGCTTCGAGGGTGCAGGGGTTTGGGGATAGCGAAAGAGAATGAGGATTAGTGGAGCAAAAACGGTGAGGGCAAATGTGAGCATGGTTAAAGAGCAGGGTAAAAGAAAGGCAAGAAAAATTAGAAGACAGTTACACGGAATGGTACCGCTAGGCTAGTTTCACACCAGCGTCTGACCGACCTGCGTTTGTCAGCGCACGGCCGCCGCTAAGCTTCACCCCCGGCCGCGCCTCCTCCCGATCGCTCCGCCTATGAGCGCATGATGCTGCATGCGACCTGCACACCCTATCTTTAGCATTGGGTTCACAGGCCGTACGCAGGTCGTGCGCAGGTATGCGTTTGCCGGCGCAAGCGTCCTTTTGACGGTGCGCCGACCTGCGCCCAACGCACCGTGTTGCATTTTGGTGCGCTCGGCGCACTGTCAAAAGGATGCATTCGCTGGCAAACACATACCTGCGTACGGCCTGCAAACCTAATGCTAAAGATATGGTGCGCAGGTCGCATGCAGCGTCATGCGCCCATAGGCGGAGCGATCGGGAGGAGGCGCGGCGGGGGGAGCTTAGCGTCGGCCGTGCGCTGACTGACGCTGGTGTGAAATTAGCCTTACACATAGCGACGCTCCAGCGATCCCAACAACGATACGACCTGGTAAGGATTGCTGGCATGTCGCTACATGGTCGCTAGTAAGTTGTCAAACAAGCAGATCTACTCAACGACGCAGCAACGATACGGCGATCTGTATAACGACCTCGGCAGTCGTTGGGACCTTGTCACAGCAGCGATTCTGACAAAGACAAAGCAAAATCGTGCCTGCGTCTCTGAGTTCTGAGTCGCCAACGAGGTCGCTCGTCGTTTTTATGGCGTCAAACACAGCGATGCATGCTGGCCAGCAGGACACCAATGATCAAAAAATGGCCTAGGACATTCCAGCACGATCAGCGATATCGCAGCGGGGTGCCGGTCGCCGCTATGTGTCACACGCTGGTGAGGTCGCTCTTGCACCACAAAACCTGTGACGTTTCAGTGATCTTGCTAACGATCTCGCTATGTGTGAAGTATTTCACTATATGCAGAAATACTGTGGTATTGCTGTATATAGCACAAACAATCAGACGATCGCAGGTTAAAGTCCCCTATGAGGACTAACAAGTACAGTGAAAAGTTTAAAAAAATTGAAAAATTTGAATAAAATAAAATAACAGAAAAGTTCAAATTACCCCACTTTTCCCCCATTAGAAGTAAAGATAATAAAAAAAGAAAATATGCATCACTGGTATCGCCACGTTCACTCCGCTCTATCAAAACATAATAATAATTAACCAGATCGGTAAACACCGTAAACGGGAAAAAAAATCAAAAACGCAAAAATGATGTTTTTTTGGTAAACAATCCCTCATATGTCTATGTGGACAGAAAAAATATAAAAGTTACAGCTCTGGGAAGAAGGAGGGAAAAATAATAAAAACACATTGGACATAAATTACCCTCCCTGGTCATTGACTTCTTCTTATTGCCTGTATGGTTGATCACATGTCCTTTAATGCACCAATGTCTTCAAGGCCAACTAAAAAACTTGACCCAAATTGAAGTGAAGAGAACAAGGGTTACTATTTGTGGATTGCGTAGTAAGGAATATTGCATATCTCTGTACACAAATTGGAGTAGACTTGTCCAGTAGAGTTGGTTCAAATCGATTCGCAAGACCCGGTCCATCGGTCACTTCAGTAATCTGTGTCCACTGGATAGGAGCCCCAAAAATCAACTTTTATCTGATGGCATCTGCAGCTTTTCTTTTGATTTGGTGGCCTAGCTGGATGATATTAAATCCAAAGAGAAGCAACAGATGCTGTTAGATAAGAAGCAGTTTGACAGGGCTTCCAGCCAACAGCCATAGATCACTGACTGTGTCAGTGGACCAGGTCCTAAAGATTGACTTGCACCAACACTAGTGCTCAGCTATTGAGCTGGAAAGAGAGAAACTGGCAAGGAGCTTCACACTTGACTCCAGTAACATATTTTACTATTCCGGATTAACAGCTCTTGTACGTGGTTTTAAAATACAGTGGCTTGCAAAACTATTCACCCTGTTGGCTTTTAACCTATTCTGTTACATTGCAAGCTGTGTTTACATATTTTTGTAATCCAATTTGTGTGTGATACATCAGCACTAAAGAGTCTAAGTTAGTGAAGTGAGAAAAATATAGGCATAAATTACATTTATTTGATCAAGTAACTAAAAATTGAAATGTGCAAATGTATTCACGCCTTTTGCAATGAAGTGCCTACAAATTTCTGGTGCAAGCAATTACCTTTATAAGTCACTTGCTTGGTGTTCCACAGAGCACTATCAAATCTATTATCATCAAATGGAAAGAACATGGTACCACAACAACCGTGCCAACAGAGGGCCACCCATAAAAACTGTCAGCCCAGAAAAGAAGGGCAATAATCACAGAGGAAACACAGAGTCCAAACGTAATCCGGAAGTAGGTGAAGAGTTCCCAAACAGAAACTGAAATATCTGTCCATACAACCACATTTTGATATAGGAAAGATGTGTATCTTCGTACCGTGTTAACCAGTAGATAGAAAAATAAAGTCTAAACATTTTTCATACAACCACAGTAAGTCGTACACTCCATTGAGGTGGGCTTTATTGAAGGATAGGCAGAAAATAGCCTTTACTTACACACAAAAATTGTAAGGCTCCTTTTGAGTTTGCCCAAAGACTTGTGGGAGACTCCCCAAATGTATGGAGGAAGTCTGGTATGTCTGGTGCCAAACCAACACCTCTCATGACCACAAGAACACCATATCTACAGTGAAACATGGTGGCGGCTGCATCATGGTGTAGAGATGTTTTTCGGCAGCAAGGACAGGGAAAATGATCCGAGTCGAGGGGAAGATGGATGGTGCAAAATACAGGGATATTCTTGCGCAAAACCTGTTTCAGTCTGTCAGTGATTTCAGACCGGGATGGAGGTTCACCTTATAATAAGACAATGACCCAAAGCATACTGCTAAAGCAACATTCTAGTGGTTTAAGGGGAAACGTGTAAATGTTTTGAAATGGCCTAGTCAAAGTCCGGACCTTAATCCAATGGACAATCTGTGGTCAGACTTGAAGATCGCTGTTCATCAGAGGAAACCATCTACCATGAAGGAGCTGGAACAGTTTTGCCTTGAGGAATGATCAAAAATCTCAGTGGCAAGATGTGGAAAGGTCATAGAGACTTGTCATCAGTGACTTGCAGCTGTAATTGCCTTAAAAAGAGGCTCTACAGAGTACTGACTTTAGGGGGTGAATAGTTATGTACACTGAAGTTTTCAGTTGTTTTGTTCTATTTGTTCTTTGCTTCGCAAAAAAAGAGAAAACCAAACATTCACAGTTGTAGGCATGTTCTTTATGTGAACTGATGCAAACCCTCCAAAAAAGCATTGAAATTCCAGGTTGTGGGGTAGCAAAGCACAAAAAAATGCCAAGGGGAGGGTGAATACTTTTGCAACTCTCTGTACAGTGAGTATGGAAAGTATTCAGACCCCTTTAAATTTTCACTCTTTGTTTCATTGCAGCCATTTAGTAAACACAAAAAAAGTTAAATTTTTTCTCATTAATGTACACTCTGCACCCCATCTTGACTGAAAAAAAACCCAGAAGCCGAGACCCCAGAGAACATTATTCGGGTTCGTTTTTACCGACCCCAGTGTTGCAATCGCCGTTATTAACGGTATAACTACTTCCCTTCTGAGCCCCGACGCGTGCCCAAACAGTAGTTTTCTCCCACATATCGGGTACCAGCATACTCAGGACAAATTGGACAACAACTTTTGGGATCCAATTTCTCCTGTTACCCCTGTGAAAATAAAAAATTGGGGGCTAAAAAATCATTTTTGTGGAGAAAGAAATGATTTTTTATT
>JARQOD010000003.1:436974372-437077217 GCA_033576555.1 Oophaga sylvatica | reverse complement strand
GGGAAACATGGCCTACAATGTACACTTTTTTGGACAAAAGGTGACAGCCATGGACACAACAATGGCAAGAAGGTTATAGTAGAAAACACACAAGAAGGTAGACAAGTTTAAAGGTTTATTGTGGGTAAAGAAAATTATTAAAATAAACAATACATTTATCACACTCTGTCATCCTGCCAGTCAACACTACCTTCCGGTGACACAAAGTATTGAGCAAACTGGTCCCTCATTCTAGAAACTGCAACTGTACTGCGAGTGGTAATGTTGGTGTAGTTGTGCAAAGTTGTTTCTTGATTGTGGTCCTCCAGAGAAATTGGTTCCTTGGTTAGGACAAAATTATGGAGGACCACGCACGCTTTCACTACATCATCAACAGTCTCGGTCTTCAAGTTTATTGCAGTCAAAAGGACACGCCATTTTGCTGTCATAATGCCAAAGGCACACTCCACCATCCGTCTGGCTCTTGTGAGGCGGTAGTTAAATACCCGCTTTGTATGTGTCAATTCTCTGCTGGCATACGGCTTCAATAGGTGTTGGGACAGCTGGAATGCCTCATCACCTACACAAACAAATGGCATTGGTGGGCCTGAGGTTTGAGGCAGTGGTCTAGGGGGGGGAAACTGAAAACGGTTTCCATACAATTTACGTCCCATAGCAGATATTTTAAACACTTGGGAGTCATTAGACCGTCCATAAGACCCAATGTCCACCGCGATAAACTTGTAGTGCGCATCTGCAATAGCCATCAGGACGATAGAGAAATATTTCTTATAGTTAAAGAATTCAGATCCAGTTCCTTTTGGCTTTTGAATGCGGATGTGCTTTCCATCAACGGCCCCCAGGCAATTGGGGAACTGGCAGATGAGTAGAAACTGGTCCGCTATTTCAAGCCACCGCTCTGTTGTTGGCTCTGGAATAAATTCTTCAACCAAAGTATCCCACAGAGCACGACAAGTATACTTTATTATGCCGGATAGTGTGGAGATTCCAATCCGATACTGAAAATGGAGCGATGATAGAGTTTCGCCAGTTGCCAGAAATCTGAAAACAAATTAGAAAATACAAATAATTTCAGAAACGCAGCATTACATACCAGAACTCAGCTACGACTATTGGAGATACCAAAAATAATAATATCTAGGAGAAAGACTGTTTTATAACTAGATTTGGGGCTACTCATGTGGTTTCCTAGTTGGCCTGTGATGTTCAATTAATGATAAAATTACAAGTGCGCTCAAGCAAACAGAACCAATACATATAGCTTACCTTATAGTCACCATGAGACGCTCCGCCGGAGATATTGAGAACCGACAGTAGGTGTCCGATTTTTTAATTTTGTCTCCAACACGCTCCAGCAAATCATCAAAGTTTTCTATATTCATCCGCAGATAGGCAAAAAACTTGTCGGGATTTTGTCGCAGCTCCATGTTCAGTGTGGAATAGACACCACGAGTTAATCTCTGTGACGTGATGGGGTGGATCCACATACGGCGGCGACTTCGCAGGCGCTGACGCCGCTGCTCCTCAAACTTTCGCTCCTTCTCCAGAACGATAAACCTCAATCGATTCATCTCCGCAGTAAAATCAACAAGATTCCTGAAGATATTGCCGATAATGGGTTCCATGTTCGCCAATCACTTGCTACTTGCTCTTCTCTCCAAACTGCACTTTCTCCTCTACAACCTGTCAAAGAAGGGATGTAGGAGCAGTGTATATATAGGATTACAGTAGCCAATCATATTTGGAACCCCAAAAAGGGCCCCAAAATGGGCGTGCTTAAAAGCCGGATCCGGCGCAATACGGCGTCAACGTATGCCAACCGGATACACCGGATGAGACGTATGCGGTTTTTTTGCCGCATTCGTGAACCGGATGCGGCGAAAAACAAGATGCGGCACATCCGGTGTTCAGAGAAAATACCGCATGCGGCGCTGCGGCTAAATGCCGGGGACGCCGTTTAGGCGCCCGCCGGATGTGTGAAAGAGGCCTTAGAGTAACGGAATGGACAAAAATGCCTGTAACCAGTCAAATGGAATGGTCACAGCAGCAGTAGAAGAGTGTGTTGACCTTTAGGGAGACAGTGACCTGTCTGACAAAAATTATTCTTAGGCCGGGATCACACATGCGAGAAATACGTCCGATTCACGCATGTGAAATCCCAGCTCTGGCGCCGGCACTCGGGAGTGGAGTGTGCGGCTGCATGTAGTTATATGCAGCCGCTCGCTCCACTCCTGAGTGCCGGCGCCAGAGCTGGGATTTCACATGCGAGACTCAGCCGTGTTTCTCGCATGTGTGATCCCGGCCTTATAGTAAGAAGAGGACTGCACATGGCAGGAAGAGCATCATGGGATGGATAGAGATAAAACAGTGTGCAATGAATCAGAGAGTAGGAATGATCACATCAGCAGAGGATGAGTGTATTGATCTTGTGAGAGACAGTGACCTGATTATTAAAGAAAGCATAGGATTGCACATAGTAGGGTCAGTAATATAGAATGGGTAGGATAAAACAGCATTTAATCAATAAAATAACGAGAATGGTCACAGCAGAAGAGTGTGTTGATTTTGCGGCGCAGTGACCTATTCTTTTTTTGTAATTTTATTGGTTAATCAGAGGAAATGTGCCAGACAGGGTTCTCAGGAAAAACTTTTATTTTCTAGTCTTTTTCAATTCTAAAGCACATCACGCCAAACTACAATGAAGTAAAGCTATATGAATATGGACACTCATACACGGGAACAGCTGATAGCTAGTGTCTTCCCAACTGTACTCTGACAGATGATGTTGGAGGAGAGAAAGATCCGGCATGTTGGATTTCCAGCGTCCAATCCCTTTGTTCTCCAGCCGCTATCAGCCGAGTGCTCCTGTCTACTGGAGGATGTTGGCCGACAGCCTTCTAATGTATATTGTGTGGGGTCTTCTGCAAGAAAAAAACTCACAAAAATCAGAAGAGTAAAAATGCCTTGTCATCAGCCGAATAGATAATAAAATACACAAATTATTATTCTAAATCAAATTTTTAAAAAAATACCACGGGCAAAAGAAATGATTCAGTGGACTGCTATGAACACACAGTGGACTGCTATGAACACACAGTGGACTGCTATGAACACACAGTGGACTGCTATGAACACACAGTGGACTGCTATGAGCATACAGTGGACTGCTATGAACACACAGTGGACTGCTATGAACAAACAGTGGACTGCTATGAACACACAGTGGACTGCTTTGAACATTATTACCTCAATCGTTATCCTCCTGGACACATAATTATTATGCATTATTATTATGCAATCCTATTATCACTCAGTAATATTATGATAAATGTAACAAGAAACTCTATACATCTGTAACAAGTTATCATCCAATTCACACAACCATGAAACTGCAACGAAAAGCAAAGTGAGCCGAATTACAGCACGGACCAGATCATCGGCTGGAGAGCGTTGCATTGACGCTACGACCACGATGCTGGATATCTGACTGTTTCCTAACTATAAGGGTTATGATTGTTAAAATAAGTTACAATCATTAAATATTGGATATTCTTTATTGTCAATATTGTCAAATTCCCAACTGTCTAAATAAAGTTTGTCCTAGATCTGTACACATGGCTCCTTACCAGTCTGCATTGTCCTGCTACTTTGAACAACTTTTCTTATACATAGGCTTATGTAGATCATTGAAAGCGGCTCCTCTTGAAAGGGCAGTCCAACATTGACTGTCACCCATTTCCATCAACTGGTACTGTTTAAACTTCACTGGTCTTGTCATTGCCTGCACTTTATATATCATATGGCAATGAGTTGCCAATAGTCATAGTTTTAAAACCTTCCAAACTATTGGAGAAAATGTATCCCCAAAAATGTTTAAATTTTTTATGCTTTAACCCCTTAAGAACCACTTAAGAACCGCCGTTATGCTTTCAAACTGCGGCAGTTAAGGGGCCTTATTCCTCAGTGTCGCTTTTTAACAGCGTCAGGAACTAAGTGTATAGGCCCCCCAGCATTGGAAAATCTCCGGGGTCTCGGCTACTAGGGAAGTTAAGACCCTAGAGAACATGATCTGGGCCGGTTTTTACAGTTTCCTGTCACGTGATCGCCACTATTCACCGTATCAGTCAAAAAGATTAAGGTTTGCACCATAACTTACCAAGAATGATTACTCTAGAGCAGGGGTGGGCAATTAATTTTGCCAGGGGGCCGCATGAGAAATTGGGATGGTTTTAGAGGGCCGGACTAATATAATTAACTCCGTTCTACCCAATACTGTATATATATATATATATATATATATATATATATATACTGTATAGTGTATATATACATACCTGCCATTATCATCATCTTCTCCCCATCATCATCAATGCCTCCCCATTATCAGCAATGCCTGCCCATCATCATCTTCTCCCCATCATCAATGCCTGCCCATTATCATCAATGCCTGCCCATTATCATCATCTTCTCCCCATCATCATCAATGCCTCCCCATTATCAGCAATGCCTGCCCATCATCATCTTCTCCCCATCAATGCCTGCCCATTATCATCAATACCTGCCCATTATCATCATCTTCTCCCCATCATCATCAATGCCTGTCCATCATCATCATCATCTTCTCCCCATCATCAATGCCTGCCCATTATCATCAATACCTGCCCATTATCATCATCTTCTCCCCATCATCATCAATGCCTGCCCATCATCATCATCATCATCTTCTCCCCATCATCAATGCCTGCCCATTATCATCAATACCTGCCCATTATCATCATCTTCTCCCCATCATCATCAATGCCTGCCCATCATCATCATCATCATCTTCTCCCCATCATCAATGCCTGCCCATTATCATCAATACCTGCCCATTATCATCATCATCAATGCCTCCCCATTATCACCAATGCCTGCCCATCATCACACACAGACAGCACACAAGCACTCTCTCACATACACACACACACACACACACACACACACACACACACACACACACACACACACAAAGCACCGCACTACATAGACACAGAAACACACACACACGTCTTACCTGTCCAGCGTCCCCGCTCTCTGACACAGCCGGCCGCTGAATGATGACGTCATTCAGCGGCCGGCTGTGAGAGGAAGCGCCGGTGGAGCCCGGAGCTGCAGCAGCGGAGGCACGGGAGAGGTAAGTATTGTGCCAGCTGATGCCGGGGCCCTGAGACTGCCGGAGCGCCTCCGCGGGCCGGTCACTGACAGCCGGCGGGCCGGATGCGGCCCGCGGGCCGCCCCTTGCCCGGGTCTGCTCTAGAGCATAGGAACTGCATTGCTGCCATAGAGAATGGGAGAAAAAAATTGAAAAAAGCGCTATATAGTGTATATATGAAATATGTATCTGCAAAAATTGATATGAAAAACAGAAGGCTGTTAGCGCATAGATTGGCGAATATATGTATGCCTAATTACCACAAAATGATTGCCAAACGTGATCGAAAAACCAGAGCAAAGTTTTATAAAATTGGTAAAAATAGGTAACATTCAGTAAAAGTGCGGGAAAATATTTGCATTTTCACAAAACTATTTTCAGCACTTTAGCAACAATAATGGTGGTGTATTATGAGCATTTGGCACGTGTTTGATGCACTACTTTTGCAATTTCACCAAACTTGGATTTTTTTTCCCATTTTCGAGTACACGACATGGTAAAACCAATGGTGTAGTTCATAAGTACAACTTGTCCGCAAAAATAAGCCCTCACATGTCCATATTGATGGAAAAATAAAAAAGTTATGGCTCTGGAAAGAAGGGGAGAGAAAAACGAAAAAAGCTACAGGAGTGAAGGGGTTAAAGCTCTCCTGATGAGTGTAGCAAGGCGACTTTCAAATACATGTTTTCCAGTCTTGGTAAGGTGCACCCCATCTCTAGCAAGTAGTCCATTGTATAGGAAATTTACTCCATGATCAAGAAATCCAAATCCTTGCTGACGGCACCATCGATGTAGCCAGTTGTTCACCTGCAGAATCTTATTCCACCTCCTTGTTCTGTGGACATCCACTGGGAGGATGGAAGAGAAGACCACCTGCGCTCCCAGTTCTTTCACTAAGTTGCCTGGTTTGCAGATGGTTTCCAGGTCCTTTCCTGCGGTGTCATTTATCGCCACATATATCAGCCGAAATGGGTAGTTATCTGTAGGTCTGAAGAGTCCTGATATCCTGTCAGACAAATCTTTATTTTTTGCACATGGAAGACAGCACATTCCTCTTGAGGTTATATCCGGTCTGCAGATAGCAGCCTCTGTTCCTCTCAACAGGGAATCCCCCATGCAGGGGCGCACCTACCATGAGGCGAGTTGAGCACTCTGCCTCAGGCGGCGCTGCCTCTCTGAAGAAAAGGGGGCGGCAGATTCTTATCTCCTGCATTGGCTCGTGTTACTCACATTTTGCTGCTCTGTGCTCACAGGACCTGTGATGAGGTCACAGGAGGGGAAAAGTTAGGTGTCACATGATCAGGGGCCGCCCTCAGTGTATGCAGGACTCTGCTGTGCTGGCTGTCATGGTGCTGGATGAGAGGAAGTTTATGTGTGGGGTCAGGAGGGGTTTACAGAGTGGATGTAGCAGAGCCGTGTGTGTACGAGGTGTACGGATCGGAGCCACGTGTGTATGGGGTGTGTGGAGTGGAGCCGTGTGTGTACAAGATGTACAGAGGGAGCCTCGTGTGTACAAGGTGTGCGGAGCGGATCTGCGTATGTACGAGGTGTGCGGAGCCCTGTGTGTACGAGGTGTGTGGAGCCATGCGTGTACGAGGTGAGCGGAGCCAAGTGTGTACAAGGTGTGCAGAGCGGAGCCACGTGTGTATGAGGTGTGCGGAGCGGAGCCGCGTGTGTACGAGGTGTGCGGAGCCCTGTCTGTACGAGATGTGCGGAGCCCTGTGTGTACGAGGTGAGCAGAGCTGCGTGTGTACAAGGTGTGCGGAGCGGAGCAGAGTGTGTACGAGGTGTGCGGAGCGGAACCCTGTGTGTACGACGTGTGCGGAGCCGCGTGTACGAGGTGGGCAGAGCCCTGTGTGTACGAGGTGAGTGGAGCCCTGTGTGTATGAGGTGAGTGGAGCAGCGTGTGAACGAGGAGTGCAGAGCGGCGTGTGTATGAAGTGTGCGAAGCGGAGCTGTGTGTATGAGGTGTGCGGAGCCGTGCGTGTACGAGGTCAGTGTATGGTGGGGAGCATTCATACCTCCCAACCATCCCAGATCCAGAGGGACAGTCCGATTTTGAGAGTCTGCCCCGCTGAACCGGCCAGGAGTATAATTTTCCCATGGACACAGGCGTACACGGCGGAGCCCCGAGGAGCACTTTCAAACTTACACATGACGTTTCACCGGAAGTGAATAGTGCTGGATAGAGATGAGCGACTTTGCCTCCGGGAGGGTTGAGTCGGGTTTCGGACCACCAGACTTTCCCAAAAGTCGAGTCAAACGAAGTTGGCAGACTATCAGAAAAAGTTGAGTCCCCAATGCAAGTCAATGGGTACTAAAAGTCGGCAGTGAGTGGAGGACAGTAAAAACACCTACAGTGTCCATTTCAATGCCAATGACATCAATTCTTATTACTTAAGCTTGTCAACCTTAATTTACTTTATAATAATAGTAACGCATTGAAAACTGGGGGTTATTTGGCTAAAGTTGTGGGGGGGGCAGGGCTGGCTCCAGGTTTTCGTGGGCCTCAGGCGAAAGAGTCTCAGTGGGCCCCTTTAACACATACCACTATTCATGATGCTCCGATACAGCCGAGAAATATAGGTATAGTACAATGCCAAATACTTCACTTCTTACATTACATGAGTGATATCTATTGTAAATTCTACAATAGCTCAAAAAACGGACAGTATAGTCCTCCATACAGTATTATGGGCACCAAATAGTGCGCCATACAGAATAATGAGCCCCATATATTGCTCTATACAGAATGGGCTCCATATAATGCTCCAAACAGAATAGGCCCCATATGTGCTCCATATGATGCTCCATATATAAAGGGCCCTATATGATGCCCCATAAATAATGAACCCCATATTATGCTCTAGTATATGATGGGCCCCATATATGATGCTCCAGTGCATGATGAGCCACATATAATGCTCCAAATATAATGGTCCCCATATATAATGGGCTCCATGTGATGCTCCATATATAATGTGCCCCATATGATGCGCCATATATAATGGGCCCCATATGATGCTCCAGTATATGATGTGCCCCATGGATGATGCTCCAGTGTACAGTCATGGCCAAAAGTTTTGAGAATGACACAAATATTAATTTTTACAAAGTCTACTGCTTCACTTTTTCTAATGGCAATTTGCATATACTCCAGAATGTTATAAAGAGTGATCAGCTTAACAGCAATTACTTGCAAAGTCAATATTTGGCTAGAAAATGAACTTTATCCCCCAAAACACATTTCAACATCATTTCAGCCCTGCCTTAAAAGGACCAGCTAACCTCTTTTCAGTGATTGCTCCATTAACACAGGAGTGGGTGTTGATGAGGACATGGCTGGAGATCAATCTGTCATGATTAAGTAAGAATGACACCACTGGACACTTTAAAAGGAGGCTGGTGCTTGGCATCATTGTTTCTCTTCTGTTAACCATGGTTATCTCTAAAGAAACACGTGCAGTCATCATTGCAATGCACAAAAATGGCCTAACAGGGAAGAGTATTGCAGCTAGAAAGATTGCACCTCAGTCAACAATCTATCGCATCATCAAGAATTTCAAGGAGAGAGGTTCCATTGTTGCCAAAAAGGCTTCAGGGCGCCCAAGAAAGACCAGCAAGCGCCAGGACCGTCTCTTAAAAGTGTTTCAGCTGCAGGATCGGGCTACCAGCCGTGCAGAGCTTGCTCAGGAATGGCAGCAGGCAGGTGTGAGTGCATCTACACGCACTGTGAGGCGGAGACTCTTGGAGCAAGGCCTGGTCTCAAGGAGGGCAGCAAAGAAGCCACTTCTCTCCAGAAAAAACATCATGGACAGACTGATATTCTGCAAAAGGTACAGGCAGTGGACTGCTGAGGACTGGGGTAAAGTTATTTTCTCTGATGAATCCCCTTTTCGATTGTTTGGGACATCAGGAAAACGCCTCATTCGGAGAAGACAAGGTGAGCGCTACCACCAGTCTTGTCTCATGCCAGCTGTTAAGCATCCTGAAACCATTCATGTGTGGGGTTGCTTCTCAGCCAAGGGAATCGGCTCTCTCACAGTCTTGCCTAAAAACACAGCCATGAATAAAGAATGGTACCAGAATGTCCTCCAAGAGCAACTTCTCCCAACCCTCCAAGAGCAGTTTGGCGATCAACAATGCCTTTTCCAGCATGATGGAGCAACTTGCCATAAAGCAAAGGTGATAACTAAATGGCTCAGGGAACAAAACATAGAGATTTTGGGTCCATGGCCTGGAAACTCCCCAGATCTTAATCCCATTGAGAACTTGTGGTCAATCATCAAGAGACGGGTGGACAAACAAAAACCTAAAAATTCTGACAAAATGAAAGCATTGATTGTGCAAGAATGGACTGCTATCAGTCAGGATTTGGTCCAGAAGTTGATTGAGAGCATGCCAGGGAGAATTGCAGAGGTCCTGAAGAAGAAGGGTCAAAACTGCAAATATTAACTTGCTGCATTAACTCATTCTAACTGTCAATATAAGCTTTTGTTACTCATATGTTTGCAATTATTATATTTCTGTCTGTGATAAAAACATCTGTCAACCACACAAAAAACCAGAGGACAGCAGATCATGTGAAAATATAATATTTGTGTCATTCTCAAAACTTTTGGCCATGACTGTATGTATGCCTGTATAATGCTCCATATATAATGGGCCCCATATGATGCTCCAGTGTATGATGGGCCCAATTTATGATGCTCCATTGTATGATGGGCCCCATATATAATGCTCCAGTGTATAATGGGCCTTATCTATAATACTCAAGTGTATGATGGGCCCCATATATAATTCTCCAGTGCATAATGCTCCCCATATATTGCTCCAAAAATTAAAAAAAATGAAATACCTCTCCTCGCTGGGCACTGCTCTACTCTGGACTCCTCAGCATTGCCATCTTCCAGCTCTCTGCACGGTGACTGTTCAGGCAGAGGGCGCACAGATGTGACGTCATCAGGCTCTCTGACCTGAATGTCACTATCAGGAAAATGCGGAAGACGTCACAGCGGTGGAGCAGGGAGAGGTAAGTATTGCAAGTGCTGGGGACCTGAGCAAGCGGGGGGCCCACTCATGGGCGCCGGCACAGGGCCCCTCATAGTACGCCGGTGTCCCCGACCTGCTTAGGGCTTCGGCACTTGCCAGGGTGCGCCAGTTGCTGACACCGGCCCTGGGGGGGGTACAGCCCAGTTAGGGAGGTGGAAAAACTGGCATATGTTGCAGTGTAGGCTGGACGTTCAGCAGCTGTAAATGGAGGAATTGGAGAAGTCGGAGGAAGAGGAGGACAAAGTGAGCCATTTTGCTGGCAACCTATGTGTCATCAGGGGAAGGTGGTACAAAATCCTTTGAAACCCAGGCATAGTTCATTTTAATGAAGGTGAGATCACCTACATTTTGGGTCGACAGCCGGGTCCTTCTTTCTGTCAGAATTGATCCAGCTGCACTGAAGACTCTTTCTGATAGCACACTACCAGCAGGGCAAGCAAGCTCCTGTAAGGCATATTGTGCCAATTCAGGCCAGGTGTCCAGTTTACAGGCCCAGTAGTCAAAGGGGAACGAACTGTGAGGGAGAACATCGATAGGAGAGGAGAGGTAATTTTGAACCATAGTTGACAGCTGCTGTCTCCTGTCTGTTGCAATCCATTCTGTATTAACAGTCTTGTGAGCGTTACTTGAGAACAGTTGCTTGTTTGTTCGCCAATATTAGCTCTAGGTTTTCCTGTGGCATGATGTTCTGTAATTTGCCTTTATAGCGTGGATCGAGGATGCTGGCCAACCAGTAGTCATCATCCTTCATAATTTTGGCAATGCGGGGTCCCTTTTTAGGATCCGCAAGACATAACCACATATGTGGGCCAATGTTCCAGGTGTCAATGATGCACTGCCAGTCGTGGGTGGAGGAGCACTTTCTGCCAAATCCATATCCCTCCAGTCACGCACAAACCCTGTACCTGACCTTGGCAATCTAACATTTTCTCTTGCCCCCTGAGAAGCATCCTCCTCCCCAAAATAATCATCCGCCTCATCCTCCACCTCGTCCAGGACAGTTCTCTGAGCAGACAATGCCTGTCATGAAGGCTTCCCTCCTCCTCCGCTGCAGACGCCTGATCCTTAATGTGTGTCAAAGTTTGCATGAGCAGATGCATAAGTGGGATGCTCATGCTTATGATGGCGTCGTCTGCGCTTACCAGCCATGTGCATTCCTCAAAACACTGAAGGACTTTACAAAGGTCTTTCAGCTTTGACCACTGCACATCTGACAACTCCATGTCTGCCCTCAAACTGCCTGCCCGTGTATCTTCCCACAAATGCATTACAGCCTGCCTCTGTTCGCACAGCCTCTCAACCATGTGCATGGTGGAGTTCCACCTTGTTGCATCGTCTATGATTAGGCTGTGCTTGGGGAGGTGGAGCGATCGCTGCAGCCTCTGCATATGACTGGAGTCTACGGGCAAGCGACGGATGTGCGAGCACAGTCTTCGCACCTTATGGAGCAGGGCTGGTAACTCCGGATAATTATTTATGAAGTACTGCACCAACAAGGTCAAGGTGTGAGCCAGGCAAGGTAGGTGTCTGAGTTTTACTAGGGCTATGGCCGCCACAAAATTACATCCGTTATCACTGACTACCTTGCCTGGCTCAAGATGTAGACTGCCAGCCATGACTCAGTTTCTCACTGCAAGTAGTCGGCCAGTACCTCCGTGGTGTGTCTGTTGTCGCCCAAAGACATCATCTTTAAAACAGCCTGCTGACACTTAACACTAGCTGTTCTATAGTGGGACACCTCGTGTGCAACACTGGCAGCTGCGGATGGAGTGCTCATGTGACTGCGCTGTCGACGAGCTTTTGCTTCTGGAGGAGGGTCGAACGCCTACAGCCAACTGTTGTCTATACTATGGGCTAGGCAGCACTGTCCCAACGCCGCTGTCCCCTCTGGACCCTGCATCCACCACATTAACCCAGTGCGCAGTGATGGACACGTAACGGCCCTGGTCATGCCTACTGGCCCATGCATCTGTTGTGAGGCGCACCTTTCCACTCACTGATTGTTTAAGAGCATGGACAATGCGGTCTTTCACATGCAGGTGGAGGGCAGGGATGGCTTTTCTAGAAAAGAATTGCCGACTGGGTAGGTCATAGCGTGGGACAGCGCAGGCCATGAGCTCTCGGAACGCTGCGCTTTCAACCAAACGGAAGGGCATCATCTCTACACTGTGTTCCAAATAATTATGCAAAAATTGTTTAGGAGTGATAAGGTAAGAATTTTTTTGTTTGTCAGTTAAACTCATTGATGGTGATGTGTGTCAGGGCTCTTTATATCACTGTAAGCAATTGCAGACACCTGTGCTAATTAGTTTGGCAGGTGTGTCCAATGAAAGACAAGACTACTTAAGAAGGCTGTCCCACATTATTAAGCAGCCTACATTTTCTGCCAAAATGGAAAAGAAAAAGGATGTTTCGGCTGCTGAGAAGCAACAAATTGTGGAGTGTTTAGGTCAAGGCATGACTACAATCAACATTGCCAAGACACTTCATCGTGACTATTGCACAATCAAGAAGTATGTAGCTGATTCATAGTACACATGTGTGCATGCTGATAAGGGAAAATTGAGGACTCTTACCTACAGGCAATTATGTCAGGTTAAAAGAGCAGCGGCAAAAAAGCCTTGTCATAGCAGCAGACAAGTTTTTGAAGCTGCTGGTGCCTCCAACGTCCCCCGAACAACAAGATGCAGGGTCCTTCAGAGGTTTGAAGCTGGGCGTAAGCCATCCTGTCGACCTCCTCTATCCACTGCACACAAGCAGAAATGGCTCCAGTGGGTGAAACAATACATGAAGACTGACTTCAAAACTATTTTGTTCACCGATGAGTGCCATGCAACGCTCGATGGTCCAGATGGTGGAGTGGAGAATGGCTGGTTGATGGACACCCCGTGCAAACACGGCTACGGCGCCAACAAGGAGGAGGTGGAGTAATGTTTTGGGCTGGAATCATGGGGAGAGAGATTGTCGGCCCCTTTAGGATCCCTGAAGGGGTAATGATGAACTCCATAGAGTATGTTGAGTTTCTCAAACAGCACTTCCTGCCATGGTTCAAGAAGAAGAATCGTGCATTCCGCAGCAAGATCATTTTCATGCATGATAATGCACCGTTTCATGCTGCACATAACACATCTGCATCTCTGGCTGCTATGGGCATAAAAGGGGACAAACTTATGGTGTGGCCCCCATGCTCCCCTGACCTCAACCCCATTGAGAACCTCTGGAGCATCATCAAAAGGAGTGTCTATAATGGCGGGAGGCAGTTCACATCTAAGCAACAGCTCTGGGAGGGTATTCTGTCCTCATGCAAAACAACTTAAGCAGAAACTATCTAAAACCTGACAAATTCAATGGACGAGAGAGTTCAGAAGCTCCTTTCGAACAAGGGGTCCTATGTGCAAATGTAACATCACCTAGAATAAAGTTTTGAGTTGAAAACTGTTTGATTTCAGTTTGTAATAACCTGCTAATGCTTATAATTTCAAAAATGACCATTTTTTCTTCTTTATTAAAATGAAAAGGTTGAAAACTCTGCTGTGCATAATAATCTGGAACATGCATTTTGAGTGCAGTTTGAGTGTTTTATTTTTTAAAAAATATACTGTTATAGGAAGTTTGTACAAAAACCTTTCAATTGTACTCTAATAGTTATTTGACTGGAAAATAACAATGACTGCAATTCATATAGGTAATTTGGGAAAATCAGAGAAAATATTTGCATAATAATTTGGAACACAGTGTAACGAGATCAGTTTGGCCAGTGAGGTTTTGTTGTCCGTCCACGCTTGCAATTGCATGTTGTTTAAATGTCTAAGCATGCAACTGGTATTCAATTTTCGGAAATTTTTCCCTCAGCTAAAGGTCCTTCCGTACTTCTTACAGATAACCTTTGCCTCATGAATAGGATTTTGGTAAAAAAAGTGCCACTGCACTCTTCCTACTATGGGATAACCAGATACCCGCAGCTGCGATGTCGATGCCTGCTGCGGATCCTCCTCCTCTTCTGAGCTATAGCCAGCGGCACCCTCTTCCCCCAATGGATGCCAATCCGGGTCAACAACTGAGTCATCCATCACTTCCTCTTCAATTTCATCTGCACCTTCCTCTGTGTCACTGTGTAAGGTAGTATAGTATGTGGGAAGGGGCACCTGAGTTTCATCAGGGTCAGATTCTGGCTCAGTAGACTGCGAGGGCAATGTAGTGCGCTGGGTGAATGTACCAGCAGAATCATATAGCAGTGGCTGTGCATCAGTGCACTCCATGTCATATTCATCTTGGACTGGGGAATTCAGGATTTCGCTTGATAACCCAGGCATGCTATGTGAAAAGAGCTCCAGGGAGTAATCTGAAGTGTGGCCTGCCGCATCCTTCACTTGTGGTGGGGGTGAAGGACACAAGGAAAAGTGTTGTTCCTGACCAGGAGCCTGCACTGATGACTCAGTGCTTGCATTTTTTGAAACCTCAGAAGAGGAGGCGATAGAGCTGGAGGCTTTTTCGGCAATGTAATCCAAAACCTGTTCCTGATGCTCTGGCTTTAAAAGCGGTTTATCTACTCCCAGAAAAGGGAGCCTTCCAGGCCTTCTGGAGCCAGATGATGACGCAAGCTCAACAACTGCCTTAGGTGCTATTGTGCTTTTGCCACTACCAGCAGATGCACCACCACCACCATCAGTCCCAGCTGGCCACCCCCGCCCACGTCTGTGGCCTCTTCCACCATACTTCCTCATGTTTGGGAAAATGTATCAAAAATACCAGTAGATATACGGTACTGTATCAGAAGCAGACAGCTGTATATCGGTGTAGTGGAAAATTTAAATCTCCGTATATATTTCCAGAGTCACACACTGACGCTCTCTCAGTAAGGATTTGACCATAATACAATGAGCAGAATGAGTTGAGCGAAACAGGTCGGTCAGATTCAAAAGTCGCCGATTTTAGCCAAAGTTGGGTTTCGTTGGCCAAAACTTGACCATAGCGTGAAGTCGACCGAGAGGTCGTCGACCCGAGCGCACAAGTCGGATTTCCCCGAATGCTTGCAGGCGCCTTTTTTTCACCAATGAGCAAGGACGTACACTGTGGGAAACGAGATGACATGTGCAGCGGTGCCGCGCGGCTTTGAGCGGCACGGGATTCAAATCCCCCGCCAAAGCGGTGCGGCACCACTCACTGGCAGAGCCGGCTGGCGGCTCAGCCAATGAGCGGCGGGGATTCAAATCCCCCGCCATTGGCTGAGCGGTGCCGCCCGGCTTTGGTATGTGTGTGTGTGCGAGGCTGTGTGTGTGTATGCAGGCATCGTCCGATGGGACTACAAGTCCCATCTGGGTTTGCCTGCTTCACTGTCAGTGAGTGACACATTAGCCAATGATGGGACAGTAGTAGTCCCATCATAAGGCTAATGTGTTGAATGTAAAAAAAAAACATACATTGCATACACAACATACAGAACATACAACATATAACACAGAACATACATATAACACAGAACATACATATAACATACAGAACTTACATATAACATACAACACATAACATACAGAACATACATATAACATACAACACATAACATACAGAACATACATATAACATATAACACAGAACATACATATAACATACAACACATCACATACAGAACATACATATAACACATAACATACAGAACATACATATAACATACAACACATAACATACAGAACATACATACAACACATAACATACAGAATATACATATAACATACAACACATAACATACAGAACATACATATAACACATAAAATACAGAACATACATATAACATACAACACATAACATACAGAACATACATATAACATATAACGCAGAACATACATATAACATACAACACATCACATACAGAACATACATATAACACATAACATACAGAACATACATATAACATACAACACATAACATACAGAACATACATATAACATACAACACATAACATACAGTACATACATATAACATACAACACATAACATACAGAACATACATATAACATACAACACATAACATACAGAACATACTTATAACACATAACATACAGAACATACATATAACACAACATACAGAACATACATATTACAGAACATACATATAACATACAACACATAACATCCAATGAGCGCTCCCAGCGCGGCTTTCGCGGGGATTTGAATCCCACGCCGCTCAAAGCCGCGCGGCACCGCTCCTTCGCTGAGCCGCCCGCCGGCTCTGAAAATGGGCACTGTAGGTGTGTTTACTGTTCTCCACTCCCGGCCGACTTTTATTCCCCATTGACTTGCATTGGGGTCGGATTTTCGATTCCGACCCGACCATTTCCGTTAGTTGGCTGACTTCGTTCGACTCGACTTTTGAGAAAGTTGGGTTTCACAAAACCCGACTCGACCCGAAAAAAGGCAAAGTCGCTCATCTCTAAGAGCATATATACGGTACTGTATCAGAAGCGGACAGCTGTATATGGCGTAGGGAAAAATTTAAATCTCCGTATATATTTCCGGAGTCAGACACAGACGCTTGCTCAGTATGGATTTGACCGTAATACAAAGAGCAGATATACGGTACTGTATCAGAAGCGGACAGCTGTATATGGTGTAGGAGAAAATTTCAATCTCAGTATATTTTTCCGGAGTCAGACACAGACGCTCACTCAGTATAGATTTGACCGTAATACAAAGTGTTATGTTACGGTAGCTGAGGAGTGCAGGTAAAAAAGGCAATACACCAGAGCAGTTGGAATCTATGAGATTGCAGTACCCTGACTAACCACCGCAACTAGAGGCAGCCGTGGAGCATTCCTACGTTGGTCCTAGACGCCTCGTCACAGCCTGAGAAACTAACTACACCTAAAGATAGAAATAGGAAAGCTATCTGCCCCGTAGCAGAACCCCAAAGATAATAGAAAGCCCCCAAACATGTAATGGCGGTTAGACAAGAGGAAATACTGACACAGAAAGAAAATAGTATGAGCAAACGCTGGGGCCCAAACTATCTAAATAGAAAAGGACAGGAAGGGTACTTACTGCAATCCCAGAAAACCCTGAAAAACACCAACTCTACTAATTTCAAAATCACCTGAGATCACACGACCTCTACCACCTAAATTAGTTCTCTGGTGTAACAAAAACAGCAGCCACTGAAAAAACTGGAAAAAACAAAAGTACAAAACACAGTGGCTGAACTAAACTGAGAGGGCAAAAGCCCCCGGAGGGGACCCAGAAGGCCCCCACAGAAGTGCAGGACCAAATGCAAAAATATAGCAAAAACACAAAATAAGAAATTGTCTTATCTGATAGCAGGAGAAGCAGACACGACACAGCAGGCTACAAGGGAAACTGGAAAGAAGGATTCAGACCAGAACAATTGATCACCGGCAACCCTGATGAGAAAATGATTCCCTTAAATAAGACCAATCAGTAACACCTGATTCCCAGTCCTCACAATCCTCACTAGTACCGCTTATAACCACCAGAGGGAGCCTCTGCTCAGAACTCATCTCAAACCCATTCACAACAGTACCCCCCCCTTGAGGAGGGGTCACCGAACCCTCATTTGAGCAACCAGGTCGGTCAGGATGAGTTCTATGATACGCACGGATAAGTCTCCTAGCATGGATGTCCGAAGCAAACACCCAAGAATTATCTTCCTGACCATAACCTCTCCATTTAACCAAATACTGGAGTCTTCGTCTAGAAAAACGAGAATCCAATATTTTCTCAACCACATACTCCAGATTGCCCTCAACCAAAACAGGGTCAGGAGGCACAGCAGCAGGAACCACTGGCTCAACAAACCTCTTCAACAAGGACTTGTGGAACACGTTATGGATCTTAAATGTCCCTGGAAGAAGCAAACGAAAAGAAACAGGATTAATAATCTCCATGATCTTATAAGGTCCAATGAACCTAGGCTTAAATTTAGGAGATGCTACTCTCATAGGAATATTCTTTGAGGACAACCAGACCAAGTCCCCCACTTTAAACCGAGGACCATCAGTCCTATGCCGGTTAGCAAACCGCTGGGCCTTCTCCTGAGAGAGGGACAACCTCTCCACTACCTGGTCCCAAATCTGCTGCATACGCTCAACAACAGAGTCAACACCTGGACAGACAGAAGCCTCCGTCTGTCCCTAAGAAAATCGAGGGTGAAACCCAGAATTACAGAAAAACGGAGACATCAAAGTGGCAGAGCTAGCCCTATTATTAAGAGCAAACTCAGCCAAAGGCAAAAAAGAGACCCAGTCATCCTGATCAGCAGACACAAAGCATCTTAGATAAGTCTCCAATGTCTGGTTTGTTCTCTCAGTTTGACCATTGGTCTGAGGATGAAATGCCGAGGAGAAAGACAATTGAACACCCAGTTTAGAACAAAAAGTCCTCCAAAATCTGGAAACAAACTGGACTCCTCTGTCAGACACAATGTTCTCAGGAATGCCGTGTAAACGAACCACGTGCTGAAGGAACAACGGCACCAATTCAGAGGAGGAAGGCAACTTAGGTAATGGCACAAGATGTATCATTTTGGAAAACCTATCACAAATTACCCAGATGGTGGTCATTCTCTGAGAAACAGGAAGATCGGAAATGAAATCCATAGAGATATGGGTCCATGGTCTCTTGGGCACAGGCAATGGCATCAACAAACCACTAGAGCGAGAGCAAGGCTTGGAGCGAGAGCAAGTCCCGCAGGACTGCACAAATTCCCTGACATCGCGAGACAAGGTAGGCCACCAAAAGGACCGACTAACCAAGTCTCTGGTACCAAAAATTCCGGGATGCCCAGCCAATGCGGAACAATGAATCTCAGACATCACACTCTTTTTCCATTGGTCCGGGACAAACAATTTTCCAACAGGGCAGCGCTCGGGCCTATCCTCCTGACACCCCTCCAGAGCAAGTCTCAAATTGGGCGAGATGGCGGAAAGAACTACACCCTCCTTCAAAATAACAGAGGGATCAGATAGCTCAGGAGAGTCCGCAAGGAAACTCCTCGAGAGGGCATCCGTCTTAACATTCTTAGTGCCAGGAAGAAAGGAAACCACAAAATTAAAACGTGTGAAAAACAAGGCCCACCTGGCCTGTCTAGGATTGAGTCGCTTGGCAGATTCCAGATAGACCAGATTCTTATGGTCCGTAAGGACCACCACCTGATGTTTGGCTCCCTCCAGCCAATGTCTCCACTCTTCAAAAGCCCACTTCATGGCCAATAACTCCCGATTACCCACGTCATAATTACGTTCAGTAGGAGAAAATTTTCGAGAGAAAAAGGCACAAGGTTACTTTTAGAGGTCTCTGGATCTTTTTGGGACAAAACGGCACCTGCCCCAATTTCAGAGGCATCAACCTCCACCTGAAATGGCAGAGAAACATCAGGCTGCCGTAGAACAGGAGCAGAAGTGAATCTCTGCTTAAGTTCCTGAAACGCAGAGACTGCCTCAGGAGGCCAATTCACCACATCAGAACCCTTTCTGGTCAAATCAGTTAATGGTTTAACAATAACCGAGAAATTACCAATAAATTTACGATAAAAATTGGCAAAACCCAAAAATCTCTGAAGAGCCTTTAATGAAGTAGGTTGGACCCAATCGCAGATGGCCTGAACCTTGACCGGGTCCATTTCAATAACAGATGGGGACAAAATGAATCCCAGAAATGAGATCTTCTGTACGCCAAAAAGACACTTTGATCCCTTCACATACAGAGCATTCTCTCTCAAAATCTGGAATACAGTTCGAACATGTTTCACATGAGAGTCCCAGTC
This sequence comes from Oophaga sylvatica, assembly GCA_033576555.1. NCBI lineage: Eukaryota > Metazoa > Chordata > Amphibia > Anura > Dendrobatidae > Oophaga > Oophaga sylvatica. The sequence continues at coordinate 437,057,203 of JARQOD010000003.1, read as the reverse complement.
ATTAGAAAAAATCAAGATATCATCCAAATAAACAATCAGAAACTTGTCCACAAAATCCCTGAAAATGTCATTCATGAAGGACTGGAAGACGGAAGGAGCATTAGTGAGCCCAAAGGCATCACAAGGTACTCAAAATGCCCTTCAGGGGTGTTAAATGCCGTCTTCCATTCATCCCCGTGCTTAATGCGAATAAGGTTATACGCCCCCCTGAGGTCAAGCTTGGTAAACCAAGTAGCGTTTTTCACCCTGGAAAACAGGTCAGAAATCAAGGGTAACGGGTATTGATATTTCACAGTAATATTGTTCAAGAGACGATAATCAATACACGGCCTTAATGAACCATCTTTTTTGGCCACAAAGAAAAAACCGGCACCTAAGGGTGAAGAGGATGGTCTGATATGACCCTTCTCCAATGATTCCTTGATATAAGACCGCATAGCGTCATGTTCAGGTACAGACAAGTTAAAAAGGCGACCCTTAGGGAATTTACTACCTGGCACTAATTCAATAGCGCAGTCATAGCTCCTATGGGGAGGTAAGGATGCAGATTTACTTTCGCTAAACACATCAGAAAAATCAAACAAAAAGTCAGGAACATCCTCAACCTGGGGGGAGGCAGAAAAAACAGGAGTGTTGGCACTAACACATTGGCAGCCCCAACTGGTCACAGACACAGATTTCCAATCCAAAACAGGATTATGAGACTGTAACCAAGGGAAACCCAGCACTATAATGTCATGCAGATTATATAGAACCAAAAATTTGCAGCACTCCTGGTGATCAGGTTCAACCCTCATTATCACCTGAGTAGAAAACTGGGGTTTATTCTCAGCCAAAGGGGTAGAATCGATCCCCAGTAAAGGAATAGACTTCTGTAGGGGTATCAAGGGAAACCCACAACGTTTAGCAAAATCATAATCCATCAGGTTAATAGCTGCTCCAGAATCAACGAAAGCCTGAGCAGAAAATGAGGACAGAGAGCATATCAGAGTGACAGTTAATAAAAACTTAGTCTGAACACTACCCAAGACAACTGAGCGTGCAAAATGTCTTCCCCGCTTAGGGCAGACTGAAATAGCATGAGAGGCATCACCACAGTAGAAACATAACCCATTGCGCTTTCGAAACTCATGACGCTGTGCCCCAGACACCACTCCATCAAACTGCATGGGCTCAGCAGCTGGCTCACAAGGCAACACCACTCCACGCATACTTCTCCGCTCACGCAAACGTCTGTCAATTTGAATCGCCAATGACATAGAATCATTGAGACCAGAGGGGACAGGGAATCCCACCATAACATCCTTTACATTATCCGACAGACCCTTCCGGAAAAGGGCCGCCAAAGCGTCGTCATTCCATTTGGTCAGGACTGCCCTCCTACGGAATCTCTGACAGTATAACTCAGCGTCATCAAGCCCCTGATTTAATGCCAACAAGGCTTTTTCAGCTTGATCAGTGACATTAGGCTCATCGTACAATAACCCCAAAGCCTGAAAAAATGCATCAACATCACTCAAAACAGGATCCCCAGGTATCAGGGAAAAAGCCAAATCCTGAGGATCGCCGCGCAGGAGAGAGATGATAATTTGAACCTGCTGCGCTGCGTTTCCTGAGGACTTAGATTTTAAGGCAAGAAACAATTTACAATTATTTTTGAAATTCTGAAACTTAGCTCGATCCCCTAAAAACAAATCTGGCATGGGGATCCTAGGTTCCACAACAGGCAACCTAGCAAAATATGCAGCAATACTCTGAACCTCAGTGGCAAGCTGATCCACACGGCCAGACAACTGTGCAAACTCCATTGGAGAAAAGATCCTCCCCAGCACCCAGAGATACAGAGGGAAAAAAAAAAAAATGCAACAAACAGAAAAATATCTCTGACAACTTTTCTTCCTTCAAAATATTTTTTCCCTTCTGTGAGTACCATACAATTTTTATGGCCGGTGATACTGTTATGTTACGGTAGCTGAGGAGTGCAGGTAAAAAAGGCAATACACCAGAGCAGTTGGAATCTATGAGATTGCAGTACCCTGACTAACCACCGCAACTAGAGGCAGCCGTGGAGCGTTCCTACGTTGGTCCTAGACGCCTCGTCACAGCCTGAGAAACTAACTACACCTAAAGATAGAAATAGGAAAGCTATCTGCCCCGTAGCAGAACCCCAAAGATAATAGAAAGCCCCCAAACATGTAATGGCGGTTAGACAAGAGGAAATACTGACACAGAAAGAAAATAGTATGAGCAAACGCTGGGGCCCAAACTATCTAAATAGAAAAGGACAGGAAGGGTACTTACTGCAATCCCAGAAAACCCTGAAAAACACCAACTCTACTAATTTCAAAATCACCTGAGATCACACGACCTCTACCACCTAAATTAGTTCTCTGGTGTAACAAAAACAGCAGCCACTGAAAAAACTGGAAAAAACAAAAGTACAAAACACAGTGGCTGAACTAAACTGAGAGGGCAAAAGCCCCCGGAGGGGACCCAGAAGGCCCCCACAGAAGTGCAGGACCAAATGCAAAAATATAGCAAAAACACAAAATAAGAAATTGTCTTATCTGATAGCAGGAGAAGCAGACACGACACAGCAGGCTACAAGGGAAACTGGAAAGAAGGATTCAGACCAGAACAATTGATCACCGGCAACCCTGATGAGAAAATGATTCCCTTAAATAAGACCAATCAGTAACACCTGATTCCCAGTCCTCACAATCCTCACTAGTACCGCTTATAACCACCAGAGGGAGCCTCTGCTCAGAACTCATCTCAAACCCATTCACAACAACAAAGAGCAGATATACGGTACTGTATCAGAAGCGTACAGCTGTATACAGTGTAGGGGAAAATTTCAATCTCAGTAAATATTTCCGGAGTCACACACAGATGCTCGCTCAGTATGGATTTGACCGTAATACAAAGAGCAGATATACGGTACTGTATCAGAAGCGAACAGTTGTATATGGTGTAGGAGAAAATTTCAATCTCCGTATATTTTTCCGGAGTCAGACACAGACGCTCACTCAGTATGGATTTGACCGTAATACAAAGAGCAGATATACGGCACTGTATCAGAAGCGTACAGCTGTATACGGTGTGGGGGAAATTTTCAATCTCCGTATATATTTCCGGAGTCACACACTGTAATGTATGTTATACAGTTCATATAGCGTCTTGTGCTTGGGTGCGAGGAAAACACTGAGACTTGGTGGGACGATACACATGATTGGAATACAAGGCTAGAAGGATACAACTTATTTGCAAGAAACAGACTTGATAAACGAGGAGGAGGTGTTGCATTGTATGTTAGAAAAGCGTATATCTGCACAGAGATTGACGCTTCAGAGACTGGGAGTTCTGTGGAAACTGTTTGGGTAAGAATACAAGGACAGAACAATGGAAAGGACACCATTGTAGGCATTTACTACAGGCCGCCTGTGCAAGCTGAAGATATGGATGAACTCTTTATGCATCAAATGGCCAAGTTCTCCAAAAAATATGACATAGTGGTCATGGGAGATTTCAACTATCCAGACATTTGTTGGGAATCTCTCTCAGGCAAAACTAACAGGGCCAGGAAATTCTTATCCTCTCTTGCTGACAACTTTATCTTCCAAAAGGTAATGGAGAAAACAAGGGGATCTGCTACCTTGGATCTAATCCTCATAAACAGGGAGGAAATGGTGGAGGAGGTAAGAGTGGCTGGGACTCTAGGAGGTAGTGACCATGCTATTTTAGAATTTTGGATAACAAGAGGAGGAAGACCTGTGAAGACTCAGACGTCAAGGTTAGATTTCAGAAAGGCAGATTTTAAGGAACTCAGAAAGAGAATTGGAGGGATCCAATGGCTGGATATCCTTAAGGACAAAAATGTCCAGGAAGGATGGAAAATCTTGAAAAATGAGATTCTCAAAGCACAATCGTTAACAATTCCGAAAAGAGGGAAGAATGGGAAGCATTTAAGGAAACCAGGATGGATGAACATAGAACTTAAACACATGCTAAAAAGGAAGAAAGAAATGTTTATCAAATGGAAAGAGGGAGGCATATCTAAAGAAGAATATAATGCCATCTGCAGAACCTGCAGGGCACAAATCAGGTTATCTAAAGCTGACAATGAATTAAGGCTTGCAAGTGACGTCAAAAGCAACAAAAAAGGATTTTGGGGATACGTCAAAAGTAAAAGAAAAGTCAAAGATGCTATAGGATTTTTACAGGATGAAAATGATGAAATGGTAAGTCAGGATGTTGAGAAGGCTGAACTTTTAAATTCCTATTTTGCATCTGTTTTCTCTCAGAAAGGAAATGTAACATCAACTGATCTTCACTGTCCTATTAAAGGAATAGAAGAATCCAGGATATCTATAAACAGAAAGACAGTGAGGAAACACTTAGCTAACCTAAATGAATTCAAGTCTCCAGGTCCAGATGAATTACACCCCAGGGTTCTGAAGGAGATAGCAGAAGAAATTCTTGAACCACTGTCCATAATCTTTGAAAATTCTTGGAGAACAGGAGAAGTCCCAGAAGACTGGAGAAGAGCAAATGTTGTTCCTATCTTCAAAAAGGGGAAGAAGGTGGACCCAGGGAACTACAGGCCGGTGAGTCTGACTTCTATACCAGGAAAGATCTTTGAACAAATTATTAAAGAACATGTATGCAAGTACCTAGATAAGAATGAAGTGATTAAACAGAGTCAGCATGGGTTTGTAACTAATAAGTCATGTCAGACTAACTTAATTTCCTTCTATGACAGAATCACTGACTGGGTGGATCAGGGAAATGCTGTAGATATAGTATATCTTGACTTCAGCAAAGCATTTGACAAAGTATCTCACACAATCCTTATTGAAAAAATGACTAACTATGGAATGGACAAGGCAACTGTTGGGTGGATTCATAACTGGCTTAGTGATCGGACCCAAAGAGTGGTTGTAAATGGCTGCACATCCAGTTGGAAGAATGTCTCAAGTGGGGTACCACAAGGCTCTGTTTTTGGCCCTGTATTGTTCAACATCTTTATCAATGATTTAGATGAAGGAATTGAGGGTAAACTGATCAAATTTGCTGATGACACAAAGCTAGGAGGGGTAGCTAATACTAGAGAAGAGAGAGAGAGGATTCAAAAAGATATACATAAACTGGAGCAGTGGGCAGCAACTAACAGAATGGAATTTAACAGGGAAAAATGCAAAGTACTACATCTGGGCAATAAAAATGAAAAAAGCATATACAAAATGGGAGGAATAGGGCTAAGTAACAGCACATGTGAAAAAGACTTGGGTATACTAATTGATCACAGACTTAACATGAGTCAACAGTGTGATGCAGCAGCAAAAAGGCAAATGCAATTCTAGGATGTATCAACAGAAGCATACAGTCTAGATCACGTGAGGTCATTATTGCCCTCTACTCCTCTTTGGTCAGACCTCATCTGGAATACTGTGTCCAGTTTTGGGCACCACATTTTAAAAAAGACATCAACAAACTGGAGCAAGTTCAGAGAAGAGCCACCAGAATGGTGACCGGTCTGCAAACCATGTCCTATGAGGAACGGTTGCAGGATTTGGGAATGTTTAGCTTGCAAAAAAGAAGACTGAGAGGAGACTTAATAGCTGTCTACAAATATCTCAAGGGCTGTCACATTGTAGAAGGATCATCTTTATTCTCATTTGCACAAGGAAAGACTAGAAGCAATGGGATGAAACTGAATGGGAGGAGACACAGATTAGATATTAGAAAAAAACTTTTTGACAGGGTGATCAATGAGTGGAACAGGCTGCCACAAGAGGTGGTGAGTTCTCCTTCAATGGAAGTCTTCAAACAGAGGCTGGATAGACATCTGTCTGGGATGATTTAGAGAATCCTGCTTTGAGCAGGGGGTTGGACCAGAAGGCCCAGGAGGTCCCTTCCAACTCTACCATTCTATGATTCTATGACATGAGACACAGGTTTGATATGGAAGGACTTGTATTACTTCATACAAGTAGGCAAAAGGGTCACACAGTTTGCAGGTACAGAGGCAGGAGACACAGCAGGCCAGAGTAACTTCAAGCTCAGCAACAACTCTCCACAACAGGTTCAGGATCTCTTCTCTGTTACCGCAATTCCCTTGCAAACGTGGATTTACCAAACAGCAGGTTTCCAGAGTCCACAAGTGTTCCAAAGTTCCTCAGAAGGAAATGGCTGGAGTACAAGTCCAAGGTTTCCAGGAGTCAGGTCACAGGCTGACTGCAGGCTTGATTCTGAAGCACTGATTGCTCAGCTGAGGCTGCTTAAGAGGCAAGAGGGAGAGAATCAGGGCGGGAACATGAAAGCTGGAAACTCCATATTGACTGAGGGCAAGATAGCTGCAGCAAGACAGAAAGCAAAATGGCCGAGGGAAAAAACTGAGTTTCAAGAAACATGTCAAAAGAGACAAAGAACCTTACATTACTCCCCCCTTAGGGACATCCTCCGGATGACCTCAGACCAGGCTTGTCTGGGTACCTCTGATGAAACTGGCGGAGCAAGCGAGGAGCATTAATGTTATTGGCTGGTTCCCATGAGTTGTCCTCCACTGGGTAGCCCTGCCATTTAATCAAATATTGTAACTGATTTCTGTACAACCTGGAATCTAGAATCCTTTCCACCACAAATTCTTCCTGACCATCGACCAGCACTGGGTCAGGGCAAGGAGAAGAACGTCCAGGAAACGTATTGGGTGTTGCAGCCTTTAGTAGAGATACATGAAAGACAGGGTGGATTCTCATAGTTCTGGGCAGTTGAAGACGACAAGCAATGGCACTTATAATTTTACTGATTTTATAGGGTCCAATGTACTTATGTCCCAATTTAGACGATGGAATCTTTAACTTAAGATTTCTGGTTGACAGCCAGACCAAGTCTCCTACCTTGAAAGCTGGTGCAGGTTTACGAAATTTATCTGCTGCTTTCTTGTACCTTTCCTGAGCCAATTCCAGATTTTCCTTTAGAAGATCCATATTCTTTTGTAAAGACGTGATCCTTTCAGCCACTGCTGGCAAGGGCGTTTCTATGGGAAATCGAGGAAGAATGTTAGGATGATAACCTAAATTGGAGTAAAAAGGAGACTGCTTAGTGGAGGCGCTCTGAGAGTTGTTATAAGAGAACTCAGCCAGTGGGAGTAGATCCACCCAATCATCCTGTAGATGGCAGATAAAGCAGCGGAGATACTGCTCCAGGGTCTGATTGGTTCGTTCTGTCTGTCCATTAGTCTGGGGATGAAAAGCAGAAGAAAGGTTTACTTTAATGTCCAATGCGGCACAGAAATTTTGCCAAAACCTTGAAGTGAATTGCACCCCTCGATCCGAAATGACCTCATCCGGTACTCCATGCAAGCGAAACACATTCTTAATCATCAAATCTGATGTCTGTTTTGCAGTGGGTAAGCCGACACAGGGGATAAAATGAGCTGCCTTTGTTAAACGATCGACCACCACTAGAATGGTGTTCTTCCTTTGAGAGGTTGGTAACTCCACAATGAAGTCCATAGAAATGGATCCCCACGGGCGGGATGGGGTGGGAAGGGTTGCAACAGACCAGTTGGTGAGGAGCGAGGTGTTTTGCATCTTGCACAGACTTCACATGAAGTGACATAGTTTAAAACGTCTTTCCTGTAAGTGGGCCACCAAAAGAAACGAGAAAGAAATTCTTGTGTCTTTAGAATTCCTCTATGCCCAGCTATCTTGGAATCATGGATGAGTTGCAATACTCTCAATCTGACTGTTTCAGGTATATACAGACGTTGTCCCTGAATCCACACACCATTCTTAAAGACAAGACTTACGTCCCTTGGGGGTTGTGCCAACAAAGAATCCGCATGGTATGCTTCCTTGATGTCCTTAAGTAGGTCTTGATTATGAATCACTCCCAGGAATCTAGAGTCAGGAAGAATCGTCTTAGGAGGAGTAAGTGGACGGGTCTCTGTTGAATGAATCGTAGAGAGTGCATCAGCCTTACCATTGCGCGATCCTGGCCTATAAGAAATTACAAAATTAAATTGGTTTAGGAAAAGATTCCAGCGAGCCTGGCGAGGAGTCAGGCACTTAGCCGACCTGATAAATTCAAGGTTACGATGGTCTGTCAGGACGACTATTTGCTGTGCAGCTCCCTGAAGAAGGTGTCTCCATTCCTTGAAGGCGGCAATAATGGCCAACAATTCTCTATTGCCCACATCGTAGTTCCTCTCAGCCGAAGACAACCGCTGGGAAAAGAAAGCACAGGGATGCAAGACATTCTTCTCACCTGTTCTCTGAGAGAGTATAGCTCCAACGGCACAGTCTGAAGCATCCACCTCTATTATGAAGGCAAGTTTGGGGTTGGGAATGTACTAAGATAGGTGCGGTGGTAAATTTATCCTTTAGACGGGAAAATGCTTCCTGGGCTTGCGGGGTCCAGGAGAACCTAGACTCTTTCCGGGTAAGTTGGGTGATAGGTGACACTACCTCAGAGAAATTCCTAATAAAACGTCTATAGAAGTTGGCAAACCCGATAAAGTGCTGCACCTCTTTCACATTCCTAGGAATTGGCCAATCCTTGATGGCTTGGGTCTTGCTTCCATCCATACTAATCCCTTGCGTAGACAGTACATACCCCAGAAATTGAATCTCGGTCCTATGGAATTCACACTTTTCAAGTTTGATGTAAAGATGGTTCTGTCTTAGGCGTTCTAAGACTGTTCTCACATGTCCATGATGTTCCTCTGTGGAGTTAGAAAAAATTAAAATATCATCCAGATAAATCACCACAAATGTATCTAGGAGATCCCTGAAGATGTCATTCACCAAGTGTTGGAAAGTGGCTGGGGCGGTACTCAGACCAAAAGGCATGACTAGATATTCAAAGTGTCCATAGCGTGACCTGAATGCAGTCTTCCATTCATCCCCAGGTCTAATACGGACCAAGTTATAGGCCCCACGGAGATCCAGTTTAGAGAAAATTTTGGCATGCCGCACTCTCTCCAATAACTCAGGGATTAAAGGCAATGGATAACGGTTTCTAATAGTAACCTTATTGAGTTCCCTATAGTCTGTGCAGGGTCTCAGAGATCCATCTTTCTTCTTCACAAAGAAGATGGGTGCACCTGCAGGAGATGAAGAGGGGCGTATGAAGCCCTTGGCTAGATTTTCATCTATGTAGTCCTTCAAAGCTTTTAGCTCAGGCCCCGCCAGGGGGTAGATCTTACCAAAAGGTATCTCTGCTCCAGGCAATAATTCAATTGGACAATCATATGGACGGTGAGGGGGAAGCTGGTCAGCGTTCTTCTTGTCACATAAATCCACATAGTCCTGGTATACAGCTGGTAGTTCAGAGGCTGACATGGTTCCTTTAGGAACAGAGCAAGCTGAAACTTCTGGACTCATCTGTTTCTCCGGAAAGTGTAATTCCTTGGTCTCCCAGTTAATGGTAGGGTTCTGAGCCTGCAGCCATGGTAGCCCTAGAATAATGGGAAAGTGGGGAGAAGAGATAAGCATAAAGGACAGTTTCTCTTGATGATCTTTACCCATAAGGACCCTCAAAGGCTCCGTTTCCTGATCCACTGGTCCAGAGGTCAGCAGGGAGCCATCCACAGTCTCCATCTGTACTGGAGTAGCCTTCTTCACTGAACGTATCCCCCGTTTCAGAGCAAAGGAGATATCCATAAAATTTCCACTTGCCCCTGAGTCGATCATAGCAGAGCTAGACACCCAGACTGAGTCAACCCAGAGTTTGATGGAAAGGAAGCAATGAGAATTGTTTTTCTTACAACTCAGCTGGGACACCGCTGAGGAAACTTGAAAAATTGCAGCGTTTACACAGTCATCGTCCTCAGAAGTAACGGAGTTTAAGTCCGAGAAATCAATATCTGTTGCTGCAGATCTCTCTGGAGCCTGAGGCTCGGACCTGACAGATCTCCTCTCGCAACACTCACAGTGAATGACTGCTGCAGTAGTCTTACGAGAACGGCTGGGGCAGTTTATAATGAAGTGCCCTGACTTACCACAGTAGAAACATAGATTTTCCTTTAAACGATGTTCTTTGCGTGCATCACTAACCCGTCTTTGTAAAGAGTCCACCTGCATGGGTTCAGGTTCTGGTTCCCTTGTGATCCTACTCAAAGGTTCCTTAGCTGGGGAGGAAGGTAGGAAAAGGTTAGTGCGATTACTTTCGAACCATCTCTCTTGCCTGCGTTCAGTCAGACGAGCATCAATACGGATGCAGTAGTTAATAAAGTCATCTAATGCAGTGGGAGGGTCGGCACGAGCAAGCTCATCCTTAATCAGTGGAGACAACCCTTTCCGAAAAATAGATTTTTTGGCGGAACTGTCCCAAGTGGTATCGAGGGCCCATCTCCTGAAATCCAATGCATATTCGGCTACTGAGCGCTTACCTTGGCGCAAAGTTAACATGGCTGCTTCAGCTGTTGCACCTCGATTGGGGTCATCAAACACCTGCCCCATGGCTGAAATGAAAGCATCAAGATGATTCAAACATTCATCCCCAGTCTCAATCAGAGGGTTTGCCCACATCAAAGCCTTGTTGGTAAGCAACATGATTATAGTAAGCACTTTAGATCGTTCAGTGGGAAATTGTGAAGCATGTGCAGAAAAAAAAAGATTGCATTGGTTAATAAATCCCCTGAATTTCTCACGTTCACCGCCAAAATGAAAAGGGGGTAACTTGGGGATCCCAGAACTCGGGGTTATGGCAGGAGCCTGGACTCGTTCCTCTAGAGCCTCAATCCTGGCTCGTAAATCCTGGGTAGTTTGTCCAAACACTTGCAAATTGTGATTAGTGAGGTCCTGTAGGCTTGCAAAACGGGTCTTTAAAGTCTGTATATCTGCAAGGATTGTATCAGTCACTCCGCAAAGCTCCTTTATGCGAGCCTCCATCTTCCAGATCTTTTAAGACAGGAGTACTGGAAGGAGAAGAGGAAAGGGAAAAAAAAAACACAATAGTGTTTACCTGTGGTAACACTGCAGAGTAAAATTAAGGGAATGCGCTCACCTGGAATGGTTGTGAGAAGTCACAACCACTGTCATCACAGAAGGTATAAACGGACATCTGATATCCACAGTCACAGCAGACACAGCCTTCCCAGACCCAGCAGACACTAACGTTGGCTTCAGAATCTTGTAATGTATGGTATACAGTTCATATAGCGTCTTGTGCTTGGGTGCGAGGAAAACACATGAGACACAGGTTTGATATGGAAGGACTTGTATTACTTCATACAAGTAGGCAAAAGGGTCACACAGTTTGCAGGTACAGAGGCAGGAGACACAGCAGGCCAGAGTAACTTCAAGCTCAGCAACAACTCTCCACAACAGGTTCAGGATCTCTTCTCTGTTACCGCAATTCCCTTGCAAACGTGGATTTACCAAACAGCAGGTTTCCAGAGTCCACAAGTGTTCCAAAGTTCCTCAGAAGGAAATGGCTGGAGTACAAGTCCAAGGTTTCCAGGAGTCAGGTCACAGGCTGACTGCAGGCTTGATTCTGAAGCACTGATTGCTCAGCTGAGGCTGCTTAAGAGGCAAGAGGGAGAGAATCAGGGCGGGAACATGAAAGCTGGAAACTCCATATTGACTGAGGGCAAGATAGCTGCAGCAAGACAGAAAGCAAAATGGCCGAGGGAAAAAACTGAGTTTCAAGAAACATGTCAAAAGAGACAAAGAACCTTACACACACAGACGCTCACTCAGTATGGATTTGACCGTAATACAAAGAGCAGATGTACGGTACTGTATCAGAAGCGGAAAGCTGTATACGGTGTACGGGAAAATTTCAATCTCTGTATATAATTCCGGAGTCAAACACAGATAGTCAGCATGTATTTGTCCGTGATACCAGACGGTACACGGTAGTGTGTGAGGAGCGTACAGCTCTATACGGTGTGGAAAAAATGAACACTCGGTAACTATGCAGAAAAAAGAATAGAAGTATTAGTGCAATACAGCTATCAGGCAGCCTAATAACCAGCACCGCTGCACACAAGAAAATCCTCCACTGTCACTGCACACTAACTGTACAGCACAAATGCTATCAGCACAAGCACAGAAGAACTTCTCTTTCCAGCCCTAACTCTCTCCCTACTGATAAACAGCATCAGCAACCTCTGACTACTGTTAAGAATCAGCAGACGTAAAATGGAGGTCTGCGCTCAGGGGTTTTATAGACATTATGATGCCCCCAAAGCAATCCAATCACTGCAATGCCCTTCTCTAAGATGGTGGTGGACGCTGCACGTCTTCTCGTTGCCCACAGTGTACATCCTTGCTCATTGGCTGAAAAAAGGCACCTGAAAGCATTCTGGGAAAACCAACTTTGGCACTCGTTTTGCCGACGGCATGGCCGACTGCACGCTATGGTCAGGTTTCGGCCAATGAAACCCGACTTTGGCGAAAGTCGGCGACTTTTGAATGTGGCCGACCTGTTTCGCTCAACTCTAGTGCTGGAAGCTGACTGGAAATTAGGTAATTTCGGGATGAGATTGTGACGGAACCATGGAGGCATTTCAGGGAATGCTTCAGATCACCGTGTCCTCCTCCAACAGTGCGAACAGCGGGATCGCCTTGGAATCAGGGATGTCGGCCATGTGATATGATCATATGTCCTGCACCGGGAAGCTCAGGTGGGCACTACAATGGGAGCCGGGCTGCTATAGTATCTTTATAGAATTTTTCTTTCTCTCTCTCTGTTCTTTCTTTCCCTCTCTAATCTTCCTTTCTTTCTCTGTTTCTCTCTCACTCTTTCTCTCTGTTCTTTCTTTCTCTCCTTTCTTTTTTTCTCTGTTCTTTCTTTTTTCTCTCTCTCTGTTCTTTCTTTCCCCTCTTTCTTTCTCTGTTCTTTCTTTCTTTCCACTTTCTTTCTATGTTCTTTCTTTCTGTTCTTTCTTTCCCCTTTCTTTCTCTCTGTTCTTTTTCTTTCCCCTCTTTCTTTCTCTCTGTTCTTCCTTTCCCTTCTTTCTCTGTTCTTTCTTCCTTTCTTTCTCCTCTATTTGTTCTTTATTTCCCTTTTTCTTTCTGTTTTCTTTCCCCTTTCTTTCTCTCTGTTCTTTCTTTCCCCTCTTTCTCTCTCTGTTCTTTCTTTCTTTCCCCTCTTTCTCTCTCTGTTCTTTTTTTCTATGTTCTTTATTTCCCCTCTTTCTTTCTATGTTCTTACTTTCCCCTCTTTCTTTCTTTCTCTGTTATTTCCCCTTTCTTTCTCTGTTCTTTTTCTTTCCCCTCTTTCTTTCCCTGTTCTTCCTTTCCCTTCTTTCTCTCTGTTCTTTCTTTCTTTCCCCTTTCTCTCTCTGTTCTTTCTTTCCCCTATTTCTTTCTCTCTCTGTTCTTTCTTTCCCCTCTTTCTCTCTGTTCTTTCTTTCTTTTTCTCAGTACCAGTCAGTGTGCCCATAGTACCAGCCACTGTGACCTCAGTACCAGTCAGTGTGATCAGCAGTGCAAAATGGGTGCGATTGGGGCGTGGATATGGGTGTGGATAGTTGTGAAATGGGTGTGGTCAGAAGTGTGGCCTAAAATTTGCCGTAGGTCAGAATGGAGCACGGGGGCCAGAATGGAAAACGGAGCTCCTGTGTATAATGTCACCGGTGATCGCTGTATTACCTGTACACTGACACTATATACAGAGCTCCTGTGTATGTCACTGTTGATCACTGTATTACCTGTACACTGACACTATATACAGAGCTCCTGTGTATAATGTCACCGGTGATCACTGTATTACCTGTACACTGACACTATATACAGAGCTCCTGTGTATAATGTCACCGGTGAGCGTGGCAACTGTGTGCCGCATCAGTGCCACATGGACAGCCGCTGGGGAAGAAGCGCTACAGTAAGCACTGTTCCTCGACCAGGGGCGCACCTAAAATGAAGCAAGTTGATCACTTCGCCTCAGGCGGCATTGAATCCCTGAAGAAGTGTAAAGATCGATGTTTCAAATATATTCCTATTTAAAAGTATGTATTTTACATGTGCGTCAGGTTAGGCTAGTAAAGAGTAAACCAGATTTATTTGTACTGCTTTTACTATGGGGAGGGGGGGCACCATTTTGCAGTTCGCCTCAGGCAGCAGAGAGGCTAGGTTCACCCCTGCCCCATGACTACAATTCTCCGTTTCTTCTTCACAACATTATTCTTTCCCCATCCAGGAGGACTCAGAGTAATAGTTGTAGGCTGGATCCTGGATCTCGTACTTCCAATTGCCACCCTGTTATTGATCCTGTTGTACTTTTACATTCCCGCCGCAAAAAAATCTTCTGTTACTAATGTCATACAGCAGAGGATATGTCACTTTTAAATTGTTTGGAGCATCCACTCAATCTTATACAGGCCTTATCGACAGGCCCCAAAAAATTATTCTGTTACTAATGTCATACAGTAGGGGACATGTCACTTTTAAATTGTTTGGAGCATCCACTCAATCTTGTACAGGCCTAATCGACAGGCCCAAAAAATTTTTTCTGTTACTAACATGATACAGCAGGGGACATTTCAGTTTTAAACTGTTTGGAGCATCCACTCAATCTTATACAGGCCTTATCGACAGGCTCAAAAAAATTCTTCTGTTACTAACATCATACAGTAGGGGACATGTGACTGAAATTGTTTGGAGCATCTACTCAATCTTATACAGGCCTTATCGACATCCGAAAAAAATTATTTTGTTACTAACGTCATACAGCAGGGGACATGTCACTTTTAAATTGTTTGGAGCATCCACTCAATCTTATACAGGCCTTATTGACAGGCCCACAAAAATGTTTCTGCTACTAACATCATACAGTAGGGGACATGTCACTTTTAAATTGTTTGGAGCATCCACTCAATCTTGTACAGGCCTAATCGACAGGCCCAAAATTTTTTTTCTGTTACTAACATGATACAGCAGGGGACATTTCACTTTTAAACTGTTTGGAGCATCCACTCAATCTTATACAGGCCTTATCGACAGGCTCAAAAAAATTCTTCTGTTACTAACATCATACAGTAGGGGACATGTGACTGAAATTGTTTGGAGCATCTACTCAATCTTATACAGGCCTTATCGACATCCCAAAAAAATTCTTTTGCTACTAACGTCATACAGCAGGGGACATGTCACTTTTAAATTTTTTGGAGCATCCACTCAATCTTATACAGGCCTTATTGACAGGCTCACAAAAATGTTTCTGCTACTAACATCATACAGTAGGGGACATGTCACTTTTAAATTATTTGGAGCATCCACTCAATCTTGTACAGGCCTAATCGACAGGCCCAAAAAATTTTTTCTGTTACTAACATGATACAGCAGGGGACATTTCAGTTTTAAACTGTTTGGAGCATCCACTCAATCTTATACAGGCCTTATCGACAGGCTCAAAAAAATTCTTCTGTTACTAACATCATACAGTAGGGGACATGTGACTGAAATTGTTTGGAGCATCTACTCAATCTTATACAGGCCTTATCGACATCCGAAAAAAATTATTTTGTTACTAACGTCATACAGCAGGGGACATGTCACTTTTAAATTGTTTGGAGCATCCACTCAATCTTATACAGGCCTTATTGACAGGCCCACAAAAATGTTTCTGCTACTAACATCATACAGTAGGGGACATGTCACTTTTAAATTGTTTGGAGCATCCACTCAATCTTGTACAGGCCTAATCGACAGGCCCAAAATTTTTTTTCTGTTACTAACATGATACAGCAGGGGACATTTCACTTTTAAACTGTTTGGAGCATCCACTCAATCTTATACAGGCCTTATCGACAGGCTCAAAAAAATTCTTCTGTTACTAACATCATACAGTAGGGGACATGTGACTGAAATTGTTTGGAGCATCTACTCAATCTTATACAGGCCTTATCGACATCCCAAAAAAATTCTTTTGCTACTAACGTCATACAGCAGGGGACATGTCACTTTTAAATTGTTTGGAGCATCCACTCAATCTTATACAGGCCTTATTGACAGGCTCACAAAAATGTTTCTGCTACTAACATCATACAGTAGGGGACATGTCACTTTTAAATTATTTGGAGCATCCACTCAATCTTATACAGGCCTTATTGACAGGCCCACAAAAATTCTTCTGTTACTAACGTCATACAGCAGGGGACATGTCACTTTTAAATTGTTTGGAGCATCCACTCAATCTTATACAGGCCTTATCGACAGGCCCAGAAAATGTTTGTTACTAACGTCATACAGCAGGAGACATTTCACTTTTAAACTGTTTGGAGCATCCACTCAAACTTATACAGGCCTTATCGACAGGCTCAAAAAAATTCTTCAGTTACTAACGTCATACAGTAGGGGTCATGTGACTTTGAAATTGGAGCATCTACTCAATCTTATACAGGCCTTATCGACATCCCAAAAAAATTCTTCTGTTACTATAAGTCATACAGTAGGGGAGATCTCAGTTTTAAATTGTTTGGAGCATATCTTCTTTGTCATACAGGCCTCATCCACACAGAATTTTTTTCTTCTGTGACTAACTCGATTCAGCACGCTATATTTCAGCTTCTCATTTAGTGTCACTGAAATTCAGCTGTGCAGAGGTGGAGCAGAGTAAAAAAATCAAATTTTTAGTTGCTTATACTGTGCTCATAGAACACTTTGTGAGCAACATGACTGGGAAAAAGCGAGGTCATGGTGGAAGGGGGATTAGGCTCTGTGTTTGAAGGTCTAAATGGGGTTGGTGATGAAATTGATGCCACTTTATTGGTGTCTGTCACTAATTTTTGGAAATGTGTACACTCTTGGTTAGATGTCCATTTGCTGGGTTAGCTGTAGTAGAAGATGCTTTGGTCCTTATTATACTATTTCTACTCTCTTGAAATTGATATCACTTTGCTGGTGTCTCCAACTAATTTTTGGAAATGTGTGCACTCTTGGTTGGGTGTACATCTGCTGGGTTGGCTGTAGTGGAAGAGATTTCGCTACCCATTATTCTATTTTTACTCTGGGGAAATTGGTGCCACATTGGTGGTGTCTGCAACTAATTTTTGGAAATGTGAACATTCCTGTCTAGGTGTCCATCTGATAAATTGGCTGTAGTGGAAGATTTGTCGGTCCCTATTATACTATTTTTATTGTGGTGAAATTGATGTCACTTTGTTGGTGTCTGCCAATACATTTTTGGAAATGTGTAGACTAATGGTTGAGTCTCCTTCATGTGTGTTGCCTGTAGCAGTAGGCCACCGAGACTGTCAGGCCTCCACTGCCTTGGACTCAACTACCCGTGTTATTTACCTGAAATTTGTCTGACAAAGGTAGTCTACAAAACTGATATTTGTGCCACCTGAGTGTGGCTCAACATGAAAGCAGGTAGAGGTGTTGCATGTGGTATCAGGGCTCCCAGCAAAGGGGCCCTATAGGGATCCCTCACCCACCTCGTCTTACTGTGACATTCAATTGAAAGCTGTAAATGCTGTCCCACACCCCGATACCTCATGCCTGGCTGATTGCTGCGGTGCCATGCTAAAATCTGTACTGTAGGTGAATTGAGGCCACTTTCCTGGTATCTGTCCCTCATTTGATGTGTTTTGGCAGCATTTGGGGCCATTATAAGGTGTTCATGGAGTTGCTTTTGCCTCCCATTGACGTGAATGGCGTTCGGCTATGTTCGATGAATATTTGACGAATTAATCGGCGAATATTGCAAATCCGGTGTACATAATCCAAATCAAACACTGAAATATTCGCTCATTTCTATTCTTAACAATTGTGTGTGGCTCACAGGATAATATACAGCAGGCTAAAGACACGTCCTGGAGGATCCTGTGAGCCACTTCATCTTAAAGTGTATATCCCTGACTTTGCAAAGAAAAATCAAAGTGCTTAAGCACTAACAGGCAGGTAGTTGTGACTTACCTGCCTATTGCGCCTGACACCATTCTACGTTGGACTGGTTATTGACTGCTCCTGCTGGCAATTCAGCGACTTCCGCTGATGTCACATAGACAGAGCAGCAGTTTCTTTTCTGCTCTGCTATTTTGACAAGGCAGTTCTTTTGGCGTGATGCTGATTGACAGCCGGATCCCTTCTGTGGGAGCTGGTTCTCAATCAGCATGATGCCAGCAGTCCCACCCTGTCAGCAGAGCAACCCAAAGAGGAAGGGCTGCTAAGTTGACAGTGAGTAGCTGAATCCCCAGCAAGAGCAATCAGTGATCACACTGTGTGATTGGAAAACAGTGCCAGACACAACAGGCAGGTAAATGCAACCACCTGCCTGTTTAGTGTTTAGGCACTTTTTTGTACAAGTCCCGGATATATCCTTTAATAAAGGCCATAAAAGCTAACACAAAATAAAAAAGTAGTTTTCTGAAATTGTATGATATAGATTATTAAAATACTCAGGACAGCAGTGTGAATATATAATAAGAGCAAAAAAATGCTTACTTTTTGACCACTTTTTAAAATTTTGGCTTCTCTTCATTCCAAGAGCCATAACTTTTTATTTTCCCTATGGCACAGTTGCTTAAAAGTTTGCATTTTAATTAGTGCAGTTTTGTACAAATTATTAGCTTTGAAAAAAAAAAAAAGTCGACGGCAATGTTGTCATAGTTTTTATCCATTATATTTCCTATCACTTATCACAAAGCACAACTACCATAATATATTATTTTATTCTATAAGTCAGTACCAAAATTGCTACACCAAGATATATATATATTTTTTTTTTTAATAAAACCTTTACTATCAATTAATCTTCCTTTTCTTATTGGTAGGCAGTTACAAATCAATTTTAAAAGGTTATTAATTCTGTATTATCAGAAGGCATCTTTTCCCATAGCACATAATGTAGTGATGTCTTCATTGCATCTTATCCAGATGACTTGAAAGTGAATTATTTGCCTGTTTATCACAAGTCAATGAATGTTTCAGCTTTATTGCACCTTAAAAAAAAACAAGAAACAAAACAAAAAAAACCAAAATGATCATATACCTTACAGCAAGTAAATAAGTAAAGTGTAATCAATGGCATCAGCATACACGTGTCGAGTCATATGGCAGTGACGTCATACAATCCCATCGCACACTGAAGTCGGTTGTTGGACTCACAAGAGGACATCGAGCAGTGCTGTTGCTGCAGGAAGCGGAGGAGGGAGATTCTCAGGGCGAAGAGTGCTAGGACAGAGAGGATGACATTGAGGTTGTATATCCCACTTGGTGTGAACCCAGAGGCACGCAGCTGAGCAACTCAGCAGAGGTGGAGGAGGAAGACGAGGAGGTTACGTCGCGGCTTGCAGTACAGACATGGAGTGGTGCAACCACTACAAGCATCTCATCCTGAGCCACAACTCCAGCAGTTTGTTGTGTTCAACCTACTCCACCCTCTCTCATCACAGCAGCCAGCCTTCGGTAGTGCAGTTGTGAGCACATAAAAATGTTTCTCCTACACATGCCAAAGCTAGGAGTTTGAACTCCACCACAGAAATGCTGCCTTTCCGTCTGGTGGATACAGATGGTTTCCAAAAGCTGTTGAATGTCGTAATCCCCAGTGCCAGTTCCCCAGTTCATTACTTCTCTAATAAAGCTGTTTGTGTGCTACATCAGCATGTCACAGACAACATCACCTGTACCTTGAGAAAATCTATGCCTGACGGTTAATTTCACCAGACACCTGGACCAACAAACATTTTAGGGGTGTTACATCTCCCTGACTGGACACTGGGTGACTCTGGAGGCTGTGGGGCTAGGCAGGAAAGGAGCTACTCCACAAGTGTTGGAATACCCAAGGCTTGCGGGACAAACCTCTGTACCTAACATTTCCTCCACTGCTTCTGCCTGCTCCACCTCCTTTTGCGCCTTCACCTGCACCCTTAACCTCTCCATAAATGAAACACGCGTTCCAACAGTGTAGAGAGAATCCCACCATCTATGAACAGTGAAGCCAGGGCTCACCATAATCTGGCAGTGTTTAAATTAATATGCCTTGGAGATCGCTGTCACACAGCTCAACAGTTGTGGACAGCTATCCAGGCCTAGTTTGAGCAATAGCTGTCTCCACTGATCCAGGAGCCAGACCATGTGCGATAACAGTGCAAACCTAGTTGTGATCCTATGCATGGGCAACTGTTATGATTTGGTAGCTGAGGAGAGCAGGCAAAAAAAGGCAATACACCAGAGAGGTTGGAATCTACTGGATTGCAGTACCCTGACTAACCACCACAACTAAAGGCAGCCGTGGAGCGTACCTACGTTGGTCCTAGACGCCTCGTCACAACCTGAGAAGCTAACTACACCTAAAGATAGAAAGAGGAAAACTATCTGCCCCGGAGCAGATCCCCAAAGAACATAGGAAGCCCCCAAACATGTAATGGCGGTCAGACAAGAGGAAATACAGACACAGACAGAAAATAGTATGAGCAAACGTTGGGGCCCAATCTTCCTAGAAAGAAAAGGATAGGAAGGACACTTACTGCAATCCAAAAAACCCTAAAAAAATACCAACTCACTAATTGCAAAAACACCTGAGATCACACGACCTCTACCACCTAAATTAGTTCTCTGGTGTAACAAAACTAAGCAGCAGCCACTGAAAAAAACTGGAAAAGGCAAATGAACAAATAACAGTGGCTCAGATAAACTGAGAGGAGCACAAGCCCCCGGAGGGGACCTGGCTGACCTCCACAGAAGTGAAGGACAAAATGCAAAAAGCAAGCATAAAAATAAAAGCAGAAAATATCTTATCTGTTAGCAGAAGATGCAGGCAAGACACAGCAAGCTTCCAAGTGAACCAGGAACCAAAGTTGAGACAAGAACAATTGATCACCGGCAACCCTGATGGGAGGGAACCTCCCTTATATAAGACCAGTCTGTAACACCTGATTGCCAATCTTCATTGAATAGTTCAGTACTGTTTGTAACCACCAGAGGGAGCTTCTGCTCAGAATTCATTTCTAACACATTCACAACAGTACCCCCCCCTTGAGGAGGGGTCACGAAACCCTAATTTGGGCAACCAGGTCGGTCAGGATGAGCTCTGTGATACGCACGGATCAGTCTCCTAGCATGGATGTCTGAAGCAAACACCCAAGAATTGTCCTCCTGACCATAACCTCTCCACTTAACCAAATATTGGAGTTTCCGTCTAGAAAAACGAGAATCCAATATTTTCTCAACCACATACTCCAGAATGCCCTCAATCAAAACAGGGTCAGGAGGCGCAGCCATAGGAACCACTAGCTCGACAAACCTCTTCAATAAGGACTTGTGGAACACGTTATGGATCTTAAATGTCCCTGGAAGAAGTAAACGAAAGGAAACAGGATTAAGAATCTCCATGATCTTATAAGGTCCAATGAACCTAGGCTTAAACTTAGGAGATGCAACTCTCATAGGGATATTTCTTGAGGACAACCAGACCAAGTCCCCCACTTAAAACTGAGGACCATCAGTCCTATGCCAGTTGGCAAACCGCTGGGCCCTCTCCTGAGAGAGGGACAACCTCTCCACTACCTGGTCCCAAATCTGCTGCATACGCTCCACAACAGAGTCAACACCTGGACAGACAGAAGCCTCCGTCTGTCCCAAAGAAAATCGAGGGTGAAACCCAAAATTGCAGAAAAATGGAGACATCAAAGTGGCAGAGCTAGCCCTATTATTAAGAGCAAACTCAGCCAAAGGCAAAAAAGAGACCCAGTCATCCTGATCAGCAGACACAAAGCATCTCAGATAAGTCTCCAATGTCTGGTTTGTTCTCTCAGTTTGTCCATTGGTCTGAGGATGAAAAGCCGAGGAGAAAGACAATTGAACAACAAGTTTAGAACAAAAAGTCCTCCAAAATCTGGAAACAAACTGGACTCCTCTGTCAGACACAATGTTCTCAGGAATGCCGTGTAACTGAACCACGTGCTGAAGGAACAAAGGCACCAATTCGGAGGAGGAAGGCAACTTAGGTAATGGCACAAGATGTATCATTTTGGAAAACCTATCACAAATCACCCAGATAACGGTCATTCTCTGAGAAACAGGGAGGTCGGAAATGAAATTCATAGAGATATGGGTCCATGGTCTCTTGGGCACAGGCAATGGCATCAACAGACCACTAGAGCGAGAGCAAGGCTTGGAGCGAGAGCAAGTCCCGCAGGACTGCACAAATTCCCTGACGTCACGAGACAAAGTAGGCCACCAAAGGGCCGACTAACCAAGTCTCTGGTACCAAAAATTCCGGGATGACCGGCCAACGCGGAACAATGAATCTCAGACATCACACTCTTTTTCCACCGGTCTGGGACAAACAATTTCCCAATAGGGCAGCGCTCAGGTTTATCCTCCTGACACCCTTCCAGAGCCAGTCTCAAATTGGGCGAGATGGCGGAAAGAACTACACCCTCTTTCAAAATAACAGCAGGATCAGATAACTCAGGAGAGTCTGCAAGGAATGTCCTCGAGAGGGCATCGGCTTTAACATTCTTAGTGCCAGGAAGAAAGGAAACCACAAAATTAAAACGTGTGAAAAACAAGGCCCACCTGGCCTGTCTAGGATTAAGTCGCTTGGCTGATTCCAGATAAACCAGATTCTTATGGTCCATGAGGACCACCACCTGATGTTTGGCTCCCTCCAGCCAATGTCTCCACTCTTCAAAAGCCCACTTCATGGCCAATAACTCCCGATTACCCACGTCATAATTACGTTCAGTTGGAGAAAATTTTCGAGAGAAAAAGGCACAAGGGTTACTTTTAGAGGTATCTGGATCTCTTTGGGACAAAACAGCACCTGCCCCAATTTCAGAGGCATCAACCTCCACCTGAAATGGCAGAGAAACATCAGGCTGCCGTAGAACAGGAGCAGAAGTGAATCTCTGCTTAAGTTCCTGAAACGCAGAGACTGCCTCAGGAGGCCAATTCACCACATCAGAACCCTTCTTGGTCAAATCAGTCAATGGTTTAACAATAACAGAGAAATTACCAATAAATTTACGATAAAAATTGGCAAAACCCAAGAATCTCTGAAGAGCCTTTAATGAAGTAGGTTGGACCCAATCACAGATGGCCTGAACCTTGACCGGGTCCATTTCAATAACAGATGGGGACAAAATGAATCCCAGAAATGAGATCCTCTGTACGCCAAAAAGACACTTCGATCCCTTCACATACAGAGCATTCTCTCTCAAAATCTGGAACACAGTCCGAACATGTTTCACATGAGAGTCCCAGTCATTGGAAAAAATCAAGATATCATCCAAATAAACAATCAGAAATTTATCCACAAAATCCCTGAAAATGTCATTCATGAAGGACTGGAAGACGGAAGGAGCATTAGTGAGCCCAAAGGGCATCACTAGGTACTCAAAATGCCCCTCTGAGGTATTAAATGCCGTCTTCCATTCATTCCCGTGCTTAATGCGAATAAGGTTATACGCCCCCCTGAGGTCAAGCTTGGTAAACCAAGTAGCACTTTTCACCCTGGAAAACAGGTCAGAAATCAAGGGTAACGGATATTGATATTTCAGTGATATTGTTCAAGAGACGATAATCAATACACGACCTTAATGAACCATCCTTTTTGGCCACAAAGAAAAAACCGGCACCCAAGGGTGAAGAGGATGGTCTGATATGACCCTTCTCCAATGACTCCTTGATATAAGACCGCATAGCGTCATGTTCAGGTACAGACAAGTTAAAAAGGTGACCTTTAGGGAATTTACTACCAGGCATTAATTCAATAGCGCAGTCATAGCTCCTATGGGGGGGCAAGGATGCAGATTTACTTTTGCTAAACACATCAGAAAAATCAGTCAAAAAGTCAGGAACATCCTGAGCCTGGGGAGAGGCAGAAAAAACAGGAGTGTTGGCATTAACACATTGGCAGCCCCAACTGGTTACAGACACAGATTTCCAAAACAGGATTATGAGACTGTAACCAAGGGAAACCTAGTACAATAATGTCATGCAGATTATACAGCACCAAAAATTTGCAACTCTCCTGATGATCAGGTTCAACCCTCATTATCACCTGAGTAGAGAACTGGGGTTTATTCTCAGCCAAAGGGGTAGAATCAATCCCCAGTAGGGGAATAGACTTCCGTAGGGGTATCAAGGGAACCCACAACGTTTAGCAAAATCAAAATCCATCAGGTTAATAGCTGCTCCCGAATCAACAAAAGCCTGAGCAGAAAATGTGGACAGGGAGCAAATCAGGGTAACAGTTAACAGAAATTTAGTCTGAACACTACCCAAGACAACTGAGCGTGCAAAACGTCTTCCCCGCTTAGGGCAGACTGAAATAGCATGAGAGGCGTCACCACAGTAGAAACATAACCCATTGCGTTTTCTAAACTCATGACGCTGTGCCCCAGAAGCCACTCTATCATACTGCATGGGTTCAGAAGCTGGTTCACAAGGCAACACTCTTCCACGCATACCTCTATGCTCACGCAAACGTCTGTCAATTTGAATCGCTAATGACTAGTGTTGAGCATTCCGATACCGCAAGTATCGGGTATCGGCCGATATTCGCGTTATCGGAATTCCGATACTTAATTCCGATACTTTTTCCATATCGTATACCGGAATCGGAAGTTCCCATAATTCTTTGAGAGGCAATGTGATTTTAGTCAGCCAATGAGGAATCCTACGAAGTGTGGGCACATCCTGTAATGATGCGGTCATCTTAACTAATGGCATGGCTGTGATTGGCTGCTGAAATGATGTCAGAATGCACTATAAAAGGCGCCGCAGCCATTTTAGCGTCACTGTGCTGTGAACTCAGTTAGGGACAGAACGCTGCTGTGCTGACTCTGAGGGACAGTTAGATATTGCGATTTTGTGTACTACTGTGCTTGAGGCAGGCTAGTTTACCAACCGCTGTGTAAAGCTTCATTTTGCCAGTGTTGTTTTAACAGCTCTGTGCAAGGTGTGTGTGTGACAGTGCAGGTGACGCTGCAGTTTGCTCTGCATCCACCGCTGTTTGTAGGCATCTGCACGTGTCACTTTTTTTTTTTTTTTTTTTATTTTATTTAGTGGAATTGGTGCAGCTCCATTATATTAGAAAAAAATCAAATCTATTAGTGTGACGTGCTTCCATCCGTATACAATACATTGGTTGCAAACACTATAGAAGTACAGAAAGGAGCTTTTCACAGATTGTGGACAGTTGTGTTTCAGTGTTCACTTCAGTCTGTGTTTTTTACTTTTTTGAGTGCAGATCACGCTCCAGTTACATGTTCAAGCACTGCTGCTTGTACTCTGCTGAGCGTGTCTCAGTGGCTCATCCTTTTCATTTATCTCCAATTGGTTCTGCTACATTCCATTTAAAATAAATCTAATCTATTAGTGTGACGCGCTTCCATCCGTATACAATACATTGGTTGCAAACACTATAGAAGTACAGAAAGGAGCTTTTCACAGATTGTGGACAGTTGTGTTTCAGTGTTCACTTCAGTCTGTGTTTTTTACTTTTTTTAGTGCAGATCACGCTCCAGTTACATGTTCAAGCACTGCTGCTTGTACTCTGCTGAGCGTGTCTCAGTGGCTCATCCTTTTCATTTATCTCCAATTGGTTCTGCTACATTCCATTTAAAATAAATCTAATCTATTAGTGTGACGCGCTTCCATCCGTATACAATACATTGGTTGCAAACACTATAGAAGTACAGAAAGGAGCTTTTCACAGATTGTGGACAGTTGTGTTTCAGTGTTCACTTCAGTCTGTGTTTTTTACTTTTTTTAGTGCAGATCACGCTCCAGTTACATGTTCAAGCACTGCTGCTTGTACTCTGCTGAGCGTGTCTCAGTGGCTCATCCTTTTCATTTATCTCCAATTGGTTCTGCTACATTCCATTTAAAATAAATCTAATCTATTAGTGTGACGCGCTTCCATCCGTATACAATACATTGGTTGCAAACACTATAGAAGTACAGAAAGGAGCTTTTCACAGATTGTGGACAGTTGTGTTTCAGTGTTCACTTCAGTCTGTGTTTTTTACTTTTTTGAGTGCAGATCACGCTCCAGTTACATGTTCAAGCACTGCTGCTTGTACTCTGCTGAGCGTGTCTCAGTGGCTCATCCTTTTCATTTATCTCCAATTGGTTCTGCTACATTCCATTTAAAATAAATCTAATCTATTAGTGTGACGCGCTTCCATCCGTATACAATACATTGGTTGCAAACACTATAGAAGTACAGAAAGGAGCTTTTCACAGATTGTGGACAGTTGTGTTTCAGTGTTCACTTCAGTCTGTGTTTTTTACTTTTTTTAGTGCAGATCACGCTCCAGTTACATGTTCAAGCACTGCTGCTTGTACTCTGCTGAGCGTGTCTCAGTGGCTCATCCTTTTCATTTATCTCCAATTGGTTCTGCTACATTCCATTTAAAATAAATCTAATCTATTAGTGTGACGCGCTTCCATCCGTATACAATACATTGGTTGCAAACAATATAGAAGTACACAAACGGGCCTTTCACAGCTACTGAACATGGGTTTTTAATTTTTAACTAAAATATGTATTTTTTCAAATGACACAAATATAAGTAATGTTGA
The DNA here is from genome assembly GCA_033576555.1 of Oophaga sylvatica. Classification (NCBI taxonomy): domain Eukaryota; kingdom Metazoa; phylum Chordata; class Amphibia; order Anura; family Dendrobatidae; genus Oophaga; species Oophaga sylvatica. The sequence continues at coordinate 437,030,711 of JARQOD010000003.1, read as the reverse complement.
AGAGGAATAGTCCTACATCCATTGTTTGCACAATATTACAGGTGTACATCATGTCCCTTAATCAACAATGTATTATTATATTTACTTGTATGCTTTTATTTAAAAGCCAAGAACACAGAAGGATAACCTTCGCACTGCAGCTGTTGTCAAAGTTCAACCCACATTATGCACTTCCAACATTGCAGCATTTGAGGCATGATGTGAGTTGGATTGGTCAAAGTTATGGAGTGAGAAGGTTCACCATCAGTACCCTATAGCATAAGTATGCTTTTGTGTTAGCATTTGTGTTAGACATGTGGATATCTGCCATAATATTTCACAATTATTTAGTTACAGATTTGTTACCAACACTAATCATTGAATGGTTTTAAATTTGACGTTTCACTTGTTTACAGCTTAGAAATAAGGGTGTAGCCTGATATCTATGTGTAGCACTAGCCACTTTAACATGTCATGTTTTTTTAAACATGTGTAGCTAGGTAGCAGTAATTTTTGCCGGACACACAGCAGGGGAACAGCAGGCGTTACTGAACCCCACTATCACTATAGCTTGTGTATTGGTCTGTGGACACGACACTTCTGAGCAGCAACTGGCAGTGTTGTAGCCCAGGGAGTATAGCTCAGGTGGTAGAAAGATGAACATAACAGGAGACATGGAAAACGTTGTCAACCAGTTAGTTAATCTGAAACCGGACAGGCAAATTCAGGCGAGATCCATGCCTAGTTCATTTTCAGAAAAGTAAGCCGTTCTACATTATCATAGGATAGTCGCATGCAACGGTCTGTTAGTACACCACCTGCAGCAGTAAAGACGCGCTCCGATAATACACTGCCAGCAGATCAAGCCAGCACCTCCAATGCATACTGGCTAAGCTCTGGCCATGTATCCAGCTTAGAGACACAAAACTTGAATGGGGAAGAGCCATCTGGGAGTACACTGAGAGGGCAAGACATGTAGTCTGTCACCATCTTACGGAAATGTTGCCTCCTGCTGACTGGAGCCGTCTCGGATGGTGTAGACATTGGTGGCGCTGCCACAAAACTTCGACACATTTGGAACATACTGTTCTTGCCCTGTGCAGAGGCGCTGCTTGTGCTCCCTCTTGTTGCAGAGCTGTCTCCACTGCCTCGACGCACAGAGCTGCTTTGTAAATCAGTAGCAGCAGCAGTGCTCTCGGCTGGAATGGAGAACATTATGGATTGCACCAGTGTGTCTTGGTACTTCCGCATTTTACGCTCCCGGTTCAACGGTGTGATGAGGCTTTGTAAGTTGTCCCGGTAGCGAGGGTCTAGGAGGGTGTACACCCAATAATCAGACGTGGTGTGAATGTGTTCGATGCGGCGGTCGTTTCTCAGCCACTGCAGCATGAAATCAACCATGTGCTGCAGACTCCCAACTGGCCAAGAAACGTTGTCCCCTGCAAGAGGCGTCATCTCCGCCTGCTGTGCATCACCCCACCCTTGGTCTACATACTGACTAGAGCATTGTCTACCTCCCTCTGGAGCGATGTCTTCCTCCTCCATTGACTCCTCCTCATCCTCCTCACAAAGTCCTTCAAATACATATAAATTTACAAAATTTAAAACTCAAAATTTAAAAACTTTGTATCATAATTCTGTAACATCAGTTTATGGAAACACAATAGCATTACAAAAGGATAGACAAAAAATGTACATTATGTGCTTTGTAAATACATTAAAAGTTTGTAATGGTTATGAAAATATAGACAGCGACTCTGGAGGTTCAATTGTTGATACAGCATGGTACTTTGAAAGTCCTCCAGCCCTTTGTGAGGAACCACGTTGCGCTGACTGTCCAGAAGGTGATGGAATTTGTGACTCCTCATCCTCCACCTCTTCCAAAACCTCATGCCTTAGTGCTTGCAGTGTTTTTTGAAGCAGGCAGATAAGGGGGACAGTCAGGCTGACTAGTGCATCATCTGCACTCGCCATCCGCGTTGACTCATCAAACGCACGCAAAACGTGGCAGATATCCTTCATAGAGTTATTCGCCACTCATTACACTGGCAGTGGCTGCCCATTCATTATAGGATCCAATTCTAATTACTGGTTCTCACCAACATAGCTCTCCACAGCGCAGCACCCCCCTACATCTCCTCCCTTATTTATATTTATCGGCCTAACCGACTGCTGCACTCTGCAAACGACCTTCGACTAACCTCTGCACTAATCCGTACCTCCCACTCCCAACTCCAAGACTTCACCCGCGCTGCGCCAATCCTCTGGAATGCTCTACCCCAAGAAATTAGGACTATCCGCAATTTGGATGGTTTCAGGCGCTCCCTCAAAACACATTTGTTCACAGTGGCCTATCACATTCACTAATCAAAGTCATTCTATGTGTAATTCTGTGTGTGTAGCCCATTCACTATCTCCATGCATCCTCACTTCCTTAAAATGGCTGGACCATCATTGTAAAAACACCATTGTATATAAACACCTGTACTTTGTATCTCCCACACCTCATTGTAGATTGTAAGCTTTCACCAGCAGGGGCGGCTGATTTTGCTTTAATTATTGTATTGTTAACGTTGTTACTTATGACTCGTGTTTTGAAACTGTTAAACTGTAAAGCACTGCGGAATATTATGGCGCTATATAAATAAATAATATTATTATTCTTATTATAGAGGCCCACTCAGTAGTGGTGAAGTGTGAACGCCGCAAATTGCGAGTTGACTGCGCCTGATGCAGCTGATACTCCATTACTGTTGGCTGCTGCTCACACAACCGCTCCAACATATGTAACGAGGAATTCCACCTGGTGGGTACGTCACATATAATGCGATGTTCATGAAGGTGAAATCTGCGTTGCAGAGCTGCAATCAGCGATCTGGCCATGCTGGAACGTCGCAAGTGAGCGCACTCTAGGCGGACCTTGTGCAGCAGTGCATCAAGATCCGGATAGTCCCTCAAAAAACTCTGCACGACCAAGTTGAGCACATATGACAGACATGGTATGTGAGTGAGGTTGCCAAGGCCCAGAGCTGACACCAGATTTCGGCCATTGTCACACACTACCAAGCCTGCCTGTAGATTCTCTTCCAAAAACCACACGTCGCTCTCCTGCTTTATGGCATTACAGAGCTCCTGCGCTGTGTGGCTAAGATTCCCCATGGAAATTAATTTCAGGATGGCCTGTTGACATTTGGACACGGCTGTGCTCATATCGGTCGCAACAGGTAAACGTTCACGGGTCCATGTGGAGGTAGACCGTGACGGCTCCTGCAGCGATGATTCTGAGGAACTGGAATAGGAGGAGGAATCAATGTGTACAGACTTGATTCCTGCAATCCTTGGAGTTGGCAGAACACGTACAGCGCCACTCGCAAGATCAGTACCCGGCTGCACAACATTGACCCAATGGGCAGTGAGGGAAAGGTATTGTCCCTGGCCATGGGTGTTAGAACCCTCTTGTTAGGTTTTGTTTCAGTTTGCTGGTCACATGACCTTTTTTCCTATTTAGTCTGGCTCCGCCCTTCTGGCTTTGCTTGACTTCATTGTATTATCTACTGTTAAGCTAGCCGGGTGCTTAGGTGCCTTAATCTGTGAGTTTTGCTTGATGTTAGGATCACAAAGTATTTATTTTTCTGTTTAATTATCCATGCTACAATTTATGTTAGGAGGTGTCCACCTTTTCTCCCAGTCCCTAGATCTTGTAGGGATTACTCCCTCGCAACTATAGGTCTTCGTTCACACTAGATGAGGACTTTAGCGGGTCTGGTCGCAGGATCAGGTTCCCCGTTACATCGTAGGGATTCAGCTTAGTTGTATTGTAGGGACAGAATTCCCTTCTTTCCTTACTGGTTGTAGCAGATCATAACAATGGGTACTGGTCCACGCATCGGTGGTCAGGTGGACCTTGCTACTGAGGGCTTTTAGTAGCGCATGTTTAATTTTTCCCTCAACATGCTTTTGCAGACCAGGGACGGCTTGCCTGCTGAAATGAAATCGGCTTGGCACATTGTATTGTGGGATTGACAATGATATTCAGTTACGGAAACTGTCTGTCTCCACCAGCCTGAATCACAGCATTTCAAGGGACAGGAGTTTTGCAATGCCAGCATTCAGAGCCTGTGCTCGTGCATGGTTTGCGGAGTATGGCCGTCTTTTATCCCATGCCTGTGCTACCGCTGGCTGTTTTGTGGCCTGGGAGTGTGAGGATGACAGGGAACTTGCTGCTGTGTGTGGAATAACAGTTTGTCTCTGGACAACAGTGGCCGAGGTTCTTCCATGGCGATCCTGTGAGGAAGCATAACCAGCTGTGTGTGAGCTCGATGAAGAGGCTTCAACACAACCTGAAGATGTAGGTGCTGCTGTAGGTTGGCCTACATCTCCAGTGTGTCTTTGTAACTCAACTACGTGCTTTGTCCGAACATGTTTCCACATATTTGTGGTATTGAGGTGACTGACACTTTTAGCTATTTTTAATTTTTGATTACACAGCTTGCATTTCACATAGCAAATATCATGTGCAAGTGTGTGAAAAAAGGACCACGCAGTGCAAGTCCTGGGAGCGCACGTTTTGACTTTTGGAAGACAACTGCTCCGAACAGGTGCCAAACTGGAGGCTACAGGCAACCGAGTCTGCAGCCTAACTCTCCCTCCTGTTTGTACGTTGGGGCAATGTCTTCCTCTATCTTCCTTCTATCACTAACCATTTCTCTAGGCCTCTCCCAGCTTTCAACCAAAGTACTGGTTCTCACCCACAAAGCTCTCCACAGTGCAGCACCCCTCCTACATCTCCTCCCTCATTTCTATCTATCGGCCTAACCGACTGCTGCGCTCTGCAAACGACTTTCGACTAACCTCTGCACTAATACGTACCTCCCACTCCCGACTCCAAGACTTCTCCTGCTCTACGCCAATCCTCTGGAATGCTGTACCCAAGAAATTAGGACTATCCACAATTTGCATGGTTTCAGGCGCTCCCTCAAAACACATTTGTTCAGAGCGGCCTATCACATTCACTAATCAAAGTCATTCTATGTATTCTGTGTAAGTGTGTGTGTGTCTCTAGCCCATTCACTATCTCCATCCCTCAGTCCCTTAAGATGGCTGGAACATCATTGTAAATGCACCATTGTATATAAACACCTATACTTTGTATCTCCCCCATCTCATTGTACATTGTAAGCTGTCACGAGCAGGGGCGACTTATTTAGCTTAAATTATTGTATTGTTAACGTTGTTACTTATGACTTGTGTTCTGAAACTGCTAAACTGTAAAGCGCTGCGGAATATGATGGCGCTATATAAATAAATATTATTATTATTCCTCTGAGCTGCTCCCACCACCTTCCTGTTCTTCATGCCATGTTGGGTATTGGACCTCATCATCTCCACTACCCTCTTCCAACACCTGCTGTTGGGTGGTCTGGCCAGCACCATGCTCAACAGAAACTGGCACCTGGGTCTCATCATCATCATCAGATGCGTTCTGCGGTGTGCTGACCATCGGCACTGTCTCACCCGCCTCTTCAGATTCAGAGAGACACAGCTGTTGCGCATCACTGCATACTCCCTCTTCTTCACATTACAGAATGCTGCTTGGCTGGGCCCCTGTTTGCAAGCCAATAGATTCTGAGAACAGAAGCAGACACTCAGCTGGCTCCTGTACAGAACTCTCTGACTGCCTGGGCAATTTGCCAGGCGGTGAAGAGACAGATGGTTGCCCAACAGTGCTGTGGTCCTGAGAGGAGGTGGAAGCAATTGAAGTCGATGCATTGGCTGAGATCCAAACAACAACGGCTTCAATTTGTTCTTCCCGCAGCAGGGGGGTACTCCGAGCTCCTACAAAAGTGCGCATAAAGGAACGCTCACGGCCCGGGGAAAACTGGTGGATGCTGTGTCACTGGGGGCCGCAGCAGCCACAGAATCCCCACGTCCTCTCCCTGAAGAAACTCCACGACCACGTGCCTTACTCCCTGCCTTCTTCATCTTGGTAGATTGATAAAGAAAGTCTGAAAAGTTATAAGGCCTAAGTGTGGTTATTCCGCAGAGACTGCAGTGAACACTGCACACAACTGTTCAGTAGGTGTGAAAGGCCCCTTTGTGTACTTCTATAGTGTTTGCAACCAATGTATTGTATACGGATGGAAGCGCGTCACACTAATAGATTTTATTTATTTGTAATAGAATGGAGCAGCAACAATTAGAGAAAAATTTCAAGGATGTGCCAGTGACACACGCTCAGCAGACTACAACCAGCAGTGGTTGAAGAACTAACTGGAGCGTGATCTGCACTCCAAAAAGGAAAACCTCAGACTACAGTGAACACTGCACACAACTGTTCACTACCCAACGCGTCTCAGCAGGAAGGCAGTCTGTGCGTCAAAACAAAGGCGCAAGCATACATCCACGTACCCTGTTTATAAAGCTATATAAAAAAAATTATGTAGTAGTGACGCACACTTTATTGAGGTACAGTATTACATCGCCATTCACCATCTGTGGCTATGCAGTCTCATCTATATATACCTTATCTATCCGTTGTCATGCTTGCAAGTCGACAGTCAGGCATAAATAGCAATTTTCACTATGCACTATGCACTTTTTAAAGGTTATGTTTGTTAATAAACATGGTTATTGCCACATATTATGAGTATTACATGATGGAAATTGTATAATTTTGTATAAACTGTTTAGTGACATTATTCAGCAAATGTAACATTTTAGTAATGTCACAGATAACTTGTAATGCTGATGATGTTTTGAAGTCAGACATTCATTGTCTATACAATAAAAATGGTGTACATACTGTGACTTATCCATCATTAATGGATTCAGATATGTACTTGTATGCTTTTATGTACAACCGTATAGCAGATTCCTTAACTAATTTATTTTGTGGTTTGCATTGCTGTTCAACATGTTAATGTATGTGTTTATGTTTGTCAATTCTTTATTTATCTAGATATTAGTTTAAATGAAATCATCATCTTATGGTAGTAAAGGTTATCTTTCTCTTGTTTGAAGTATAGACATTTAAAATTGACAGGTAACAAGGAAATTACTTGATCTAGTATTTAAACATCCTCCTTGACCCTGGGCTCCAACACCGCCAGTTGTTGCTCGGAAGTGCTGTTAGCACAGTCAACACTTGCTCCTGTGTTACTGTGGTTCAGTAACGTCAGCTGGTCCTCGGTTGTGCCATTGGCTCTTTTCCTTCTGCTGCCCCTCCGGGTTCCAGCACAGTCAGCTGGTCCTCGTTACTTGCATTGGCTCTTGTACCTTCTGCTACCCGTCCGGGTTCCAGTACCGTCAACTGGTTCTCCGCAGTGCCTTTGGCCTAGGTGCCTCCATCTCGGTATCCGAGTTCCAGCAACGTCTGCTGGTCCTTGGTAGTGCTTTGGAGCACAGGTACCTCCTGCTTAGTAACCGTGTCCCAGTAACGTCAGCTGGTCCTCGGTTGTGCCATTGGCTCTTTTCCTTCTGCTGCCCCTCCGGGTTCCAGTACCGTCAACTGGTTCTCCGCAGTGCCTTTGGCCTAGGTGCCTCCATCTCGGTATCCGAGTTCCAGCAACGTCTGCTGGTCCTTGGTAGTGCTTTGGAGCACAGGTACCTCCTGCTTAGTAACCGTGTCCCAGTAACATCAGCTGGTACAAGATTGTGCTACAAATACAAGATACGGAACAAGAGACACAAGAACAATAAGCAGAAGATCTAAAAGCAGAAGAACATGAAGTATAAGACCAAAATGAAGAGCAAAATATATGCTCTAAATTCTAAGCAGAAGAAGACTAAGCAGTGTATGGGGGTGAGTCCGTTCCTCCTCGTGGTGCCCCTGGAAAATGCCTGCTGCTGCAGGCTAAACTGAACACGGACAAATACTGTTGTAATTTAAATCTTTTGTGACAGCAAGAACGGTAGGATGAAAAATTCATACTTTGACAGATTACAAGTACAGGATTCTCTGTCACAAATAAGAATATGATGAAGAAGATGAAGCAGAATATGAATAAGAATAATAGTTTAATAAGAAGAATATGAGTAATGTTAACAAAGATGAATAGCAAGAAGTTTAAGAAGAAGATAAAGAAGGTGAAGATGAAGAATAATTTGATGAAAAAGATGATGCTGCAGAAGATTATGAAGGAGAAAGTGTGTGAAAAGTTAAAAAGGTGAAGATGAAGAGCATGGAAGTTGTGTAATATACATATTTGCCAAAATATAAAAAACGTTAACATTGTCAATTTCTTCGTCAATCTGAACATCTTTAAAAAAAAAAATATTTATGCTATTCCATTTGATTGGGTTAAACATCTATGCCTTTAATGTCTCCTCAACCTTCCCCAATACATTCTACATTACTCTTTCTTGTTTTCCTTCATGTACAATTAACCAACAAGGCAAGAATGGGTTTTTTTTAATTTCGATATTTTGTTCCCATAGACTTACATGGGACTTCCGGTATCGGTATCGGGTATCGCCGATATTTTAGTGATATCGGCGATACCATTCCGATTCCGATACTTTAGGATATCGGAAAGTATCGCTCAACTCTACTAATGACATAGAATCATTGAGACCAGAGGGAGCAGGGAAACCCACCATAACATCTTTTACATTCTCTGACAGACCCTTCCGAAAAAGGGCTGCCAAAGCATTATCATTCCATTTGGTCAGGACTGCCCACCTACGGAATCTCTGACAGTATAACTCAGCGTCCTCAAGCCCCTGATTTAATGCCAACAAGGCTTTTTCAGCTTGATCAGTGACATTAGGTTCATCGTACAATAACCCCAGAGCCAGAAAAAATGCATCAACATTACTCAAAACAGGATCCCCATGTGTCAGGGAAAAAGCCCAATCCTGAGGATCGCCGCGCAGGAGAGATGACAATTTGAACCTGCTGTGCTGCGTTCCCTGAGGACTTAGGTTTTAAGGCAAAAAACAACTTACAGTTATTTTTGAAATTCAGAAATTTAGCTTGATCCCCTAAAAACAAATCTGGCATGGGGATCCTAGGTTCCACAACCGGCAACCCTGCAAGATAGGTAGCAATACTCCGAACTTCAGTGGCAAGCTGATCCACACGGCCAGACAACTGTGCAAACTCCATTGAGAGAAAAAAAAATCCTCAGCACCCAGAGAAAAAGAGGGAATGAAAAAAAATATATATCTCTGACAACTCTGACAACTTTTTTTTTTACACTATCTTTCCCTTCTGTGAGTACCATATAATTTTCAGTTTGGCCGGTGATACTGTTATGATTTGGTAGCTGAGGAGAGCAGGCAAAAAAAGGCAATACACCAGAGAGGTTGGAATCTACTGGATTGCAGTACCCTGACTAACCACCACAACTAAAGGAAGCCGTGGAGCGTACCTACATTGGTCCTAGACGCCTCGTCACAGCCTGAGAAGCTAACTACACCTAAAGATAGAAAGAGGAAAACTATCTGCCCCGGAGCACATCCCAAAGAACATAGGAAGCCCCCAAACATGTAATGGCGGTTAGACAAGAGGAAATACAGACACAGACAGAAAATAGTATGAGCAAACGTTGGGGCCCAATCTTCCTAGAAAGAAAAGGATAGGAAGGACACTTACTGCAATCCAAAAAACCCTAAAAAAATACCAACTCACTAATTACAAAAACACCTGAGATCACACGACCTCTACCACCTAAATTAGTTCTCTGGTGTAACAAAACTAAGCAACAGCCACTGAAAAAAACTGGAAAAGGCAAATGAACAAATAACAGTGGCTCAGATAAACTGAGAGGAGCACAAGCCCCGGAGGGGACCTGGCTGAACTCCACAGAAGTGCAGGACAAAATGCAAAAAGCAAGCACAAAAATAAAAGCAGAAAATATCTTATCTGTTAGCAGAAGATGCAGGCAAGACACAGCAAGCTTCCAAGTGAACCAGGAACTTAAGTTGAGACAAGAACAATTGATCACCGGCAACCCTGATGGGAGGGAACCTCCCTTATATAAGACCAGTCTGTAACACCTGATTGCCAATCTTCATTGAATAGTTCAGTACTGTTTGTAACCACCACCAATTTCTCCACCACTTTCCCAGCCTGGATGCCCTGCTGCAGAAAGCACGGTTGCTGTGTACTCATTTCTGCCGTTTTCACCCTGCAGGTCATCGACTTGCATCACTACAGTGTACTCTCGGCCTACCGGTTTAACCGTTTGATATGCGATGTGCCGACATGGTGGAATTCCACTCCGCACATGTTGCAGCAACTGTGGCAGCAGTGACGAGTCCTGGTGCTTTATGTCCTTTTGCATAGCTGGGTCAAGCAGTACAGAAGTGGTGTAAATCACACTTGCGAAGTGGGCACAGATGAAGGACCTCTGCATCCTTCTGCTCAAAATCGCTACTATGATCTTTAGCACTGACAATGCCATCATCAGCATCACTATTCCGATGATCTACAAGCTGGAGCACACTTTGAATAGTCTGCGGGAGGAGGAGTTGGTCCCAGAGGAAGAGGTGGAAGCAGAAGATGATGCAGAAGTGATAACAATATCTCTAAGTTCCAGACTGTTGTCACACATGTGGGTGCCATGGGAAGGTGGATTACAGCGATCAAAGGGGGCTCATGGTACAGAACAAACTGTTAGTTAAGGTGCAGGAGCCGAGGAACAAATAGAAGAGAACAAGGAGGATGAGGTGATGGACGCACAACAGTCAGGACATGAAGAGTATAATGATCCCTTCTCTGTTGTCCGTGGTTGGCGGGAGGGGACAGAGGAAACAAGCTTGAGTGTTACCCTGCCACCAACAAATCATGGACTTGGACCTCATGGAAGCACCTGACACATGAGTGCATTCTTGCTGCACTATTTGCAACATGATGCCCATATTGTTACTATTACAAATATTGTTGACTACTGGGTTGCCACTCTGCTAGATCCACAGTGCAAGACTAAATTTTGCCAGATGCTTACCCCCCCTGGAAAGGGAAGCATGCATGCTGGAGTATTGAAACTCGCTTGTAGACAATCTTAAGAGTGGTTTTCCCAGACAGCAGTGAGGCACAAAGTGTGCATCACAGTTATAGACTTACAACCTCGGGAACATTGAGTCAGCAATGTAAAAACATTGGAAGCAGCAGCAGGGTAACTGGAAGAAGCAATTTCTGTGAGTTGTTTCACACATTTTTAGACCAGCCCATGCACCAGCAGAACAGAGTACAAGTTTGATACACTGTGAATGACTGGAAAGGATGGTGCAGGAGTATCTCGAGCTCAATATCAATGCCATCACAAGAAATTTGGAACCTTTTGCATTTTGGTCTTCTAAAATGGAAGAGTGGCCTGGACTTGCTTATCATGCCTTGGAGGTTTTCTCATGCCTGGCAGCCAGCGTTCTCTCAGAATGTGTCTTCAGCGCTGCTGGTGGTGTCTTGATGGATAAGCGCATCTGGCTGTCCGTTGACTGGGCAGACTACGTGATGGAGAAGTTTTACAGTCTATGACACCTTTGTTGTGGCTTCTGTACCTGCTGTTGCTACTGCTGCTGATGTTACAAACAATTTTTTGAAATGTGGAGACTCCAAGTTGGGTCTCCATCTGGTGGGTTGCCTGTAGTGGAAGAGGTATCAGAGCCCCATTATACTTTTTCTACTCTGGAGAAATTTATTTCACGTTTAGTGGTGTGTGGCAATAATTTTTTTTTAAATGTTTGGACTCTAAGTTGGGTCTCCTTCATGTGTTTTGCCTGTAGCAGTAGGCCTCTGAGACCAGCAGGTCTGCAGTTACTTCCAGTCAACTACCTGTGTTACTACTAGTGTTGAGCGATATTGCTCGATATCTAAAAATATCGTATCGAAATTGTATCGCCGATAGCACTAAATATCGTCGATATCCGATTTCGATACCGGAAGTCCAATGTAAGTCTATGGGAACAAAATATCGAAATTAAAAAAAAACATTCTTGCCTTGTTGGTTAATTGTACATGAAGGAAAACAACAAAGACTAATGTAGAATGTATTGGGGGAGGTTGAGGAGACAATAAAGGCATGCATGTTTAACCCAATGCATTGGAATAGCATTAATATATTTTTTTTTGGAAATACGTTTGGATTGACTAACAAATTGACAATGTTGTTAACCTTTTTTCTATTTTGGCAAATATGTATGTTTCACAACTTCCATGCTGTTCACCTTTTTAACTTTTGCCAGTGCCACACTTTCTCCTTCATAATCTTCAGCAGCAGCATCATCTTTCTCATCAAATTATTCTTCATCTTCACCTTCTTAATCTTCTTCTTAAACTTCTTGCTATTCATGTTTTTGTTTACATTACTCATATTGTTATTATTAAACTAATTAATCTTCTTCATATTCAAATTCTTCATCTTCTTCCTCTTCATCTTCTTCATCATATTCTTATTTGTGACAGAGATTCCTGTACTTGTAATCTGTAAAAGTATGAATTGTTCATCCTTCCGTTCTTGCTGTCACAAAAGATTTAAATTACAACAGTATTTGTCCGTGTTCAGTTTAGCCTGCAGCAGCAGGCATTTTCCAGGGGCACCACGAGGAGGAACGGACTCACCCCCATACACTGCTTAGTCTTCTTCTGCTTAGAATTTAGAGCATATATTTTGCTCTTCATTTTGGTCTTATACTTCATGTTCTTCTGCTTTTTGATCTTTTGCTTATTGTTCTTCTGTCTCTTGTTCTGTATCTTGTAGTTTGTTTTAACCTTCTTTGTCCTGTTGGTGATCTTCTTCTGGGTAATCTTTTATTTTTTCTTTGTGATGGTGTTCAGGCTGGTTGGCTTCATGCTCGTCGTCCTTGTTGTCGTCATCTTCTTCTGGGTGGTCTTTAATGTCGTCTAATTTCCGAGAAACAGCTGACGTTACTGGAACCCTGACGGGTATCAGATGGAGCAAGAGACAATGGAGGTAACGAGGACCAGCTGACTGTGCTGGACCCCGGACGGGTAGCAGAAGGAAAAGAGGCAATGTCACAACCGAGTACCAGCTGACGTTACTGTGACACGGTTACTAAGCAGGAGGTACCTGTGCTCCAAAGCACTAACAAGGACCAGCAGACGTTGCTGGAACTCGGATACGGAGATGGAGGCACCTAGGCCAAAGGCACTGGGGAGAACCACTTGACGGTACTGGACCCCGGACGGGTAGCAGAAGGAAAAGAGGCAATGTCACAACCGAGTACCAGCTGACGTTACTGTGACACGGTTACTAAGCAGGAGGTACCTGTGCTCCAAAGCACTACCAAGGACCAGCAGACGTTGCTGGAACTCGGATACGGAGATGGAGGCACCTAGGCCAAAGGCACTGGGGAGAACCACTTGACGGTACTGGACCCCGGACGGGTAGAAGAACACACCCATGAAAATGTAAGTTGACAGGACGCAAGCCGTCCGCAGTTACCGAATCACACAGTCCTACAGTGGGTGCTTATCCTATTGTCACAATGGAAACCGCCTTTATTTACATATCCCACAGCACACATAGGAATCACCTAAACTGCAGGCACCATAGAGTCGGCTAACCCGAATGCAACACGACAGCACAACTTATTGGAGGATAATTGATGTTCACACTGCCAGGAAACAGCTGTCGTGCTGTAACCAGGCTGGCCAGGAGTCAGTACCCCTGCCAATTACTTACGAGCAACAAATGGCGGTGTTGTAGCCCAGGGAGTAGAGTTCAGGTGGTAGAAAGATGAACATAACAGGAGACATGGAAAACGTTGCCAAACAGTTATTTAATCTGAAAACGGACAGGCAAATTCAGGTGAGATCCATGCCTTGTTCATTTTCAGAAAAGTAAGCCGGTCTACATTCTCTGAGGATAGTCGCATGCGACGGTCTGTTACTACACCACCTGCAGCACTAAAGACACGCTCAGATAATACACTGGCAGCAGGGCAAGCCAGCACCTCCAATGCATACTGGCTAAGCTCTGGCCATGTATCCAACTTAGAGACCCAAAATTTGAAAGGGGAAGAGGCATCTGGGAGTACACTTAGAGGGAAAGCCAAGTAGTCTGTCACCATCTTACGGAAACGTTTCTTCCTGGTGACTGGAGCCGTCTCGGATGGTGTAGACCTTGCTGGCGCTGTCACAAAACTTTGCCACATTTGTAACATACAGTTCTTGCCCTGTGCAGAGGCGCTGCTTCTGATCCCTCTTGTTGTAGAGGTGTCTACACTGCCTCGACGCACAGAGCTGCTTTGTAAAGCAGTAGCAGCAGCAGCAGCACCTCTCTCGGCTGGAATGTACAACAGTATGGATTGCACCAGTGTGTCTTGGTACTCCTGCATTTTACGGTCCCGGTTCACCGGTGTGATGAGGGTTTGTAAATTGTCCCGGCAGCGAGGGTCTAGGAGGGTGTACACCCAATAATCTGACGTGGTGAGAATGTGGGCGATGCGGCGGTCGTTTCTCAGGCACTGAAGCATGAAATCAACCATGTGCTGCAGACTCCCAACTGGCCAACAAAGGCTGTCCTCTGGAAGAGGCGTCATCTCTGTCTCCTCTGCATCACCCCACCCTCGCTCTACATACTGACTAGAGCGTTGTGTACCTCCCTCTGTAGGGATTTCTTCCTCCTCCATTGACTCCTCCTCCTCACAAAGTGAGCCCTGCCCAGCCCTTTGTGAGGAACCACGTTGCGCTGACTGTCCTGAAGGTAATTGAATTTGTGACTCCTCATCCTCCACCTCTTCCAAAACCTCTTCCTTTAGTGCTTTCAGTGATTTCTGAAGCAGGCAGATAAGGGGGACAGTCATGCTGACTAGTGCATCATCTGCACTCGCCATCCGCGTTGAGACATCAAACGCCCGCAAAACGTCGCAGATGTCCTTCATAGAGGCCCACTCAGTAGTGGTGAAGTGTGAACGGCGCAAATTGCGAGTTGATTGCGCCTGTTGCAGCTGATACTCCATTACTGCTGGCTGCTGCTCACACAACCGCTCCAACATATGTAACGTGGAATTCCACCTGGTGGGTACGTCACATATGATGCGATGTTCAGGAAGGCGAAATCTGACTTGCAGAGCTGCAATGCGCGATCTGGCCATGCTGGAACGTCGCAAGTGAGCGCACTCTAGGCGGACCTTGTGCAGCAGTGCATCAAGATCCGGATAGTCCCTCAAAAAACTCTGCACGACCAAGTTGAGCACATGTGCCAGAAATGGTATGTGAGTGAGGTTGCCAAGGCCCAGAGCTGCCACCAGATTTCGGCCATTGTCACACACTACCAAGCCTGGCTGGAGATTAGCTGACAAAAACCGCACATCGCTCTCCTGCTTGATGGCATCCCAGAGCTCCTGCGCTGTGTGGCTTCGATTCCCCATGGGAATTAATTTCAGTACGGCCTGTTGACGTCTGGCCACGGCTGTGCTCATATCGGTCGCAACAGGTAAGCGTTCACGGGTCCATGTGGAGGTATACCGTGACGGCTCGTGCAGCGATGATTCTGAGGAACTGGAGTAGGAATCAATGTGTACAGACTGGATTCCTGCAATCCTTGGAGTTGGCAGAACACGTACAGCGCCACTGGCAAGATCTGTACCCGGCTCCACAACATTGACCCAATGGGCAGTGAGGGAAAGGTATCGTCCCTGGCCATGGGTACTGGTCCACGCATCGGTGGTCAGGTGGACCCTGCTACTGACGGCGTTTAGTAGCGCATGTTTAATGTTTCCCTCGACATGTTTTTGCAGAGCAGGGACAGCTTGCCTGCTGAAATAAAATCGGCTTGGCACATTATATTGTGGGACTGCCAATGCCATAAAGTTCCTGAAACTGTCAGTCTCCACCAGCCTGAATGACAGCATTTCAAGGGACAGGAGTTTTGCAAGGCCAGCATTCAGAGCCTGTGCTCGTGGATGGTTTGCCGAGTATGGCCGTCTTTTATCCCATGCCTGTGTTACCGATGGCTGTTTTTTGTTCTGGGAGTGTGACGTTGACTGTGAACTTGCTGCAGTGGGTGGAATAACAGTTTCTCTATGGACAACAGTGACCGAGGTTCTTCCATGGAGAACCTGTGAGGAAGCCGAAACAGGTGTGTGAGAGCTGGAGGTAGAGGCTCGAATATGACCTAAAGATGTAGGTGCTGCTGTAGGTTGGCCTACATCTCCAGTGTGTCTTTGTAACTCAGCTACGTGCTTTGTCCGTACATGTGTCCACATATTTGTGGTATTCAGGTTCCTGCTATTTTTACCTCTTTTAACTTTTTGCTTACACAGCTTGCATTGAACATAGCAAATATCATCTACAAGTCTGTCAAAAAAGGACCACGCAGTGCAAGTCATGGGAGCGCCAATTTTGACAGTTCTAAGAGAACTGCTCCCAACAGGTGCCAAACTGGAGGCTACAGGCAAGCGAGTCTGCAGCCTACCTCTCCCTCCTCTTTGTACCGTTGGGACAATCTCTTCCTCAGAGCTGCTCCCACCACCTTCCTGTTGCTCACGCCATGTTGGGTCTCGGACTTCATCATCTCCACTACCCTCTTCCAACACCTGCTGCTGTTGGATGGTCTGGGCAGCACCATGCTCCACAAAACCTGGCACCTGAGTCTCATCATCATATGATGCGTTCTGCGGTGTGCTGTCCATCGGCACTGGCTCACCCGCCTCTTCAGATTGAGAGAGACACAGCTGTTGCACATCACTGCATACTCCCTCTTCTTCAAATTGCAGAATGCTGCTTGCCTGTGCCCGTGTTTGCGAGCCAACAGATTCTGAGAACAGAAGCAGAGACTCAGCTGTCTCCTGTACAGAACTCTCTGACTGCCTTGGCAATTTGACAGGCGGTGAACAGACAGATGGTTGCTCAACAGTGTTGTGTTCCTGAGAGGAGGTGGAAGGAATTGAAGTCGATGCATTGGCTGCCATCCAACCAACAACGGCTTCAATTTGTTCTTCCCGCAGCAGGGGGGCACGCCGAGCTCCTACCAAAGTGCGCATAAAGGAACGCTCACGGGGATAAATGGTGGATGCTGTGTCACTGAGGGCGGCAGCAGACGCAGAATCCCCACGTCCTCTCCCTGCTGAAACTCCACGGCCACGACCACGTGCCTTACTCACTGACTTCTTCATCTTGGTAGATTGATAAAGAAAGTCAGAATAGTTATAAGGCCTAAGTGTGGTTATTACGCAGAGACTGAAGTGAACACTGAAACACAACTGTCCACAATCTGTGAAAGGCTACTCCTTTGTCTACTTCTATAGTGTTTGCAACCAATGTATTGGATACGGATGGAAGCGCGTCACACTAATAGATTATATTTATTTTAAATGGAATGGAGCAGAACCAATTGGAGAGAAATGAAAAGGATGAGGCACTGAGACACGCTCAGCAGAGTACAAGCAGCAGTGCTTGAACAAGTAACTGGAGCGTGATGTGCACTCAAAAAATAAAAAACACAGACTGAAGTGAACACTGAAACACAACTGTCCACAATCTGTGAAAGGCTACTCCTTTGTCTACTTCTATAGTGTTTGCAACCAATGTATTGGATACGGATGGAAGCGCGTCACACTAATAGTTAAATTGCATGGAGCTGCAAGAATTACACTGAAGGAAAAAAAAAAATTGTCTGTGAGTGACATGTGCAGATGCCTACAGACAGCGTTGCATGCAGAGCAAACTGCAGCGTCACCTGCACTCACACACACCTTGCAGAGCTGTTAAAACAACACTGCAGGCAAAAGGAAGCTTTACACAGCGGTTGGTGCTAGCCTGCCTACAGCACAGTACACTAAATCGCAATCTCTAACTGTCCCTCAGAGTCAGCACAGCAGCGTTCTGTCCCTTACTGAATTCACAGCACAGTGACGCTAAAATGGCGGCGGCGCCTTTTATAGTGCATTCTGACATCATTTCAGCATCCAATCACAGCCATGCCATTAGTTAACATGACCGCAGCAGTACAGGATGTGCCCACACTTCTTAGGATTCCTCATTGGCTGACTAAAATCACATTGCCTCGCAAAGAATTATGGGAACTTCCGATTCCGGTATTCGATAAGACGAAAATATCGAAACGAATTATCGAAAGGCCGATAGAGCTAATATCGGCCGATAGCCGATATTTACATTATCGTATCGCTCAACACTAGTTACTACCCTTAAATGTTTCTAACAATAGCAGTCTACGAAGCTGACTTTTGTGCCACCTGAGTGTGGCTGAGCATAAAAGCAGTTTGAACTGTTGCATGAGGTATTAGGGCTCCCAGCACAGCAGGCTTACACTGGTCCCTCACCCATCTCATCTTAGTTCAAGCTTAAATTCAAAGCTGTAAATGCTGGCCCAGACCTTTATACCTCATGCATGGCCCATAGTTTGCTGCTGCTGCGCTATTATCAAATTTCTACTGTGGGTCAATTGATGCCACTTTTCCTGGTGTCTGCCCCTAATTTTTGGAAATGTTTGGACTCCAAGTTTGGTCTCCTTCATGTGTGTTGCCTGAATTTTGAAGGGCTCTCAGAGGACCAGGCCTACACCTGTAACTCATCCACCTGTCACTGATGCAGCAGCAAAAAAGGCAAATACAATTCTAGGATGTATCAACAGAAGCATACAGTCTAGATCACGTGAGGTCATTATTGCCCTCTACTCCTCTTTGGTCAGACCTCATCTGGAATACTGTGTCCAGTTTTGGGCACCACATTTTAAAAAAGACATCAACAAACTGGAGCAAGTTTAAAGGAGAGCCACCAGAATGGTGACCGGTCTGCAAACCATGTCCTATGAGGAACGGTTGCAGGATTTGGAATGTTTAGCTTGCAAAAAAGAAGACTGAGAGGAGACTTAATAGCTGTCTACAAATATCTCAAGGGCTGTCACATTGTAGAAGGATCAACTTTATTCTAATTTGCACAAGGAAAGACTAGAAGCAATGGGATGAAACTGAGTGGGAGGAGACACAGATTAGATATTAGAAAAAACTTTTTGACAGTTAGGGTGATCAAGGAGTGGAACAGGCTGCCACGAGAGGTGGTAAGTTCTCCTTCAATGGAAGTCTTCAAACAGAGGCTGGACAGACATCTGTCTGGGATGATTTAGAGAATCCTGCTTTGAGCAGGGGGTTGGACCAGATGGCCCAGGAGGTCCCTTCCAACTCTACCATTCTATGATTCTATGATCAATGTTTAAGCTAGAAATGCTGGTCCAAGCCCTGTCCCAGGCTCTGTCCTATGAATCCATAGTGTTCAATTATACTATTTGAACTCTGGGTCGATTGATGCCACTTTTCCTGGTATCTGCCCCTAATATGAGCTTTTTTGGCAGCTTTTTGCCCCCCCTGAATTTTTTGAGACGTTTGTCGAACGGAACCAAGGTTCAAGGTTCGCTCTTTTTTATTCCTCAGCTGGCGACTGTGCTATAAATAAATACATTTTAGAAGAAAATGACGTAAGATCTGTTCTATTTTTCATAACCAGCATGGCAAAACTGACAGCTGTAGGCTGCAAGCCTCAGCCGTCAGCTTTATTGTGGATGGTTATCAAGAAAAGAGGGGTACACATGCCATTTTTTAAAATATTTAAATAATTTAAAAAAATGGCGTGGAGTCTCCCCCATTTTTGACAATCAACCAAGCTAAAGCAGGCAACAAGGGGCTGGCAATTTCAGGCTGGCAAGGGGCCACGGATATTGGCCCCCCCAACCTAAAAATAACATCCAACAGCTACCACACAACAGACGCATCCATTTGCAGCATTTAATAGATGCTCCATTTCTGGGCGGCTGCATTCTGAAAAAATACATGGACATGTGAGCTGTTCTATAGAATATAGGTACGAGATCAAACTATGCAAAACGCAGATTGAACTCGTAAACAAAAAATGACGTATGAAACATTTCTAAACTATGATAGTTCTGGCATAAATGGAGGAAATAAGATCCTCTTATCAGCTCATTAAGCAACATCATCTTCTCATGTGGAAAAATCAAACTGGCCAACAATGTGACAAGACTACCCTCCTCATTGTCATCCGTTATTATAACCCAGTCATTGTCATCATCATCCACTGCTTGTCATACTGCAACCACTGTTCCTCCATTCCATCATCAGTTATCTCTTTCAGATTGTGTAGCCAGGAGACAATAATATGCAACATGTCATCAGCTTGTGGGCCAAGCAACCTCTCATCTGGCCAAGTTGTTTCTGCTGCAGCTGTCTCTGCACCACTTTGTTGATTCTACTGCTTTTAGGCAACTAATGGCATGGACTCAACCTCAGTGGAGGAATACTAGCTGTAATTATTTCTCCAAGGAAGCCACCCATGCCTTGTACTCTTACATTCTGGAGAACCTGGGTTGCTTCTGGAATTTTCATTGTGCATCAAGGTTTACTCCACCATCAACAAAAGGAACAATTACAGATAGAGACAGAATATTTCTTTCTTGGTCCACTACGTTAATGTTTTGTGAGGCAGCAGTGCCTTTGCAGCATAATGACGAGGCTGGGTATTGACACATCTACGGTGGGCAGGTCTGGTTCCAACATTAAATGGCGCTTATCTACCTCCACCACATGATTCTTATTGGACATCTTCCAAACCCCAGAAGCAATAGGGTTGAACATTGCTTCCACGCCTCTTTCTTTCTTTCAAATGTATAAGCTGAAGCGCTCCCATACTGATGTAAACCTGATGAGCCTGGACGAGCAGAACACAATTGAGGAGTTGCTTGCAAATTGCATATGGAGTGGTTTCATGAGTGCAAGGACTGTATTAAAGCCAAATGTTACCAGTGACTCCATTATGTTCTGTCAAGATTCCGCATTACAATCCCTGCCAAATTACATAAATGTCCAGGGCAAACCCTTTCACATATGAATAAAAATATTTTGCTTTTAGCATTAATGATAAGACTCATCGAGTATAATTACTACATATTAATATTCAGGAATCTGAAGAGTGGATGATAGGTATCCTAAATTACGCCCTGTTTATTTCTCAGGTTCAGCCTCCAATACTGATCTTTCCGGGTATATATTTGCCTGTGGAAAAATTTTCATAGATATTGCAAAGGCTTCCAGCTCCACACGAACCTTGTCATCTTGGTGAGTCTTTTTTATAGTTATGCATGGTACTATCACACCATTCTGGCGAAACGTTATCATAATGAATTAAAAATAGTCAATTTACGAGTTAACATCTGATATACCAGGGTGCTACAGCGTTATATATGGATATTGGTCATTGTTTCATAAGCTTCAGTGCCAAGACCGAATTCTTTGTCTTCTTTAGTATTAGTTCAAGTTGTAGCTTGAGCCTTTTGATGGCTCAAATCAGGATGATTTCATGGCTGAAAACAGTATACAGGGCAGTATGCCATCACCTTATAATCTATAAGGATCTAACACTTGGGAGCTCCACCAATTTTGAGCATAAACGGTGCTTTATGGGGGTCAGAGGAAATCAAAACTGAGGCAGCTTTATTCTCTGGCTCAGTAGGTTCCCAACGATCATGAAGTTATGACATACCATAACATATCACTTTATAAGCTGGAATTATTAGTCTGATCCTTCATGTGTTAAAGGAAACCTGACTGCTGGTAAATGTCCTAGAGGACTTTAAGGAACGTTTCAGTCAAACATTTCTGGCTGAAATCATACAGCCACTGCCTGATTTTAAGTAGATCCTCTACAAAATCTTCCTCAAAAACTGCTTGGAAAACTCATGCTACTCATTTCAATGAGAAATCCTCTTTTTCTCAACTGAAGTTATGTGCACACTGAGGTTTTTAAAGAGTTTTTGGAGCAGAAACTGAGCTGTAATTGCCTTAAAGTGGAACCTGGTGGAAATTTCTCCAAGCTTGGCACTCTCCAAATCAAAAGACTACAAACTTCCAAAACTCTTCAAAATTAATTCAGGGAAGAAAAATGTCTTCTAAGCTCCATGCACACTGAGTTTTCAGCATGGTGGGAATTATGTTATGAGCTGTTATCTAGCAGCACACTCGCCTATCTGGACACCATGTCCAACTGAAGCACCTCACTAAGGAGGCCACTTATGTAAGCTAAATATTGAGTTATGTTATACACTTGTTATCAAAAGATGAATGTATAATGATGAACTTACCCAGTGTGAACTCCTGAAGAACCTACTTTAGGGGAAACATGCCTAGTTAAGCATACTTTGTATATTTATTTTATCCAGCTTTCTTACAAACCTTTGGGTTCGTTATACTTTATACATTTATTTTATCAATTTACGGATTAGGCTGAGTATTCAGTCTCAGCAATCTGATGAGATAGGGCTTAATAAAATTAATTTTGCTGACTTTTTTTGGTATTACATATATATATATATATATATATATATAATTGGATTATGCTACACAATTTTCTATAGATTGGTATATCCTTAATATATCTAGGCCTGATGGCAAATATAAGGGCATGTAAGTATTTGTATCAAGCATTATTGACTAGACTAAGGAACCAAATGTAGACCATTCTATATAGCCAGTGTCGGACTGGGGTGGTAAGGGCCCACCAGTAATATTTACTCTGCGGGCCCACTGTTTAGCTACATGTATATATTACATTACCCTAATTCACAAATTTACCTCTGCTGCTATAAAATAATAAACTAGGTACCCTATTGAATGAATGATGAAATACTGCTTTAGTCTGTACATAGTGTAAATGTATTGGGCCAAACACTGCTCATGTTGGGAAGTCTCAAAATGACAGAGAATTTTTTTTTTATAGTATGGCATAGTGACATGAGACATAATTAAAGAATTGTTCCCATTTTTGTTCGGACTTTTTTTCATTTTTGTACACAGGTCAATATTTTTGAAACCTATAAAGTAAGGACATCCTTCAATATGTCATCCCCAATCTTCAGAGGATTTCTTCTACTAGATAAGGAATAATCTGAAGAAGTTTCATTAGTCACATTTAAACTCACATAAACTATACATACAGTAATATGAATGCATAATGAAAAATTATTTTTACTATTTCAATATCAAATTGAAAAAAGTAAAACATTTTGTACCTCAATGAGACCATCCTCAGAATATGCTTAAATTGGTTTCTTTTTTTTTAGGTTTTCTTTGTCTTTGGTTGACTCCAACAGAGCAAGTAATAAAAATAGTATCGAATCCAAGTCGACCCGTACTCGGTGCAGACGTTATATTATCTATTAATGGATCAAATGTATCTAATATTCAAACTATTGCCTGGTTCCAATCCAGACAAGTCGATTCAAGCAAATTTATTGCTGGAGTAGTGTATTCTGGAACATCACCAATTAAGCCAAAAGGAACCATCGCCATTGCCATAGATGGTGCCGATACGTTAGCAAATGGTGACTTAAAGATTCCAAACTTCAAAAGAAATTATGTAAATTACTACACAGTTCTAGTGATAACTGAAGGGAACATAGAGACGGACACCATCATATTGATCAGTGAGTATACACAACATATCATCTGCCATGACAGATATATTGGATCTATCGCAGCAGACTAAGCGTTGTCAATGGAAAGGAATTGTCCACTACTCGGGCAGCCCCTTTTCGATGACTATATTCCCCCACGCAGAATAAAAACATTTTATAGTCATCTCACCGAAATTCCATTAATGTCGGCATATGGTCTCACAGGGCTCGTGCCATGTTGTTATGTTTTGTGAACCCTTCACCCAAACGTCGAATGCTAATGGAGTTCTCACATCCTTCAAAGGAAACTGCCGCTACCGTTCGATCATTTCCTCCAGAAGTCGGTTTCATCAAAAAGAAGTGAGAGTGAAGCTGCCCATTAGTGGCCATTGATTGGCTGGAGTGATCACATGATATAACAACGCTACTCAAGCTTTGGGAGACCCGGTGCTGACATCGCTGTAGTGGTGCCAGTATAAGGTGTTTATAGTTGAGAATTGGTTGTCCATGTGATGGACTTCTCCTTTAAGACGTCCTGATACTATGCTCCAAATCTCCTGCATAGGGGGAGCTTGAATATAGTAGAAAGCAATAATAAAATGCTCCTTTGCTCCCTCTACTGGTGGCTTCAGTCAAACACTTTTTTTTTCATGTCACTCTGGCTATGTAGAGGATTTGTATCTTTAAAATGAATGTGTCCTAATAAACCCATCTAGATAGGGGTTGTGGATATGAGTCAATTCCTTTCCTCGCACCAAGATCTAAATCCTCTGTTGAGTTTACAATTAATATTCCAGTTTCCTCCAGCCATCACTAGGGGGAGCTTAAATATAATAGAACTAAGTAATAAAGCAGTATGCAGAAAGCTCCCAGGCTCCCTTTATTGGTGGCTTCAAGCAAACACTTTTTTTCTTTATTTTTTACTTTGGCTATGTAGATTATTCAGAGCCTTCTATCTATAAAGCTTCCTTTAACATGAAGACAAGTACGGTATGTGATTGGCTGCTGGGAGCAAAACTTTTATTATTTAGTCTAGTTAATATAGTAGGGAAACTATGAAGTTAAAAGATAAGTAGGGTTGTATTTTCAATGAATTAGCTTAACAGAAGCTAATTATTCTTTTTCTAGCTTCTAACTCGTTGGCGATTTCCTCCAGCATCCTCCTCTTGGCAGCAGTGCTGTTCTCATCTCTCAGATTCCTCTGAAAGGGAATCGTCAGTAAGAGGTAAGTGGCCACATCTGCTCTAAAGCATCTCAGGCACTGCAGGATTCACGTATAGTAATTAGTGATAAGCGAGTATACTCGTTGCTCGTGTTTTTCCTGAGCACGCTCGGGTGTCCTCTGAGAATTTTGGCGTGCTCAGAGATTTCGTTTTTGTCACCGTAGCTGCATGATTTGTGGCTGCTAGACAGCCTGAATACATGTGGGGATTTCCTAACAAACAGGCAATCCCCACATGTATTCAGGCTGTCTAGCAGCCGCAAATTATGCAGCTGAGGCGACACAAACTAAATCTCCGAGCACGCCCAAATACTCGGAGAACACCTGAGCATGTTCGGGAAAACCCGAGCAACGAGTATACTTGCTCATCACTAATAGTAATACATAAAGACACAAATCATCCATATATTGTTTTGCTTTAAAAAAAAATCGGGGGTAAATAATCAAAAAGTAAGCAAATTTGCAATTTTATCCCAATATTAAGTTAGATGGCATAGCTGCAGTTTAAGAGTGAGCTAATGCATTTTATACATTCCCTTAAGGGGGCAAAAAATTATGAGAGTAGCAAACACTCAGTTGTGAGCAAAACTAGATCAGTATGGTTTTCAGACTCTAAAATTACAAAAAATATTAACATTTGTGAGTCCTCAGCGGTTGATACCTTTTAATGGCTAAATAAATAGATGGTAACAAATTGCAAGCTTTTGAGACTACTCAGGTCCCTTCATCAGGCATCTGTGCCTGATGAAGGGACCTGAGTAGTCTCAAAAGCTTGCAATTTGTTAACATCTTTTCAGTTAGCTATTAAAAGGTATCAACCACTGAGTACCCTCACATTTTTCAAATTTTAATATTACTGGCTAACACAGTACAAAGATATATATTTTTCCCATATCAAAAAGTATGTTGTCATTCTTTCACAGCAAGCAGAGATGTAGAGAATTTTATGGTATTTACAGAGGACTGGTTACAAGTACAGAAGAGGTCAGCACTTATTTGATTCCCTCTGTTCCCTTGAGTTTATTTTTTTTAAATCAGCCATTTGGATCCATAAAGGCTTTTTTTATTTAGTTTTACTTTTTACGATTGTTACCTAATAGGTGTTGCTCATAGGATAATTACCGTTGGCAGAGCAGCCTAAAGACACGCCCTAGAGGATTCTGCCTCCTAGTAAAGACCATATTTGCACTACGTAAAAATTCCCATATTTCTGGTACCATATAGCAGATTTATACAAAAAATACCAAAAATTATAGCACTCCCGGGAGGAGCAGAAATATTGTGAGAGCAAGCAATTGTCAATTTTGAGCTCATGATAGGTATAATAGAAAAAGGAGTATTAGGTGACTGGTAATGTAGGTGATGTAACCATCTATAATATATGATCAGTAGAAAATTCCTGATATTAGTTATTTTTTAGGAATTTCAGTGATATATTTTTTTTTTCCAACAGGACATTTCCTGCAGGATCCCTGGAATATATTGATTCATATGATTCAGTGTTATGATGTCTTTCCTCATGGCAGGGAGTAGACACAGGTTTTACCCAAATCAATTAATTGTGTATTTTAATAGTAACTTAATGAAATAAAAACAATATACTAAAATACTCTCACGCTCGTAAACATTAAAGAAGCTTTTATAAAAACTTGATTCCAGCTCACACAGTTGCTCTATGCTCATCCACCTGGGGCTCAGACATGGGCCTTGCCCTGGCCTCCCATCAAGGATAATAGAAAAAATTGGAGTCATGAGTAAGACAGCTTGGTTTAGTCGAAACGCGTCGACTGAGTCATGTCGACCATGTAAATTTTTCTTTTACATGCACTATATTTTCTTTTCAAAAATTAAAAGAAAAGGAAAATCCAGTCCTATTGAGCCGGACTCCCGTTTTTTCTACTATCATTAAAGAAGCTTGTTTGCGCCCTTCATCCATGTCTACCGCCAATGCAGCCTCGTTAGAAGAGTCTTGAAGACAGAGACTGTTTTGGAACCTTCCCTATTGCTTGTTGTAATACGCATTATCGCGTAAAGTT
The DNA here is from genome assembly GCA_033576555.1 of Oophaga sylvatica. Taxonomy (NCBI): domain Eukaryota; kingdom Metazoa; phylum Chordata; class Amphibia; order Anura; family Dendrobatidae; genus Oophaga; species Oophaga sylvatica. The sequence continues at coordinate 437,004,087 of JARQOD010000003.1, read as the reverse complement.
AGGATTTGTAGTTTTCAAGCAAATGGCACATCACTGCTGAAATGATCACGAGTATGTTGACCTTGTGGGAGGCAGTGACTAATTCATGTCACAGAGGAGAAGACTAAACATGTTGGGGTTAGGATAATAGAATGGAGAAAAAAAATCTTCTAACCATCAAATAATAGGATTGGTCACAGCAGCAGGAGGTGAATGAGCTGATCTTGAGTGAAGTGAACTGTACACTAATATCATTATTATATTAAGCAGAGGACTGCATATGGAATGAGAACATCATGGAATGCATAGAGATGAAAGAACATGTAGTCAATCAGATAATGGAAATGGTCACAGCAGAAGGAGGTGAGTGAGCTGATCTTGAGGAGGAAGTGACCTGTTCATTCCTATTTCAGTGAGAAGAGAACTATATGTAGTGGGTTTGGAGTAATAGAATGGACATAAAAAAGCCTCTAACCAATCCGATAATGGGAATGGTAACAGCATCAGGAGAAGAGTTTGCTGATCTTGCAGGAGGAAGTGACTTGTACACTAATAAAATTATTATATTAAGCAGAGGACTGCACATAGCAGTGAGAACATCACGGAATGGGTAGAGATGAAAGAACATGTAATCAATTAGATAACTGAAATGGTCACAGCAGCAGAAGGTGAGTGATCTGATCTTGAGGGAGGAAGTGACCTGTTGATTCATATTTCAATGAGAAGAGAACTAGATCTGGTGGGGTTTAAGTAATGGAATGAACATAAAAAAGTCTCTAACCAATCAGATTATGGGAATGATCACAGCAGTAGGAAAAAGGAAGAGTGTGATGATCTTGTGGGATGAAGTGACCTTTCCACTAATATCATAGTGAGTAGAGTAGTGCACATGGCAGTGAGAACATCATGGAATGGGTAGAGATGAAATAACATGTTATCAGTCAGATAATGGAAATGGTCACAGCAGCAGGAGATGAGTGAGCTGACCTTGAGGAAGGAAGTGACCTGCTCATTCATATTTCAGTGAGAAGAGAACTATATGTAGTGGAGTTGGAGTAATGGAATGGACATAAAAATGCCTCTAACCAATCAGATAATGGAAATGGTCACAGCAGCAGGAGAAGAGTTTGCTGATCTTGTGGAAGTGACCTTTCCACTAATATCATTATTATAGCAAGTAATGTATTACATGTGGAAATGAGAATATCATGGAATGAGTAGACATGGAACAGCATGTAATCAATCAGGTAATGGAAATGGTCACAGAAGAAGATTGTGGTGATCTTGAAGCAGGCAGTGACTTGTCCTCTTGTGTGATTACATTAGTTAACAGAGGAAATGTCATCGGACATAAACTATAATTGCAGTTTACTGAGTAAAACATTTCTTAGGAGGACTCTTCCAAATTTTATGTGAATGAAATGTCACAAAGAAAATCCCTCCAGACTAAAATAATCAATAAAGTTAGAATAATAAGCAAGGAAAGAGATCACAAAATCAGAGAACTGAAAATGCCTTTTCATTAGCCCGATAGACAATTAAATATCCCAATGATTATTCTAAACCAAATTAAAAAAAAAAACTTTTATTACATATCGCTGGCAAAAGAAATGATCCAGTGGATGGATGGACTACTATGAAACATTGTTACCTCAATACTGTAGTTATTGTTCCTACTGCAAAAAAATGTATTGCACAGTATTAGCCAATCTTAGTATCACTAGGTAATATTATGACAAATGTAACAAAACATGTATCTGTGTATAAGTTATGATCCAGATCACACATCGAATAAATACCATCAAATGGCAAAATATGAACTGAGCCCAATTACTGCACGGACCCGAGCAGCAGCTAAGGGTGCCTCCTCTATCAAGAGATGTCCGACTTTGGCACATGCGTGTCACACAGTCACCCATCGTCATTATCAACATTTATTATAAAATTCTAATCTACATAAATAAAATTTGTTTAGTCCTTCCCCCAAGGACTCCTTACCAGTTTCTCAATGTTTGTCTTATCCTTACATATACACTATTAGGGCACATTGGGGAAAAAATGGTGGCTCCTTAAAAGAGGTCCTACTTTGGCACATAAGTTTATCATCTAATATAATAAATTGACACACTGAAAACTTCATTGATCTTATTTTTACAAGCATTTGCTATTTTTTTAAGCATTTGTAAACTGTGATCAGATATTAACCCTTTCTCCAAGGGCGATTTTCGTTTTTTTCCCGTCTTTTCTCTCCCTTTTTCCAAAAACCATAACTTTTTTATTTCTCCTTCAACATGGCATGTTTATCACCACTAGTGTGGTAGGATAGTCTTTTAGGTCCCCATGTATCCACAACACCCCAATTTTCCAACCAGTGTACGCTGGTTTATACCAGGCTGGCTCGTACCAGGGTCACAAGACTCCCTGAGTCCAGTAGGGCCACAGCTGGGGTGCCCTCCACCTCAATCTCACACAAATGTTCCATATTGGGACCCTCCGGGGTGCCCATCGCACAAATCGGTTTGGCATAATGGGATTGGCGGTACCCAAAATTTGTGTCCATGGGCTCAGCCAGGTGGGGGCAATCAGCTCTCATATGGCCTGGCTCCTGGCACCGCCATCAGACTATGGGGCCCCTTTCTTCCCCAGACAAGTCTTGAGAGGCCTTCCTGGGCTCTGCTCACCGAGCCAGGGGTGGAGACTTAGGGAACCTTCCTGTCACCTTCAGGTGAGTCCCTCCCTGTAGCTCTTTGGTAGCCCTATATTGTTCTATGAGGTTTATCATCTGGAGGGCATTAGTAGGGGATGACTGGCCAACCCATGATTGGAGGGTGTGGGGCAAAGCCCTCCAAAATGTATCAGTCATTATGCGGTCCAGCATGGCCGTGGGAGAAAGTATCTTAGGCTGCAACCACTTTTGAAATAAGTGCAACAGGTCATAATACTGGGACTGAGCCGGCTTGGAGGGGTTAAACTCCCACTGGTGTACCCGCTGGGGCCGGACTAACACATTTACCCCAAGACGTGCCAGTTCCTCACCTTAACGATCATGTAGGTCGCCTTTTGCTCAGTGGGTAGGTCCTGATAGGCTTTCAACGGTCCTGGGGCCAGAAATGGAGCGATGACTTCTGCCCAATTGTCCAGGGGTAGTTTCTCCTGCTCAGCCACTCCTTCGAACATCTCCAGGTATGTCTCAACTTTGTCAGATTTCTCAATTTTGGGAATCGCTGTACAAACTGCTTTGTCTGTGACGCCGTGATGTGCTGTATCAACAGCCGGTTGGTTTCCTGCTGCTGTTGATTAAATATCAGCTGCTGCTGCGTAATCTCTTGCTGCTGTCGCATGGCCTCCATAAGCATTTTCACATTGGTCTCCATTTCTGAAGAGTTCCCCAACTGAGTCTTCGCCACTCTTTTTACCCAGGACATAAGCTGGAGTCCAGAGCAAAAATAAGCAAAAACAGCCCGGCCTCACTGCGTATGCCGGCATTCAAGCAACAAATATGTAAGGATTTGCTCTGGTAGGCAGTGGCAGAGCCACAGTAATAAGTCAACACACAGGCTTAGAGTCCAACCTCAGTGGTTTAATGACACTTTAAACAGTAGGTAGCAGAAAGTAAGGAAAAAAACACAAACATTCTCTAACTTGGAGAACCACTAACTAAGTGGCTGCCTGGTCAGCAGCGTCCATCAGTTGCTATTCCCAGGCTTCCTATGAGTCTGGTCGCAAAACCTTTGCAGCACGTGTAGTCCAACAGAACAAGTTCAGACTGACACCAGCCTAGGTCCTCACACCTTGCACACACACCATGTGCCAAACAACAATCTCCATTACATAGTCCATAACCACACCCACAGCACAGGTGTGATACACATCACATGGATTGATCACGCGATCGTGACATCATTGCAGGTCCTCAACTTTAGGGAAAATCCCGGGCAAATTTTATCCTGCTGGGAGAAATATATCTTCCATCCAGCACTACACCGTTTGCTGCACCACATAATATATATACAGTACAGACCAAAAGTTTGGACACACCTTCTCATTTAAAGATTTTTCTGTATTTTCATGACTATGAAAATTGTACATTCACACTGAAGGCATCAAAACTATGAATTAACACATGTGGAAATATATACTTAACAAAAGTGTAATAACTGAAATTATGTCATATTCTAGGTTCTTCAAAGTAGCCACCTTTTGCTTTGATGACTGCTTTCCACACTCTTGGCATTCTCTTGATGAGCTAGTCACCGGAAATGATTTTCATTTCACAGGTGTGCCCTGTCAGGTTTAATAATAAGTGGGATTTCTGGCCTTAACTGCTATGAATGTGCTAAAGATGGTGGTTACAGACAGTACTGAACCTTCCAGCGAGGAATGGCAATCTGGGATCTCTGACTGGACTGATATAAGGGAGGTTCCCTCCCATGATGGTTGCCGGTGATCAATTGTTCTTCTCTCAATTGTGGTTCCTGGTTCATTTGGAAGTTTGCTGAGTCTTGCCTGCATCTTCTGCTTTCAGATAAGATATTTTCTGCTTTTATTTTTTGCATAGTTCTCTGCACTTTTGTGGAGGTCAACTGGGTCCACTCCTGGGGCCTGTGCTCCTCTAAATTTATCTTTAGCCACTGTTATTTGTTCATTTGCTTTTTCCTGTTTTTTTCAGTGGCTGCGGCTTAGTTTTGTTACACCAGAGATCTGATTTAGGTGGTAGAGATTGTGTGATCTCAGGTGTTTTTGCAATCAGAAGAGTTGGTATTTTTTAGGGTTTTTTTTTGGATTGCAGTAAGAATCCTTTCCTGTATTTTTCTGTCTAGACAGATTGGGCCCCAGTGTTTGCTCATTCTATTTTCTGTCTGTGTCCGTGCTTCCTCTTGTCTAACCATTACATGTTTGGGGGCTTCCTATTTTCTTTGGGGATCTGCTCCGGGGCAGATAGGTTTCCTCTTTCTGCCTTTAGGTGTAGTTATCTCTCAGGCTGTGACGAGGCGTCTAGGATCAACGTAGGAACGCTCCATGGCTACCTCTAGTTGTGTGGTTAGTTCAGGTTACTGCAATCCAATAGGTTCCAGCCTCTCTGGTGTATTGCTGTTTGCTTTTTCTCCTCAGCTACCTAAACACAACACTTAACCCTGCTGTTCTGTTCCCATGTACTATACACTTGTATTACTCCTGGGTCACTATGACCCGGTTTATTAAATCTTGATTTTAGATACTCTAACTCAATTATTTTTATACCTTTTGCTTACTAGACTGTATGGGCACGTTTGGAAATTAAAAAAAAAAAAGAAAAATTAAATTGAAATCTTTATTTTTGTTTATTCCGAAAAAACTTAGTAATAAGCAAAATGAAAAATAGCAAACTACACATATGTGGTAAAAAAAACCAAACCAAAACAAGCAAATCAAACATTTTGTGAAAAAAAAATTAAAAATAAACACTTCAATTTGAACATATTTACATGGTAATATTAATTTATGTATTCTTGCATGAAGAACAATAAACATGGGCTTTGCATATGAATTTTTTGCATCCAGAACATGTAATACTTGTTTTATTATCACAAGAATAAGGGCAATAGCTGCACCTTTTTCTTTTTATTCTGGAAGCACTGCTGGTAGAGGCCATGGGGTTAGAAGTGCTTGTGGAGGCCATGGTTTCAGTTTCCTGAGCATGTTGCTGGATGCTCTGTACAAGACCTGCTGCTTCTTCCGTTCTGGGTGTTACCTTTCTTTGCTCAATATACGGCCTAACCAGTGATTTTCCAAGTTCTTCGATAAAGAGTCTTCGTTTGTGGAGTTTGTATTCCAATTCGGGTTGATTTCCCTCCACAACACAAAAGCATTGTATGCCGACAAATCCACAATGTTGTAACACACAATCATAGGCCACCGATTTGATTTTCTTTTGCAGGTATATGTACTAATGAGCTGATCTAATGTGTCTACATTACCTTTGGTTGTATTATAGTCCAAGATCATGTTAGGTTTTTTTATCTTCCCGGGTACTTACTGCATTATCATGGTGGTTCGTACTCATTAGTATTACCTGTTTATTTTTTTTTGGAACATACGCAACAATTGTTGTATTTGCAGTAAAGTAGAACATGGAACTATGTACATTTATTTTACTCAAGATACCTTGTGGTAGTTCAGGCTTGTTTTTTTGGATCGTACCCAACATGGTAAGTTGTCGCTTTGTAACATTTGCCCTAGTTGGTAGGAAGTAAAAAAATTATCACGTGACATTTTGTCCTTTGAGTCCATATGTCAAACCAAGGACAACTCTCATCCCTGATTTTTTTCTACTCTTTGTCCTGGTGTTTTTCCGGTATACACCTGTGCATTGTAAAGGTAAAAACTTGTGCTGTCACATAATGCCCTTATTTTTATACCATACTTCGCCGGCTTGCTTGGTATATACTGTCGAAATGGGCACCTACCAAGAAATGACACTATTTGCTCATCAACGGTTACTGCATCACCAACATTGTATAATTTTGGCAGAATTTCGACCCATTTATCCCAAATGTCTCTAATAGGGGCAAGCTGATCTCTACTTCTTCGTTCATTTCGGTCTATTTGTGCTAGCATATGTGTACTGATTAGATCAGAGAAGATAAGAACCCTTCTGAAAACAAGGAGATAAGCCAGAAAATCATTTGCAGGCCTTTATAGCTCAGCTTTACAAAATAAGGCCCTCTTACACAGCGCGTTCTGCGCAGTCCGTTCTGTGCAGAATATACACGTGTAGTGCACACCTAGTGATCTCTCCGGATGCACTCTACATTTTAGTATAGACTGTGCACCAAAAATAATCAATATAAAGCCATTTTTATGGTGCGCAGATCTCAATGCATACACCCGGCAGAGCGCGTGTACGACCCCATTGAAATAATTTAGGAAATAAATAAATTGATATACAATAGTAGATGCAATAAATAGACCCAACTGAGGTTATAACTCCTTTATTTCACTGAAAATATGGCCTCACAGCTGTAAAAAATGATGCCGGGTCACTATAACCCGAACATGACAAGTGTACAAATCGGCGTGTAGCAAAAAGTAAACCCCAAAAAATATATATATATATATACTCATAAATAGGTCCTCCCAAATGAGGAAAAGTCAAATAAAATCAAGTTTTAGAAACTTAAAAAAAAAATCTATTTTCTTTTTATGTTTTAAAACACTTTTTCCCACTTTTTACTATATTTCATAGTTTCCTTAGGGGACTTGAAGCTGCGATCATCCGAACACTTGTACTATTTACCAGCAGGGCTATGTATACCTATAATCACGATCTCCTACTGCACTGATTTACAGACAAAAATCCAAACTTTACAGAGGTATTTTGCTATCAAAACGGGTGTATCAGGATATAAGCTACATACCGATAGCTTGCTTATGGAACGCACTATTCAGTCATATCTTTAGCTGATATGGCTAAAATGGGGTGACAGATTCCCTTTAAACCTTTGCAGCACGGGTAGTCCAACAAAACAAGTTCAGGCTAACTCCAGCCTAGTTCCTCATACCTTGCACACACACTCCCCATGTGCCAAAAACAATCTCCATTACATAGCCCTTAACCCACAGGTGAGGTACACATCACATGGTTTGATCACGTGGTCATGACATCATTACAGCTCCTCAACTTTAAGGAAAATCCCGGCCAAACTTTATCCTTCTGGGAGAATATATCTTCCATCCAGCACTACACCCTTTGCTGCACCACAATATACAGCAGTGTACATCTTGATCTGATAAGCTGAGCGCTGGTGAATGCACATGCTCAGTCATTGTCTCCAAAGGCTTGTTTGCCTGGTGCAGAGCAACCAAAAGACCAGCTTCCTGCCTACTTGTCAGGAAATGAGCAGAGCAATTGCAGTAGCATGGGAGTATAAAAGAAGAGAAAGCTGCCATGATGTGGGAAAGGGGAAGGAATTGACTTTGTCCAGAGCTAGCATATGCAATCATGTATAATAGTGTACATATCCACCTGATACGCTGAACACTGGTTGATACACATGCTCAGTCGTTGTCCCCAAAGCCAGATGTTGCTGCCTAAGGCAGAGAAGGCAATAGAAAAAGATTTCTCCTGTTTGTCAGGAAAGGAACAAAAGCCATTGCAGTTCGGACTATATAATCTGCTTCCAGATGGGGAAGGAGACTGGTTTTGCCCAGGATTTGCTTCCAGCAGTACATAGGGGATCCATGAAAAGAAAAAATGAAAATGCCTAATAGTTTTTCTCAGTTTTTTCCAGACTTCAATAAGCCCCTTGAGGGATACTAATTCTGTGCTATACATCAGTGGTGTCTTTCATTGTAAATCATAGTTAAATACCCAGACAGTATTTTTTTAGATGATCTGAAAATCAATTATTTGCCTGTTACATCATCCCAATGATACAGTTGTATTACAGAGGTTGGATATAAACACACAGCATGAAGTTACAAACCACAGCTCCATTCAATGTGTAGTAGCTGAAGAACAATTCCTATTCAAGGTTATAGCAGCTTTATTCTACGTGTTTACATCCAGTCAATGGGTAGGGAAGGAATATTTTTTAGCAGGATCAAAGATTTATAGGTTAGACATGCACAGCAAGAGATTTCACATTTTTATGAAAGGTTAATACTAGGTGTATAGGTGCGAATGGCGTTAAACAAAAAAAAAAAAATCTCATGAGGAGGAAGGAAGCAAGAGTAAGTTCTCTGTGAGTCCAAGATACATATCGTACATAAGTGATAAATAGTGTAAAAAAACTACTAAAAAAGAGTAAAATCCTACTAATAGGCCAGCTTCTCTTTAACAAGAAAGGGAGAAAGAGAGTGTGAGTGAGTGTGTGAGAGAGATAGACTTTCTGGTGCACCAAGAGATGCAAACTGCTGGATAATCACCATGTGGCCACAGGTTATGAGAGTCTCTTCGGTCTGTCTGTGCTCTACTATGCAATGTGAAAGGTGAAAAACATTATGGGGAAGCCCTCAAAGTTTGTGCGTAAAATTGTGACGAACTAAACTGTAATTCAATTCGCACAAGCAATTTCTTTATTTTGTTTTTCAAATTTACATTTTTTCACTAATAAAATTAAAAAAAGCAATAAAAGTTTGGTTTTATCATAATTTTAAACTGACCATGAAAACTTACTGGACAATGAACTCTGCAAAAACAAAACCTTTAAAATAATGGCAAAATTGCAGTTTTTTTCACGATTTCATAGAATCATAGAATGGTAGAGTTGGAAGGGACCTCCTGGGTCATCTGGTCCAACCCCCTGCTCAAAGCAGGATTCTCTAAATCATCCCAGACAGATGTCTATCCAGCCTCTGTTTGAAGACTTCCATTGAAGGAGAACTCACCACCTCTTGTGGCAGCCTGTTCCACTCATTGATCACCCTAACTGTCAAAAAGTTTTTTCTAATATCTAATCTGTGTCTCCTCCCATTCAGTTTCATCCCATTGCTTCTAGTCTTTCCTTGCGCAAATGAGAATAAAGATGTACTTGGAAGTTTTTTCCCATTCATCAGTAAAAAATACAGTAAAATGATAGGTGTAATTTTAAACTACAGCTTCTTATGCAAAAAACAAGCCATCATACAACTGTATCGATGAAAAAATAAATAAGTTATGGCTCCTTGAAGACGAGGAAAAATCAAAAGTAGAAAAAAGATCCTGAAAGAGTTAAAATCCGCCGTACAGCTATAGAGATATGCGCCTTTTACAGTGATAATTTTCATGATCTTTACTAGGGGGCATAAGACTTTCTTAATTTGGACAAATCAAACGAAGAGCTTAATCACTGGAGAAGGACATCATGGTCAGAAGAATGGAAGGAACAAGGTGACGAGGAAGACCAGCAACCTGATGGCTTGATATTCTCAAGATAACGGAGAAGACCCTGGTGGACCTATCTAGGCTTGCACAAGATTGTTCATCCATCAAGTCGCCATGGCTTGAACCTGAGCAGAAGACCGTTAAATAATAATAAAATGGCTCACAGGATCCTCTGTGGCGTGTCTTTAGGCTACTCTGCATAAATACCCAGTGAGCGACACCCCCTCAGCAAAGACAATAGGCACTAAATAAAAAGACCCAAATCTCTGGAACCCTATTGTGTATTAATAATATAAAAGAAATTGAATACTCAAGAAATCAGAGAGAGGAAGTGGAGGAAAACCCCTTTAATGTCAGGACACCAGCTGTAAAGACTTGATTCATGTTACAAATAGATTACATTATTCATCCTGAGTTACAGATTTTATTATGGTACAAAGCTGCATTTATTATTCTACAGGCTTCAGAGCAAAAAAAATCCCACAGTACTTTCTTTTTTTACAGTATCTGCTCAGAGCTTGAACTGATGAATGGAATTTTAGAAAGTTTAGTCATTGCAGTAGAAACTTCTAAGTAATCTAATATAGGAAAAATTAAGTGCCCCCTCCTTCCCAGAAGTAATCACAGTAGGTGAGCATCAATAAGATTGTGAACTTCTTTCAAAAACCACCAGAAGAATAGTGAATGTGGGTCAAGATAATACTAGACACCAGGACCAGCACCTACCAGTAGAGAAGGACCACCGGAAAGCCAGGTAATAGTTGTACGAAACATTGAGTAATCTAGTGATATTAATGATTCAAGTTCTCACATCTTAGCTTGTCCAAAATGAGATCTGCAAAACTGATTTGCATACGCATAAAATAAATTATCCACCCAATTTATTTATGTCCTTTCACAATGAAAATTCTATTTAGTATTGAAGTTGTGAGAGTGGCACACCCTGTAATGGGCGTTTACTAGTCAGGCAACTTCATGTCAAGCTGACTGATATTAACAAGCAGTAATCTCTGTTCTAGATGCCCTGAAAAAATAGAATAAGTTCAGCGATGTCCAAGGAAGGATCTACTGAACTCATGCATCTGGGTGATGAATTTACAGCACTTGAAGGCCAATTCAGCAAATTTCACCAGAGTTCTAGCGTAAATTGCTTTGAAAATTGTCTCTTCAGAGAGGAAGAGGACTAGAACTTTAGTGCCACCTAATGGAAGTAGCAATCCTAAAAGTCAATGTCGACTCTTTAACGAGCCTTGTCACATGACTTAGGATAAAAGCCAAACCAGAATCTCAATTTGCAGACACTGTGTTTCAGGGTACTGCCCCTCATCAGTGCAAAGTGTGAGATGATCTGGTTTGGCTGTGTGAAAGGCGTCTGACCGATATCCAAGAAGTATCGTTTCTCCTTGCGGAGATTGACATGCTAAGCATGCCGAGATGAGGAGACTTAAAGTCGCAATGCTCCTCTGGGAAATATGCAAATTGTCTCTTCAGAGACATTGACTTTTACGATTGCTACATCCAATAAGTGTCAATCTCCGCAAGGAGAAACAATACTTCTTGGATATTGCTTTAAAAAGTCATAGAATTCTTGTGCAACTTGAAATTTCACAAAAATTTTGTGACTTTTGGAATGTTCACATAAGTTTCTCCTAGCTCTGCCAAAATGGTCAGGGCTGAGATTGGACACGGCGCGGCGTGCGCTTCTTAATGAATCAGGAGTGTCTGAGTCCGACATACCTCCTCATCACACTGGTCTTGATGATCAACGCCTTGAACTTTATGGCAACAAATAAGTCCTTCTTAAACCCTTCATCCCCCAGCCTGTTTACACCTTACTGACCAGGCCAATTTTTTCAATTCTGATCAGTGTAATTTTTTGAGGTACTAACTCTGGAACGCTTTAGCAAATCCCAGTAAGTCTGTCAGTGTTTTTTCATGACATCTTGTACTTCATGTTAGTACTAAATTTAGTTTGATACAATTTGCATTTATTTATGAAAATATCAAAAATTTGACATACAATCTGAAAATTTTGCAATATTCAAACTTTGAATTTTTACACCCTGAAACCAGATAGTCATACCCCACCCCAAATGATGTTGAAAACTACTGTTTGGGCGATGCCAGGTCTCAGAAGGAGCACCATCCGACGTTTGGAGTGCAAAATATATAATAGACGCCATGCCGCATCTGCAGATCCAATGTTGTACCTAAACAGTGGAAACCCTCCAAAAGTGACCCATTTTGAAAATTACACCACTCATAAATGTATCTAAAGGTGTGGTGAGTGCTTTGAATCTACAGGTACTTCACAGAATGTTATGACTTTCTAGCATGAAAATGAAAAAATGCATTCTTCCCATAACGATGTTGCTTCAGTCCCAAATTTTTCATTTTGTCAAGGTTAACAAGATTAAATGGACCATACAATTTGTTGTGCAAATTCTCCTGAGTACAAGAATACACTATATGTGGTGGAAAACTGCTGTTTCGGTACACCGCAGGGCTTGGAAGGGAAGGAGCACCTTTTGCCTTTTAAAGAACATGATTGGCTGGAATAGATAGCGGACGCCATTTCACATTTCAAGAGCCACTGATGTGCCCAAGCAACGGAAACTGCACACAAACTAACCCATTTTGGAAAGTACACACCTCAAGGATAATATTTAGAGGTGTGGTAAGCACCTTGAAATGACAGGTCTAACATTGAGTCATGAAAAGGAAAAATATATTTTTCCTGCAAAAATGTTGTTTCTGCCCAAAATTTTTCATTTTCACTAGGGTAACAGAAGAAAATGGACCCCAAAATTTGTTTTACAATTTCTTATGAGTAAGCCAATACCCAATATATGTTGTAAAACTACCGTTTGGGTGCATGACAGGGCTTGGGTTCAAGGAGCACCATTTAACTTTTGGAGAGCAAAATTAGCTGAAATATATAACAGACGCCATGTCATGTTTGCAAAGCCCCTCATGTGCCTAAACAGTAGAAGTCCCAAACCTGTGGCCCCAGTTTGGAAACTACACCCCTCAAGGAATTTATTTAGATGTGTGGTGAGCACTTTTCATCCACAACTGCTTCACAGAATTTTATAATGTTGAGCCATGAAAATAAAAAATTAAAATTTTTTTCTTGGAAATAATGTTCTTTTAGCCCCAAATTTTTCATTTTCACAAGGGTAACAGGAGAAAATGGATGGTAAAAATTTGTTGTGAAATTTCTCCTGAGTACATGGTGACCCCACATGTAGTGGAAAACTACTGTCTGGGCGCACGTCAGGGCTTGGAAGGGAAAGACTTTAGGAGTGCAAAATTGGCTGGAATGGATAGCAGACACCATGTAGCGTTTGCAGAGCCCTTGAGGTGTCAATACACTGGAAATCACATACAATGAACCCCAATTTTGAAACTACACTGCTCAAGAAACTTATATAGAAATGTGGTAAATACCTTCAACCCACAGCTGCTTCACAGGATTTTATAACGTTGAGCCGCAAAAAAGAAAAAATAAATTTTTCCAGCAAAAATGTTGTTTTAGCCCAAGATAATTCCTTTTCACAATGGTAACAGCAGTGAAAAGGGAGCATTTTAAATGTTTGCGATCACATTTATCTTCTGCTGTACACTGAGCATTTATATTGGGGTTTACATCTAAATCTTTGAATGAGCGATTCAGATGAACCCCCGAGGGATCCATCTATAATATAATGCTGGATTATGTCCGAAGCCTGTAAAGAATGTGCCTGCACACTGCGCCTACGCAGTGTGGCAGGAGTCAAAAGGATACTTCCAGCGTTAATAGACCAGAAGGAGGACGAGGCTGGAGGACTGTGGCACTGAAGATGGCAGTATGCGTAAACGCTGACCCCAAACCGCAATCTCCAGCATCATGAGGTCATACTGCGATCTACGTCTAAACTGGAGGAGTGTGGTACCGGAGTCAGCACCGCACATAGCACGATCTCTGGTGCCATTTTATAGAAGACAAAATTGCACACAGTGTCTTCAACAAAATGGCACCGGATAGTGCGGTATGCATACGCGTTGACTCCGGCTCCATTTTATTAAAATATTTAACGCTGATAAAGATGAGTAGGAGTGTTTTGTTTTTTTGTATGGATGTATGTATGGAAAAAACTGCAACGCAGGTAGGATGGGCAGCATATAATAGGATTGGGGACCAGGATGAGGGAGCATATACCAGGATGGGGGAGCATATACCAGGATAAGGGAAGCATACAGTTAGGTCCATAAATATTTGGACAGAGACAACATTTATCTAATTTTGGTTCTAGACATTACCACAATGAATTTGAAACAAAACAAATCAGATGCAGTTGAAGTTCAGACTTTCAGCTTTCATTTGAGGGTATCCACATTAAAATTGGATGAAGGGTTTAGGAGTTTCAGCTCCTTAACATGTGCCACCCTGTTTTTAAAGGGACCAAAAGTAATTGGACAATTGACTCCAAGGCTATTTCATGGACAGGTGTGGGCAATCCCTTCATTATATCATTCTCAATTAAGCAGATAAAAGGGCTGGTGTTGATTTGAGGTGTGGTGTTTGCATTTGGAAGGTTTAGCTGTGAAGGAAACATGCGGTCAAAGGAGCTCTCCATGCAGGTGAAACAAGCTATCCTTAAGCTGCAAAAAACAGAAAAAACCCATCCGAGAAATTGCTACAACTTTAGGAGTGGCAAAATCTACAGTTTGGTACATTCTGAGAAAGAAAGAAAGCACTGGTGAACTCATCAATGCAAAAAGACCTGGGCGCCCACAGAAGACAACAGTGGTGGATGATCGCAGAATACTCTCCATGGTGAAGAGAAACCCCTTCACAACAGCCAACCAAGTGAACAACACTCTCCAGGAGGTAGGCGTATCAATATCCAAATCTACCATAAAGAGAAGACTGCATGAAATTAAATACAGAGGGTTCACTGCACGGTGCAATCCACTCATAAGAATCAAGAATAAAAAGGCTAGGCTGGACTTTGCTAAAAAACATCTAAAAAAGCCAGCACAGTTCTGGAAGAACATTCTTTGGACAGATGAAACCAAGATCAACCTCTACTAGAATGATGGAAAGAGAAAAGTATGGCGAAGGCGTGGTACAGCTCATGATCCAAAGCATACCACATCATCTGTAAAACATGGCGGAAGCAGTGTGATGGCTTGGGCATGCATGGCTGCCAGTGACACTGGGTCACTAGTGTTTATTGATGATGTGACACAGGACAGAAACAGCCAAATGAATTCTGAGGTATTCAGAGCCATACTGTGTGCTCAGATCCAGCCAAATGCAGCTAAACTGATTGGTCGTCGTTTCATACTACAGATGGACAATGACCCAAAACATAAAGCCAAAGCAACCCAGGAGTTTATTAAAGCAAAGAAGTGAAATATTCTTGAATGGCCAAGTCAGTCTCCTGATCTCAACCCAATTGAACATGCATTTCACTTGTTAAAGACTAAACTTCAGACAGAAAGGCCCACAAACAAACAACAACTGAAAACCACCGCGTTGAAGGCCTGGCAGAGCATCAAAAAGAAGGAAACACAGTGTCTGGTGATGTCCATGAGTTCAAGACTTCAGGCAGTCATTGCTAACAAAGGGTTTTCAACCAAGTACTAGAAATGAACATTTTATTTACAATTATTTAATCTGTCCAATTACTTTTGGTCCCTTTAAAAACAGGGTGGCACATGTTAAGGAGCTGAAACTCCTAAACCCTTCATCCAATTTTAATGTGGATACCCTCAAATGAAAGCTGAAAGTCTGAACTTCAACTGCATCTGATTTGTTTTGTTTCAAATTCATTGTGGTAATGTCTAGAACCAAAATTAGATAAATGTTGTCTCTGTCCAAATATTTATGGACCTAACTGTATAATAGGATGGAGGAGCATATAACTGGATGGGGAACTAGGATGGAGAAGCATATAAAAGGATGGGGCATCAGCATGGGGGAGCATATACCCTGCTAGGAGCATATATCAGGTTTTGGGAGCGGTTACCAGGCTGGGGGAGCAAATACCAGCCCGGGGAAGCATATACCTGGCTGGGGAAGTATATACCAGGACTAGCTACACCCGGGTGGCGAGCATTTTTATTGGAACATTTTTGTGCTATGCTAAAGGGAACCTGTCACCAGAAATAACGCTGATAACCTGCAGATATGCGGTTAATCTGCAGGTTAACAGCATTATTATGCTGCCGAATGCAGCGAGAAGAAAATTAAATTCTCCCTGGCAGCAGTTTCAGTTATGGGGTCAGGGGCGGCACCGGTTCAGTCATTGCTTTGAGAATACAGAGTGGCTGCTGTAACCGCGATCCCAAACCTGTTATGTTTAGGTAGCTGAGGAGAAAAAGCAAAAACGGCAATACACTACAGAGGCTGGAACCTATAGGATTGCAGTAACCTGAACTAACCACACAACTAGAGGTAGCCGTGGAGCGTTCCTACCTTGATCCTAGACGCCTCGTCACAGCCTGAGAGATAACTACACCTAAAGGCAGAAAGATGAAAGCTATCTGCCCCGGAGCAGATGCCCAAAGAAAATAGGAAGCCCCCAAACATGTAATGGCGGTTAGACAAGAAGAAGCACGGACACAGACAGAAAATAGAATGAGCAAACGCTGGGGCCCAATCTGTCTAGACAGAAAAGTACAGGAAAGAATTCGGACTGCAATCCAATAAAAAACCCTAAAAAATACCAAACTCTTCTGATTGCAAAAACACCTGAGATCACACGATCTCCACCACCTAAATCAGATCTCTGGTGTAACAAAACTAAGCCGCAGCCACTGAAAAAACAGGAAAAAGCAAATGAACAAATAACACTGGCTACAGATAAACTGAGAGGAGCACAGGCCCCAGGAGGGGACCCGGCTGACCTCCACAAAAGTGGAGAAAATTATGCAAAAAGCAAGCACAAAAAGAAAAGCAGAAGATATCTTATCTGAAAGCAGCAGATGCATGCAAGACTCCAGCAGACTTCCAAATGAACCAGGAACCACAATTGAGACAAGAACAATTGATCACCGGCAAACATCATGGGAGGGAACCTCCCTTATATCAGTCCAGTCCGTGATCCCAGATTGCCATTCCTCGCTGTAAGGTTCAGTACTGTCTGCAACCACCAGAGGGAGCCTCTGCTCAGAAACCATCTCCAGCACATTCATAACAGTACCCCCCCTTGAGGAGGGGTCACCGAACCCTCACTTGTGCAACCAGGCCGATCAGGATGAGCTCGGTGATAGGCACGGATCAGTCTCCTAGCATGGATGTCCGAAGCAAACACCCAAGAATTGTCTTCCAGACCATAACCTCTCCACTTAACCAAATACTGGAGTTTCTGTCTAGAAAAACGAGAATCCAATATTTTCTCAACCACATACTCCAGATTGCCCTCAACCAAAACAGGGTCAGGAGGCGCAGCGATAGGAACCACTGGCTCGACAAACCTCTTCAATAAGGACTCATGGAACACGTTATGGATCTTAAATGTCCCTGGAAGAAGCAAACGGAAGGAAACAGGATTAAGAATCTCCATGATCTTATAAGGTCCAATGAACCTAGGCTTAAACTTTGGAGATGCAACCCTCATAGGGATATTTCTTGAGGACAACCAAACCAAGTCCCCCACTTTAAACCGAGGACCATCAGTCCTATGCCGGTTAGCAAACCGCTGGGCCCTCTCCTGAGAGAGGGACAACCTCTCCACTACCTGGTCCCAAATCTGTTGCATACGCTCCACAACAGAGTCAACACCTGGACAGACAGAAGCCTCTGCCTTTCCTGAAGAAAAAAGAGGGTGAAACCCAGAATTGCAGAAAAATGGAGACATCAAGGTGGCAGAGCTAGCCCTATTATTAAGAGCAAACTCAGCCAAAGGCAAAAAGAGACCCAGTCATCTTGATCAGCAGACACAAAACATCTCAAATAAGTCTCCAAGGTCTGGTTTGTTCTCTCGGTTTGTCCATTGGTCTGAGGATGAAATGCAGAGGAGAAAGATAATTGAACACCAAGTTTAGAACAAAATGTCCTCCAAAATCTGGAAACAAACTGGACTCCTCTGTCAGACACAATGTTCTCCGGAATGCCATGTAACCTAACCACATGCTGAAAGAACAAAGGCACCAATTCGGAGGAGGAAGGTAACTTAGGTAATGGCACAAGATGTATCATCTTGGAAAACCTATCACAGATTACCCAGATAACGCTCATTTTCTGAGAAACAGGGAGGTTGGAAATAAAATCCATAGAGATATAGGTCCATGGCCTCTTGGGCACAGGTAATGGCATTAACAAACCATTAGAGCGAGAGCAAGGCTTGGAACGAGAGCAAGTCCCACAGGACTGCACAAATTCCCTGATGTCACGAGACAAAGTAGGCCACCAAAAGGACCGACTCACCAAGTCTCTGGTACCAAAAATCCCGGGATGACCAGCCAACGCGGAACAATGAATCTCAGACATCACACTTCTTCCACTGGTCTGGGACAAACAATTTCCTAATAGGGCAGCGCTCAGGTTTATCCTCCTGACACCCTTCCAGAGCCAGTCTCAAATTGGGCGAGATAGCGGAAAGTCCTACATCCTCTTTCAAAATAACAGCAGGATCAGATAACTCAGGAGAGTCCGCAAAGAAACTCCTCGAGAGGGCATCCGTCTTAACATTCTTAGTGCCAGGAAGAAAAGAAACCACAAAATTAAAACGTGTGAAAAACTAGGCCCACCTGGCCAGTCTAGGATTAAGTCGCTTGGCTGATTCGAGATAAACCAGGTTATGGTCAGTGAGGACCACCACCTGGTGTTTGGCTCCTTCCAGCCAATGTCTCCATTCTTCAAAGGCCCACTTCATGGCCAATAACTCCCGATTACCCACGTCATAATTACGTTCAGTTGGAGAAAATTTTCGAGAGAAAAAGGCACAAGGGCCACTCTTAGAGGTCTCTGGATCTCTTTGGGACAAAATGGCACCTGTCCCAATTTCAGAGGCATCAACCTCCACCTGAAAAAGTAGAGAAACATCAGGCTGCCGTAGAACAGGAGCAGAAGTGAATCTCTGCTTAAGTTCCTGAAACGCAGAAACTGCCTCAGGAGGAAAATTCACCACATCAGAACCCTTTTTGGTCAAATCAGTCAATGGTTTAACAATACCGGAGAAATTACCAATAAATTTACGATAAAAATTGGCAAAACCCAAAAATCTCTGAAGAGCCTTTAATGAAGTAGGTTGGACCCAATCACAAATGGCCTGAACCTTGACCGGGTCCATTTCAATAACAGACGGAGACAAAATGAATCCCAGAAATGAGACCTTCTGTACGCCAAAAAGACACTTTGATCCCTTCACATACAGTGCTTTCTCTCCCAAAATCTGGAACACAGTCCGAACATGTTTCATATGAGAGTCCCAGTCATTGGGAAAAATCAAGATATCATCCAAATAAACAATCAGAAATTTATCCACAAAATCCCTGAAAATATCATTCATGAAGGATTGGAAGACGGAAGGAGCATTAGTGAGCCCAAAGGGCATCACTAGGTACTCAAATTGCCCCTCTGGGGTATTAAACGCCGTCTTCCATTCATCCCCGTGCTTAATGCGAATAAGTTTATACGCCCCCCTGAGGTCAAGCTTGGTAAACCAACTAGCACTTTTCACTCTGGAAAACAGGTCAGAAATCAAGGGTAACGGATATTGATACTTCACATTGATCTTATTCAAGAGACGATAATCAATACACGGCCACAATGAAACATCCTTTTTGGCCACAAAGAAAAAACCGGCGCCCAATGGTGAAGAGGATGGTCTGATATGACCCTTCTCCAATGACTCCTTGATATAAGATCGCATAGCATCGTGTTCAGGTACAGACAAGTTAAAAAGGCGACTTTTAGGAAATTTACCACCAGGCACTAATTCAATAGCGCAATCATAACTCCTGTGAGGGGGTAAAGATGCAGATTTACTTTCACTAAATACATCCGAAAAATCAGTCAAAAAGTCAGGAACATCCTGAGACTGGGCAGAGGCATAAAAAAACAGGAGTGTCAGTATTAACCCCTTCAACCCCAAAGGTGGTTTGCACATTAATGACCGGGCCAATTTTTACAATTCTGACCACTGTCTCTTTATGAGGTTATAACTCTGGAACGTTTCAACGGATCTTCGCGATTCTGAGACTGTTTTGTCGTGACATATTGTACTTCACGTTAGTGGTAAAATTTCTTCGATATACCTTGCGTTTATTTTTGAAAAAAACGCAAATATGGCAAAAATTTCGAAAATTTTCCAATTTTCAAACTTTGAATTTTTTTCCCCTTAAAACAGACAAATATGTCACACAAAATAGTTAAGAAATAACATTTCCCACATGTCTCCTTTACATCAGCACAATTTTGGAACAAAAATTTGTTTTGTTAGGAAATTATAAGGGTTAAAAGTTGACCAGTGATTTCTCATTTTTACAACAAAATTTACAAAGCCATTTTTTTAGGGACCACATCACATTTGAAGTCACTTTGACGGGTCTATATAGCAGAAAATACCCAAAAGTGACACCATTCTAAAAACTGCACCCCTCAAGGTACTCAAAACCACATTCAAGAAGTTTAATAACCCTTCAGGTGCTTCACAGGAGCTGAAGCAACGTGGAAGGAAAAAATTAATATTTAACTTTTTAGCCACAAAAATGATCTTTTACAAACTTTTTTTTATTTTCACAAGAGTAAAAGGAGAAAATGGGCAGATAAAGTTGTTGTGCAATTTCTCATGAGTACACCAATACCCCATATGTGGGGGAAAACCACTGTTTGGGCACACAGCAGAGCTCGTAAGGGAATGAGCGCCGTTTGACTTTTTCAAACTAAAATTGGCTGGAGTTGAGACTGGACGCCATGTCGTGTTAGGAGAGCTCCTGATACGCCTAAACAGTGGAAACCCCCCACAAGTGACACCATTTTGGAAACTAGACCCCCTAAGGAACTTATTTAGATATGTTGTGAGCACTTTGAACCCCAAAGTGTTTCACAAAAGTTTATAATGCCTGGGTGTGAAAAAAAAAAAAAAACAATTTTCCACAAAAATTATTTTTTAGTCCCAAATTTTTGATTTTTCCCAAGGAAATTGGACCCCAAAAGTTGTTGTCCAATTTGTCCTGAGTACGTTGATACCCCATATGTGGGGGGGGGAAAAACTGTTTGGGCGCACGGCAGGGCTTGGAAACGAAGCAGTAACGTTTTGGAATGCAAACATTGATGGGGGTCATGTTCCGTTTGTAGCGCCCCAGATGAGCCTAAACAGTGGAAACCCTCCACAAGTGACCCCATTTTGGAAGCTAGACCCCCTAAGGAACTTATCTAGATCTTTGGTGAGCACTTTGAACCCCCAAATGCTTCACACAAGTTTATAATGCCCCGGCATGAAAATAAAAAATCCTATTTTTTTTCCCACAAAAATTATCTCTTAGTCACTAATTTTTTATTTTCCCATAGGTAACAGGAGAAATTGGACCACAAAAGTTGTAGTCCAATTTGTCCTGAGTACGCTGATACCCCATATGTGGGGGGAACCACTGTTTGCGCGCATGGCAGAGCTCGGAATGGAAGGAGCACCATTTGACTTTTTCCAACCAAAATTGGCTGGAATTGAGATTGGACGCCATGTTGCATTTGGAGAGCCCCTGATGTGCCTAAACAGTGGAAACCCCCCACAAGTGACCCCATTTGGGAAACTAGACCCCCTAAGGAACTTATCTAGATCTTTGGTGAGCAATTTGAACCCCCAAGTGCTTCACACAAATTTATAACGTAGAGCCGTAAAATTAAAAAATCATATTTTTTCCACAAAATTGATCTTTTCACCCCAATTTTATTTTTCCAAGGGTTACAAGACTCCAAAAGTTATTGTGCAATTTGTCCTGAGTACGCTGATACCCCATATGTGGGGGTAAACCACTGTTTGGGTGCATGACCGAGTTTGGAAGGGAAGGAGCGCCGTTTGACTTTTTCAACGCAGAATTGGCTGGACGCCATGTCGTGTTTGGAGAGCTCCTGATCTGCCTAAACAGTGGAAACCCCCCACAAATGACCCCATTTTGGAAACTAGACCCCCTAAAGAACTTATCTAGATGTGTGGTGAGCACTTTGAACCCCAAAGTACTTCACAGAAATTTATAACGTACAGCGGTAAAATAAAAATCCTTTTTTTTTTTTTACAAAAATGATTTTTTCGCCCCCAATATTTTATTTTTACAAGGGTAACAGGAGAAATTGGACCCCAAAATTTGTTGTCCAATTTATCCTGAGTACGCTGATACCCAAAATGTGGGAGAAAACTACTGTATGGGTGCACGTCTGGGCTCGGAAGGGAAGTAGTGACGTTTTGGATTGCAGACTTTGATGGAATGGTCTGGGGGCGTCATGTCGTATTTGGAGAGCCCCTGATGCGCCTAAACAGTGGAAACCCCCCACAAGTGACCCCATTTTGGAAAATAGACCCCACAAGGAACTTATCTCGAAGTGTGTTGAGCACTTTGAACCCCGAAGTGCTTCACAGAAGTTTATAACGTACAGCTGTAAAAATAAAAAATCTTTTTTTTTTTTTTATGAAAATGATTTTTTCGCCCCCAAGTTTTTAATTTTCCCAAGAGTAACAGAAGAAATAGGACAAATTGCACAATAACTCTTGTGGTCCAGAGTACGCTGATACCCCATATGCGGGGGTAAACTACTGTTTGGGCGCATGGCAGAGCTCAGAAGTGAAGGAGCACCGTTTGACTTTTTCAACGCAGAATTGGCTGGAATTGAGATCAGACGCCATGTCACATTTGGAGAGCCCCTGACGTGCCTAAACAGCAGAAACCCCCCAATTCTAACTCCAACCCTAACCCTAACACACCCCAACCCTAATCCCAACCCTAACCCTAACGTTAGCGCCAACTCTAACCCTAACTTTAGCCGCAACCCTAACCCTAATGGGAAAATGGAAATAAATACATTTTTTTAATTTTATTATTTTTCCCTAACTAAGGGGGTGATAAAGGGGGGGTTTGATTTACTATTTATAGCGGGTTTTTATGATTGGCAGCTGTCACGCTAAAAGACGCTTTTTATTGCAAAAAATAGTTTTTTGCATCACCACATTTTGAGAGCTATAATTTTTGCATATTTTGGCCCACAGAGTCATGTGAGGTCTTATTTTTTGAGGT
This sequence comes from Oophaga sylvatica, assembly GCA_033576555.1. Lineage (NCBI taxonomy): Eukaryota > Metazoa > Chordata > Amphibia > Anura > Dendrobatidae > Oophaga > Oophaga sylvatica. The sequence goes on along the minus strand of JARQOD010000003.1, from coordinate 436,981,043 downwards.
ACGAGTTGACGTTTTTATTGGTACCATTTTTGAGCACGTGACATTTTTTGATCGCTTTTTATTTTGATTTTTGGGAGGTTAGAATGAACAAAAATCAGCAATTCATGAATTAATTTTGGGGGAGGCGTTTATACCGTTCCGCGTGTGGTAAAATTGATAAAGCAGTTTTATTCGTCGGGTTAGTACGATTACGGCGATACCTCATTTAAATCATTTTTTTATGTTTTGGCGCTTTTATAGAATAAAAACAATTTTATATAAAAAATTATTATTTTTGCATCGCTTTATTCTGCGAGCTATAACTTTTTTATTTTTTCGCTGATGATGCTGTATGATGGCTCGTTTTTTGCGGGACAAGATGACGTTTTCAGCGGTACCATGGTTATTTATATCCGTCTTTTTGATCGCGTGTTATTCCACTTTTTGTTTGGTGGTATGATGATAAAGCATTGATTTTTTGCTTAGTTTTTTTTTCTTTTTTAAGGGGTTCACTAAAGGGGTTAACTAGTGGGACAGGTTTATAGGGGGTCGTTACGGTCGCGGCGATACCAAATATGTGTACTTTTATTGGGTTTTTTTATTTACAGGAAGAAATGAATTTATTGGGGAATATTTTTTTTTTTTTTTATGATTTTTTTTACCACTTTTTATTTTTATTTTTTTACTTTGTCCCAGGGTGGGACATCACAGTATTTTAGCAGATCGCTGGTGTGACAGTGTGCACAGCACTCTGTCACACCAGCGATCGCTCTGGCATCTTTCCACACTATTTTTCCCTTCTGTGAGTACCATACAATTTTCAGTTTTGGCCGGTGATACTGTTATGTTTAGGTAGCTGAGGAGAAAAAGCAAAGACGGCAATACACCAGAGAGGCTGGAACCTATAGGATTGCAGTAACCTGAACTAACCACACAACTAGAGGTAGCCGTGGAGCGTTCCTACGTTGATCCTAGACGCCTCGTCACAGCCTAAGAGATAACTACACCTAAAGGCAGAAAGATGAAAGCTATCTGCCCCGGAGCAGATCCCCAAAGAAAATAGGAAGCCCCAAACATGTAATGGCGGTTAGACAAGAAGAAGCACGGACACAGACAGAAAATAGAATGAGCAAACGCTGGGGCCCAATCTGTCTAGACAGAAAAGTACAGGAAAGAATTCTGACTGCAATTCAACAAAAAACCCTAAAAAATACCAACTCTTCTGATTGCAAAAACACCTGAGATCACACGATCTCCACCACCTAAATCAGATCTCTGGTGTAACAAAACTAAGCCGCAGCCACTGAAAAAACAGGAAAAAGCAAATGAACAAATAACACTGGCTACAGATAAACTGAGAGGAGCACAGGCCCCAGAAGGGGACCCGGCTGACCTCCACAAAAGTGCAGAAAATTATGCAAAAAGCAAGCACAAATAGAAAAGCAGAAAATACCTTATCTGAAAGCAGCAGATGCATGCAAGACTCCAGCAGACTTCCAAATGAACCAGGAACCACAATTGAGACAAGAACAATTGATCACCGGCGACCATCATGGGAGGGAACCTCCCTTATATCAGTCCAGTCCGTGATCCCATATTGCCATTCCTCGCTGTAAGGTTCAGTAATGTCTGCAACCACCAGAGGGAGCCTCTGCTCAGAAACCATCTCCAGCACATTCATAACACAAACCCTAGAATGTAAGTCCGCAAGGACAGGGTCCTCTCCCCTCTGTACCAGTCTGTCATTGTAAATTTGTTTACTGTAAACGATATCTATAACTTTGTATGTAACCCCTTCTTATGTATAGCACCATGGAATTAATGGCGCTATATAAATAAATAATAATAATAAACCCTGACTCACAGACAGCCTCAATGTAGAGCCAGTGTCAGTCAGTACCAGAGGCGCTGCTATAGTGGCCGCTCTGTATACTCAGAGTGGTGACTGATTGGCGCTGCCCACGCTTCCATGACCGAAACCAAGTGCTGGTGGGGAAACTTTGGAAAGAAAACAACAAATCAACCCAAGAGGAACAACTGTAAATATGATGGTGATCAAGGAACAGAAAATGTCCATATCATTAGTAAAATATTAATTAATAAACTATTCATATAACAAAACAGTGCTAAGAAAACTATAGCTACAAAAAAAAATTTTCTTACTTTGCTTTGCTGAAATGAGAGTAACTGTTGCTGTGTTGATGAAAAAAATGAGCAAGAAAAATGCCCAATCTTGAAGGACAAAATAGGCTGCCAGTCTCAAAAGGGTTAAATACGTTGTCCAGGATAATATAATTTAATGACACAATCTTTTAATTGAGACCATTGAGAGAAGCAGAAGAGAAAGCCAACAAATCGCACTTCTGGCCAACACGTGATGAGCGAGGAGAGCGTCAGAAAATTTGTAACCTTACCAGTGACTACATTACACTCGGTCAGGATTCCACTTGTTACAGTGCTTGCCAAATTATACAATATTCCGGACAAGCCCTTTACGGATTTAATTAAAATTACTTTTTGAATCCTTAATGACAAGACTCGCCTGATATAATTACAGAATATTAGTATTGAATAATGTGGATGACATTCATGATGGATTGCACCCTGTTTGTCAGGATCAGCCTCCGGTACTGATCTTTTCTAGGTATATATTTTCTTGATGGAAGCATCTTCACGGATATTGCAGAATCTTCCATCTCCATGTGAACCTTGTCATCTCGGTGAGTAATTTCTTCTTATCCATTGTACTATGACAATGTCAACACTGGTTTGTTAGCATTGAGCATGAGTAACAGCTGTAGATGCATGCACATGTAGCAGTTGTAAAAGTTTTTGAATCAGTTTTAAAGAGTTTTAAAAAAAAATTGGCAAATCCCTGAGATAGGTTATCGATTTATAATCAGTAGGGGACCAACTACCGCTCATAGACTAGGGAACGAGCAGTAAACTATAGAATTAGAAATCTTTCCATTCATGACATTCTTAAAAAAAACTTACTACAAATTTGCTTGTTTTTACAAGCAAATATACCCATTTAATAAGATAAGACAACCCCTTAAAGGACCTGTCTCACATTTAATGTGGATGTAAGTTACCATCTATCAATAAGATAGGAGATCGCTTATTGATCGCTGGGGATGTGTTTGCTGGGATCTGCACTGATCTCGAAAACAGGGCTCTGCAGATATGAATGCAGTGGAGGTTGAGCATGCATATATTTTCTCTACTCATCCTCTGTGGGACGATGCTTGCCATATCCAAGAGTGCGACTTGATTCATTCTCTAACGGAGGTGTCCGTACTCAACCTCTTGTCCATTTAGACAAAGATATGTTGTTCTAGGGATCGGTAGGTATCCTTGTAACAAGTACTTTGCAATTTTACCCATTGAATAAGATCACATGAGCTCTTTAATAAAAGTTATTCAATACATTCTATGAAGCCCAAAATGGTGGCGTTTCACAAAAAGTCCTCCTACGGCTATTTTGAAGAATTAAAAGAACACTCTGAGGTCAAGTTACAAAGTGACAGAGACTGATTTTTCCGATTTACATAATATTTACAGAATTATAAGGTATCAGGAGACTTAAGATGTACTTTTTTTTGCAAAAGGATCAATATTTCTAATACGAAGAAAGTAACGACAGTCTCCCAAATGTCATCTCAATTTTTCAAAGGATGTCTACTTCTATGTAAGGAATAATCTGAAGACAATGAAGCATTCAACTCATACACAATATATACCTTGGTATGAACGCAAAATGCTAATTTAAAGACCTTCCGGTTCCTACAGGAACTTAGAAGAATATGGCAGCCATTTTTATAAATGGGGAACCATGGATCCTCCAAAGTCGGAGCATCTTTTTGTAGTAATTCTCTGCTCTGTCTACTTCATGATAGGGGGTATCTGCTGTTCATATTCCATAATCACATCCGTTCTTCCATCTCTAATGGGTGTGTTCAATGATGAATGAATATGGATCAACAACTCATTATTTTCACGAATATTTCTAACATTTTAGAATAAATTAAAGCAATTTGTTCAGCGATCTGATGACCATCCGCATAATATACTAAGATTCGTTCTCTTTATTTTTTTAAGTATTGTTTGTCTTTGGGAGAGTCATACAGAGCAGGCATTAACAATAAAACAAAAGCCAAAACCGGCCGTAGATCTTGTAGAACTTTCATTAGAGCCTGATGGAGTAAATCCAGGGGACATTAGACAAGTTTTATGGTACAAATCCAAAGAAGTTGATAAAAGCAAACTTACTGTGACTTATGCAATACTAGATCCCTTCCCAGGAAATATTGGCATTACCAATTTTGCCACTGTTAGAGCAGATGGAACCTTAAAGTTTCCAGAATTCCGAAGATCTAATGAAGGTTACTACACAGTTCATGTAAAAACTGACAACACCGAGGAGACGGCCACCACTTCCATTGTTTAATAACTAGTAATAACTCAGCTTCATGATTTTTAAGGCTTCCGTGATGGATATAATAGATCAGTAATGGAAACTGCAAAACTGGTGTGAACAGAGAAAACTCTTTTTCTAGAAGCTTTTCTACATTATTGTAAATGTTCAATGGAAGAAAACTCTGAGATGATTATCTACTAAAAGGTGGTTCTCCAGGCTTAGATACCATTAACCTTTCCTTAAGACGGGTCATCAATATCAAACTTTGATGGTTTAAGTACCCTGTACCCCCCCATCAATTGGCTATTTGCAGCTTCGGCGGTGGCTGGACGGTAGAGCTCCGTTCACTGTGTGATGGCTGAGCTGAGGCTGCAGTGAACGGAGCTGTGACGTTTGTCTCAAGCTGCAGACAGCTGATCGGTGAAGGTACCGGATCCCACTGATCAAATATGATGGCCTCTAGTAAAGATAGAAATAACCCTTTAATAAATCTTTATAACGGTGGGAGAAGACTTCCTGGTACCCAAATTCCAATCTGCTGAATCCTATAAAGGAGTGATCCTGACTCGGGATGTGATCACTTATACACTGGATAATGGAAACTTCTGGGGCTCCGACCACTGGGACGCCCCCTTCTCCGAGAATACCAGTTAAAATGGAGTCTCCAAATATGCATCCACTGTTTTATTCATTGTCCATGTGGTATTTACTTTTTTACATGGAACTTAACAGTAGATTTCCATCAATAAAAAAAATTCTAATTTATGTAAAAATGGCATTTTGTGTTCACTTTGGTTGTCCTCATCTAATATTAAAGACAGCTAAATAGAAGAAATTGGGAAGGGGTAAATATTTTTACACAGCATCTCATCCACAGACAGGTTTATGCGCAGAAATACATAGAGACACAATTCACTACTACAAATTGACATTTTAGCCCAATGTAATGGCTGATGCTGAAGTTGCTGTATACGGGCTGCAGAGGTAACTGAAGCAATGGAGTCTGCTGCATACGGGCTACAGAGGTAACTGATGCAATGGAGTCTGCTTAATACAGGCTGCAGAGGTAGCTGATACAATGGAGTCCACACTGATGCATAAAAAGGATCATCGATGGGAAGAAAATTAAGCAGATAGGACAGCGGTGTAATGATATGTTAGGCTTGAATTATTCCTCTACTTTGGCTTTCAGGGTATTAGCAAATTAATTTATTAATTAACATAGGTTGCCCACCGTGTCTGCAAATTGAGATTCTAGTTTGGCTTCTATCCTAAGTTTTATTGCAAGGGTCATTAAAGGGTCGATATTGACTTTTACGATTGCTGCTTCCAATAGGTGGTCCTAGAGTTCTCGTGCTTTTCCTCCCTGAAGAGGCAATTTTCATATTTAATTTCCCAAAGGAGCATGCATGGCCTATAAGTCACCCCACTCTGATATACCAGGCCTGGATTGTCCCTCTCCACAAGGAGAAACATTACCCCTTAGAACACAGGTAGCCGAAAATGCAAAACTACAGTGTAGCAGACACTCAGCTGTTTAGCAGGAACGATTTCAGCCACTGAGTCTCATAAGAAAACAAATTACTTGCTCTCAATGACAATGTGGTGTTTTTCTTGTTTGTTTTTTTTAGACCATTAATGTTATTTAACTTTTTTTTTATCAGCGGTAAGAACAAAAGCAATTTCAAGAGATGTTTTCATATTTTTGTCAGTGTTAATTATATGGACCATATGATCTTTTCACAATTTTAGGCTATCTACAGACACGGCAACTTTTTTTTCACTTTATTTTATATTGTTTTATAAATTTGTTAGTGTTATTAGGAGACGTCACAATGTGATCTGCCTATTCACAGATGCTTGATCTCAGGTCACCGATGGGTAACAGAGGAAACAACTTTACACATAGTATATAACAATGTGCACGACCACCTGATGAGCTAAGCGTTGGTGGATGCACGTGCTCAGTCACTGCCCCACAGTCCAGTCTCTGCCTAGAGACCCTCTGTTCACTGCAGAGCAACCAATATACAGTTTCCTGACTGCTTGTTCGGAAAGGAGCAGAAACATTACAGTAGAATGAGAGAATAACTAAGAATGCTTCAATAGGGAAGAGGTGAAAAGATTATCTGCTGCCAGAGGAAGAATGAGTAAATGGAGGTCTGAATGGTCCCCAGTGCATAAGAATTTCCTAGTAAAATCCACATAATTTGACAAATTTAAATTCTCTCAGATCCGCTCATCTCTAATTGAGTCATTTTTTTTGCATTAA